>NQII01000604.1:175888-227220 GCA_002778355.1 Clitarchus hookeri
TTTTTTTTTTTTTTTTTTTTAAATAATACATCTGTACAGTGATGAATATCCACTAGCTTGGAGAGGCCTATACAATAATAATTATAATAATGTTTGGATATTATTTACCAATTTAAAGATGCAAGAAGGATTTTTATGAAAATGGTAATAATTTCAGATAGTGAAAACATGAAAAACTACATGACTAAGTTCTTAGTTTGTATGGGGCCCTCGGATTAAGTGGCAAGAAAGCAGGGTCGATGATGGTCACACCGAATCTCCAGTATAACTTAATTCATGAGCCCTGCATCGGATTGTCAAATTATTTGGTACCCACTGTGATCTTGTAAGCCCCGTTATAATCAGTTTTCTTGCTCACAACCACGCAAAGGATAGCGAAATGTTTACATTCTTGAAATTTTTTATTTATATGATAAGCGTACATCTTTGAGTAACAGTTTATGATATATCATTACATTATGGAATGTCATAAAACTATTAATTAAAATCAGAGAAAGAGAGAGAGAGAGAGAGCGATAAAGTATAACAGATATAATAAAGCTTAACTGTTTTATATAAACAAATACTTCTGTCTTTTGAACGGAGCCTAACTTGCCTCCATAAAAAGTGAACATAAAATAAATAAAAAAAGTTAATACTACAGCTCTGTAGAACAAACAATTATTATCCAATTATATATCTCTTATACTTGCAAGGCACGAGTGCACATCACGTAACGATATTGAAGACACAAAAAACTATCAAATNCTTTACATTCTTGAAATTTTTTATTTATATGATAAGCGTACATCTTTGAGTAACAGTTTATGATATATCATTACATTATGGAATGTCATAAAACTATTAATTAAAATCAGAGAAAGAGAGAGAGAGAGAGCGATAAAGTATAACAGATATAATAAAGCTTAACTGTTTTATATAAACAAATACTTCTGTCTTTTGAACGGAGCCTAACTTGCCTCCATAAAAAATGAACATAAAATAAATAAAAAAAGTTAATACTACAGCTCTGTAGAACAAACAATTATTATCCAATTATATATCTCTNTGAACATAAAATAAATAAAAAAAGTTAATACTACAGCTCTGTAGAACAAACAATTATTATCCAATTATATATCTCTTATACTTGCAAGGCACGAGTGCACATCACGTAACGATATTGAAGACACAAAAAACTATCAAATGCAGTGAATTTAAACATTGAATACATGTTAAACGGCATCGGTGCGAATTTTGGCGGAGATGAGATTATTTCGTCTGTACGTCGTACATGGGCATGGCCATCTAATTCCATCGAATGTCGTTTGCGATAGAGATAAAATACTGATATAAAATTGTTAATAAGTTTTAGTTTTAAGCTTATATGTCAGTATTGCCCAGTGTTACATTAGTAATTTCTGCTGCGTTTCGAGGTCTTGAGTGCCAGTGAGGTCAGCACACAGGCCTTCCACAACGGCGGGCTGGGTTCCATCCCGACAGGGCCCAGCCCGAGACTTCGTTATGTCAGACACATTACAGACTGTGCTGGCCACAAGTAGGTTTTTCAAGGGTACTCCAGCCTCCATGGCTGATGCATTTCGCCGTTAATCAATTCTACGGCAATCGGCTCTCAAGACCTCGATGCTAAGAGCCGCCCAAATCTCTTCACTCACAATTCGACGGTAGTTTGTCATTCCACACTTCAGGGGCGATGGACATCCACATGTCCCATCTCAGCAGCCAGTTCGCTAAAAGTGTTACTCCTGACATTTATCGTGCTGTATTGTCAGATGTCACGTGGATTTTAATTTGAAATAATTTTATATGCCAAAGAAAAAATTATAAAATAAGAAGAAAACGTTTTTATATTGCAGTGAACAAATATACGTGATTGTGTTGTAGTGTGCGTGATGGAAAAGTAAATGTGGTTGGTTTCTTGCCAGAATTTTTGAAGTACAAGTAACAAGATGCTAAATTTCTAACAAATAATTTAGTTTTGTTTATAATGAAATTTTAGAAATAAATGGTGTCAGATACAGCACTTTTAATTTCATTGTTAAATTTATTTCTTAATTTGTTTAAAAATAACTCATTTTAAGTGTGTTTGCTGGAAATAAAGACTAACGAATCGCTAAACCGATTTCAATAAAAATAGCTATCTGAGAGCGTAGCTAAATCAATTCTTAACTTTTTATTGAAAAATGGGTTGGTGAATACTAACGAGCACGTTACAATTTTGGAATTCCCATACGTTTTATTAAGTGTTTCATTTTTGAAGACATGCTTTTACACTAGAAATGTAATAACGTTTTAGTTACTACATTGCTTTTCATCATAATTTGGCATTTAAAGAAAGTGGGGTGCCAGTTCTTACTGTTACCCATTATGACCAAAAAATTATCCAATAACAAATTACCTAAGAAAATCACACAAAATTATTTTAAAACATTAACGGTACTCTAATCAAGATTACCATAAAAGTTCAGTTTCAGTTTTGCTTTCCTCACGCGTAACCAAATTGGCTATGCTAGGCTGTGGAGAACACGTCGGATCTCGTGCTGGAGTCTGCAACAAGTGAAATGGAGAATTATAATTATATTATATTCTAGGGGAAGAAAGACTGCTGGCGTACGTGCGATAATTTTAAAATTGAAGAATATAATACGTAAAAAAAAAACACGCCCAATTTTATGAATGGGTCACGTATCCAAGCCACTACATCTCCATAGTAACCGCATTGAGATTGCCCAAAAAGATAACCTTTTTTATGAAATTGTTTTCACTTAATCTTTTTTCTTATTTTTCATAAGTAGGTCAACATTCTCTTTTCCTTCTTTATTCTCTGCTCTTACGTTCATTTATTTGTGAAGGTTGGGAGGAAGGGTTTCGTACTTCATCATCACCGTTGAACGCGGTTGCTGAATATTTAAAAATAAGTGTAATTTACAATTCTCCTTACGGAGCTGTTAACTGACATAAGCTTGCCGTTACGCGATTTATTAAATCTGCTACGAAATTTCTGCAGTATCTAGATTTATATTTATTACCTAAGGATATACACTTCTGGACGTGGAAATTGCTACACTCGTAAAGTGTCATTTATTTGTAATCAAATGAAGTCCACGTACACCACCAATTATGCAATGAAAATGATTCAAGTGATGTCACAGGAACGTGACTGCAAAATGTGGTAGAGAAACGTGTGCGGCCAGTGCCCAGTGCTTAAAAGGGCCATTAAAAATGTTGGAAGGGCAGAAGACTGCCACGGCGTCGTGCTCACGACAAATATCACCACCCAGACCCTCCTGAACGTGTTCGTATGGCCGGACTGCGCGAAGCTGGATGGTCGGCTCGTCGTACAGCAAACTCATCTTGGCCGTGCAGTCACCGCTGTGACACGATGCGTGAGTGCTTGGACGCGTGCAGGTCGTACTGGTCCCACTAGACACGCTGAAGATAGAGAAGATCACCGTGTCAGCCGACATGCAGTAGCGGAAGGTGGCACCACATCCACGAGATCCTACAGTCTGTGGAGGCCCGCGCTGCATCTGCCGACGTCAACGAGATTTCCGCCGACTACTCGGTGGTGCAACGTAGTTTAAATCTTCTCGTGCGCAGAATCATACACACCAGAAACCAATGGGAATACATTAAATACAGAAATAAAACTGTATCTTTTAGACTAAGTATGCTGTTCTTTTTCCGTGAATGATTTCGATTTTTTATTTAATGGAAATAACTGCTAACAGGATCTTCATTTAAAGAACCCATTATACGGTAATCAAAAACACATAAGTAATACAAGAGAAGTACTTTTCCATTATTAGAGCACTTGGTTAAGGAAGGCCCGAGAAAAATGGTATGGTCATTTTGCACCTTAGTACTATGAGTTGATCGGCTCTCAAGACCTCGTTGTTAAGAGCGGCCCAAATATCTCAACTCTACTGCTATGAGTTGAACGTATTAATAAACCTACCTCCACGATTTTATTATATGATATATTCCTTGTGTATACTAGTTATGCGGCTTAAGATTTTAAACTGTCACTATCACTGTACGTAAGTTAAGCATTTATTTATCTATGTATAACTTATTTATCTTACTTTTTGTTTTCGTGCACTTGTTTTTACAATTCACTGGCTTTTTGCCATTCAAAACTACTCCATTTGTACCTCAAGAATTTCTCTTTCTTAGACATGGCGACATTAACTAATTGATTTACCTGATTAAGAAATTGTTGTCTCGCGAGATTTGTACTCCAACTTTTCTAACTATCACTAGCATACATTAAGTACGCACCTAAAATCCGAAACTTATACTATGAATGTTTTTAGGACATCTCAAATTGCAGAAAATTACTGATTTGTTTATTTTTTAGGAGTAAACTAATGGATTTAGGAGAGTGGGTGGTGAGACTTGTCTAAGAAATTAGTTACTGAACAAACTTAAAATTGTCAATATAAGAAAAATATGTGTAAAAGTGGTGAAAACAATAACAAAAAAAAANTGATTTACCTGATTAAGAAATTGTTGTCTCGCGAGATTTGTACTCCAACTTTTCTAACTATCACTAGCATACATTTAGTACGCACCTAAAATCCGAAACTTATACTATGAATGTTTTTAGGACATCTCAAATTGCAGAAAATTACTGATTTGTTTATTTTTTAGGAGTAAACTAATGGATTTAGGAGAGTGGGTGGTGAGACTTGTCTAAGAAATGAGTTACTGAACAAACTTAAAATTGTCAATATAAGAAAAATATGTGTAAAAGTGGTGAAAACAATAACAAAAAAAAATCGTCATTCCAAGAGAGTACGTATTTATAAATAAAGTTAAGACCTTTCGTGCCAATCTTTATTAAACACCTCATCCAGTCAACAAGGGGGCCATAAAGGTAAAAGATAATACGGAAAGTTAAAACCAATTTTATTCTCTTCTTAATAGTCCTCTTTACGACATATTTTGTACTCCTATACAACTTCGTGTTTGGTTATCTTGCAAACATAGTGCCTAAAATTAGTATCATTGTAATTACCACGCTTATATGCACTTTCGAACCAAATATATTGTTGCAAAAATTACCCTAAATAAATTTTCATTACAATTTACTTTATATAACTTACAGTTTAAGAGCTATAAGAAAATTTATTTTCACACCTTTGATTTGCATGTTTTCATAGCACCGAAACGTAAGGAATGTTTCTCAAGTTGTCAGTTTATGTAATTTTTTTTGTTTAAAAGTGCTATTATAAAATGCAGTAGTAGTATAATACGTTTTAATTTATAATTTATAACGTTATTGCATTAATTAATAAAAATGTTGTAAAATTTTTTGGGAAACGAAAGACTGAGTATTGCTTTGAAAAACTTTAAAAAATTTAGCGGTTTTATTCTGAGATAACTACAAAGGTAAATGCACTACAATCCATTATAATACTAACATATCGCTGATATGAAAGTCCAGCTTTCCTACATCTGTAGGAAATATGGACTAAAGGTTCAGGGATCAGCAGTCATTACAGTGGATTGTTTTGCTCTCATTTTGATATAGATCTAGAACAGAAATGCAATTATCATGTTGATCTGCTGTTACAAGAATTTNATTGTTTTGCTCTCATTTTGATATAGATCTAGAACAGAAATGCAATTATCATGTTGATCTGCTGTTACAAGAATTTCATTCTGTACTAGCATAATTATTACCCCTCTTCCCCGTAACATTTAAATGTTAAAACAGTAAATATATTGTCATCTGTTTTCCACCGAGGAATTACAAGATTTTCTGTAGTCGATAAGCAGTTTGTCATTCCTTGCCAACTGGTGACTTTTTTATCCTATGCGTAAAACAAATCATAATAGGTGCTGAAACAGCAAACTATGTCATAAGCTGTTATTCCAAAATTTTCTCTTGAGATTTTGTTTTATAAATTGATGAGAAACCAAATTGTGAAATTACTTATCTCTATGGTTCGCAAACGACAGAACCAAATGAATGAAACCTTTGTTGGAGTTAATATTCTGAAGAATTACGTTTCGCCTAAGTTGTATATTAAGCAAGATAATGGTAAAAAAGTATTTATGGACTCAATTGTTCTAACATAGTAGCACAACGCATTGCAAATTCCTTGATATTTTTTTCTTCATTAGATCATTTACCAGCCTTAGCACCTGACCTATATAACATATCAGTAAGGCCATGACAGTGATAACGGGATGGAGAAGGGGNCATTTACCAGCCTTAGCACCTGACCTATATAACATATCAGTAAGGCCATGACAGTGATAACGGGATGGAGAAGGGTAGGGAGGAGAAAAGACTCAGTTTGGTATAGAATGGTGTGAGACTATACTTTGCAATACTTTTCTTTCTCGTTACTCTTATCCTAGTGACTTGTTTCTCTGTNCATTTACCAGCCTTAGCACCTGACCTATATAACATATCAGTAAGGCCATGACAGTGATAACGGGATGGAGAAGGGGAGGGAGGAGAAAAGACTCAGTTTGATATAGAATGGTGTGAGACTATACTTTGCAATACTTTTCTTTCTCGTTACTCTTATCCTAGTGACTTGTTTCTCTGTNTATAGAATGGTGTGAGACTATACTTTGCAATACTTTTCTTTCTCGTTACTCTTATCCTAGTGACTTGTTTCTCTGTTTTCAGTACAAAACTAACTATTTGAAACAACCTATCGACTTCCCCCTTAGAATTTCTATGACGCAGTTTGCGTTATGAACGCCCCTTGTGAGCACCCCTGCTGAATATATTTCGACTGTATCATATTTGTGTGAAACAAACAGGTATCAAATTATATAAGCCTTTTTATTATGTGGTATGTTGTTTTCATTAAAGTTAGAATAAAACTTTATTGGCAGATTATAGTTTGCATTATAAGTTGTCAAAATAACATTAATTTTGTTTCTTTAACTGGTTAATACGACAGAAAAACGACTTAACGAAATTAAATAATATTACAAAAAAATTTCCCACTTTACCGTTTGAAGACATGAGTAAAATTTGTTTACAAAAATTACGTAATTTTTCTAAGTTGTTGGAATAAATTAAAAATTACCATATAAAGTTAAACAAAATATTTAAATTTCATGTCGTTAAATTCTTTATGTCATGTTGTTAAATTAAAAGCTAATTAAAAAAANGTTAAACAAAATATTTAAATTTCATGTCGTTAAATTCTTTATGTCATGTTGTTAAATTAAAAGCTAATTAAAAAATAACAATTATATAATTTTGCCAATTGATCAGTGTTTCACATGAGTGTAAAGTAATTCGCTGAGAGGTAGCTCTCTCTGTATCAAGGACACTGCCCACCTAGTTTACAGCCNTTCACATGAGTGTAAAGTAATTCGCTGAGAGGTAGCTCTCTCTGTATCAAGGACACTGCCCACCTAGTTTACAGTCACAGAGTTTAAAACAAAATCATTGTTATTGAATTCCTTCTCAACACACCTATTTTAAAGACAAGAGTTTCAAACAAAAAGTAATCTTCTAAACATTTTCTAAGGAATTTCGGAACGTTAAGAAATATTACCAACTTTTATGTTTCATACATTTTCTTTTAAAATTTATTATAAAAATTTACATAATCAAAAAAAAAAATTAAAAGAAAAATTAACGATTAAATTAAATTTGGGGAAAATTTCTTAGCACGGCAAATTTTCTCTGAGGAAGTTATTGATTTTTTTTGTTTGAAACAAAAATTTTTAAAACTGATGCAATGAGAAGAATTTCTTTAACGCCGATTCCTGATTCGANTTTTTTTTGTTTGAAACAAAAATTTTTAAAACTGATGCAATGAGAAGAATTTCTTTAACGCCGATTCCTGATTCGAACTCCGTGGCTGCATACTTGGTAGGCAGCGACCTTGAGCATCTCTGTTAATATTGATGAAAAAGTTTGATGGGAACTACGTCGGCGTGTGTGTCTCTATAAAGTCTCGCTTAAAACCTCGTCGAGAGCGAGTCTTATCATAAGGTATCGAAACTCATCACTCGCCTGGAGAGATTTCGAAATTATATCGAAAGCCGACATAATTATGTTCGGGCAGGTAATCGAACCCGAGTATTTCTGAACAAAAGTCGAGTGTGTCACCAATGCACCACCTCTCTCGGTCTCCTTGCCCGTCAGCTTTGTCGAAAAGTGATGAGGGGGTGTGGTGACTTGCACATCTCAAAAGGAGGTTGGATGATCTGCTGAAAACGTTTTGGAACCACGGCGTCTAATCGTTTTCCGGTAGGAGTACGATTTTACGGACATATCCCCGTGCTACTATTTTTGTTCGAACGCACGGAATGAGCTGGCGGCCAAACCACCTTCCCAGCGCGGTCGATGGAGATTCCGTGATAGCGAGGAATTACCCGGCGTGGCCACGGGCTTTGTTGTATACGCGGAATGCTACAATGCTACAAAACGGCGCGTTAAAACTACCCCCGTTCTTATTTATGACCGTTAAGGGGACCGCGAAGTTATTGCGGGGAAACGCCGATGTGCAATTTGTTTTGTTTTATTCCTGTGCGCAGCTCGTTTCGTTGCGGCAGCAATCCCCTATCCACTAGTTTTTTTTTTTCGCTGCATCGTCCTGCCCAGGTGAGGCTGAGTGTTGAAACCGATGTCTTGCACTCGAGCTCTTGCTGGTGCAGCAGTTGCGTTGGGAGATTTGGGCGGCTCTTAACAACGAGATCTTGAAAGCCGATGAGGGTGAAATGAGGTGAGAACGGAGCAGCGCCGGAATGAAAAGGTGGGGGAAACGGGAGAGCCCAGAGAAAACCCGCAGACCAGCGGCATCGTCCATCACAATTCCCACTTGCAAAAATTCTGGAGTGACCCAGACGGGAATTGAACCCGGTTCGCCTTGTTGGAAGGCTCAGTTATGGCATAAAAATACAGTTTTTTTTTTTCATGTGACGAACTTCGTAAATGGCGGAAAAAAACGTTAGGAACTAGTTTTTGATGATTGTCATAGAAACTGCCAGAATATGAAGGAGATGAATTGAAATTGTTGGGGATAAGTGCTATACTAAGCAAAAATATGACATTGCTTTTATTTTGAAAATATGAGACCAAGATGTTAAATAATACAAATTTAGATGGACTATAAAAGGATAACTTGTTACATGAATTTCGTGGGAATCATAAAGATAATAATTTTTGGAAAGAGAACATGAAAACTCAATTTTGCATATGCTGCTATCTTTTAAAATGGCGGAAGAAAGAGTTAACATATGAGCTCATTTTATGTTTGCATATATACTGCCAGCAAACAAAGCTAAGTTGAAATCGGTTACATGGTTTGGTAGATAAAGAATACTAAGCTAAAATGTTTATATGACAGCTGTCCTGAAAATTAGCGTACGTTTGTTTAAAAACGTATCAATTAAGAGGCATGACCTATCGTAGTACTACTTATCTAAGAAATTTGATAGAAATCGGTAGATTGTTTCCCGAGTTTTGACACAAAAACTCTATTTTTTCATGTGGCGGTATTTTACAAAATGGTGGACAAAAGAGGCTTTGTGTATACACATTTGATGATTGTAATATATGCTTNCATGTGGCGGTATTTTACAAAATGGTGGACAAAAGAGGCTTTGTGTATACACATTTGATGATTGTAATATATGCTGCCTTCATTCATAGTTAAGTTGACATTGGTTCAATGGTTTCGTATGTTTAGCGTAATGAACTAAAATGTTTATATGACCGCCATATTAAAAATAAGTCACCGATCCACTTAAAATTTTCTAATTTACATGAACTACCGTAGTCTTACATGTTTGCCAAATTTGGTAGGAATCTGTGTATTGTTTCCCGTGATATGACACAAACATTTTATTTAAGTAGCGCTATCGTACAAAATGGCGAACAAAAAAGGCGTTATGTTGGTTAATACAATACGTGTGATAGACACTTTTAGTTTACAAAGTTTGGTCGAAATTGGTTGAACGGTATAGTACAAATGGCAAATAAACATAACATATTTGTGTGGATGCCATTTTAAAAATAAGTGACGCATNCATGTGGCGGTATTTTACAAAATGGTGGACAAAAGAGGCTTTGTGTATACACATTTGATGATTGTAATATATGCTTCCTTCATTCATAGTTAAGTTGACATTGGTTCAATGGTTTCGTATGTTTAGCGTAATGAACTAAAATGTTTATATGACCGCCATATTAAAAATAAGTCACCGATCCACTTAAAATTTTCTAATTTACATGAACTACCGTAGTCTTACATGTTTGCCAAATTTGGTAGGAATCTGTTTATTGTTTCCCGTGATATGACACAAACATTTTATTTAAGTAGCGCTATCGTACAAAATGGCGAACAAAAAAGGCGTTATGTTGGTTAATACAATACGTGTGATAGACACTTTTAGTTTACAAAGTTTGGTCGAAATTAGTTGAACGGTATAGTACAAATGGCAAATAAACATAACATATTTGTGTGGATGCCATTTTAAAAATAAGTGACGCATACATTTAAATCAGACACGTTTACATGGCCTGCCAAATTTGAGCCAGATTTGGTGAGAATTGATTGAGTAGTATTCGAAATATAAGGTAAAAGTTTTATTTCTCGATTTAGTGCTATCTTCCACAATGGCAGACCAACAACGATATACATCACTAAATGCAATCTAATGCATACGTGATGCACTGTCAACCTACACAATTTGGTTTAAATCTGTTAAATGGATCTCGAGACATGGAATACCACCCTAAATTCTATAATGGCCGCCATTTTGAAAATGTAGACCCGGCGTGGTTGAAAACTATGAAAGTCACCGAGTTTGGTGAAATTCGGTTCCAGCGTTAAAATGTTTTAGGGACACATACACACGCAGACACACAGCCTCTCTTTCCTTCAGAAAGTTGGCTAAAAATGTTACGTAAATTCATTCGCAAGAGACAATGNGCATACACACGCAGACACACAGCCTCTCTTTCCTTCAGAAAGTTGGCTAAAAATGTTACGTAAATTCATTCGCAAGAGACAATGAAGTAACCTCAGATATGAATTCACCACAGTGGTCAGCGATGAATCTTATAAACATGGAAAATTTCAACAAGAATTTATAGACCTCTCCAAATATGAACGAAATTTAACTGCGCACCGNAATCTTATAAACATGGAAAATTTCAACAAGAATTTATAGACCTCTCCAAATATGAACGAAATTTAACTGCGCACCGTTGATTAAATTTCCCTCCACAAATGTTGCTGAAATTTGCAAACGATTGTGCGTAGCTTTTATGCAAATAATGTAAATTGAATGGTATTATTACGTACACGTCTGCAAATTTTTGCATTGCCGGAAAAAAAAAGAGAGAAAAAAGTGGAGCGTGAACTAGCTTTCGTGCGAGTGAGCTGCCTAACCTGGCGCCACTGATTGATAATTCAAAAAACTAATAAGCTCTCGCTCGGTGTTCTTATTCAAGCGTTGTCATTTTAGAGAGCAAAACTTGCCACGGTATGCACTTTAGCAAGCCTTGTTTATTCACTCTTTTTAATTAATTCCAGGCTGTGTTTATTTGTTAATCTGTTAAATGCGCGGTGCCTATAGGCCAAAAAGTAAACAGAGAAAAGGTGATTTCCTTTGTTTTTCACGATACACGACAAATCAAATTACAATTCCATAACTGGGAAAATTTTGTACAGCTGTTAAAAACAACTTCTTGAAGCCCTCATTTATACTTAGCATTATTTATGCTGGAATTACCTCTTCACAGAGTAATTTCCTGTTATTTATTTTTCATGTGATTTTTACCCAGGGAATTATGTCCACGAAACAGGCTCGTATGTGGATCATTACCAAAATAATTATTTTGACTTACGTGAAATGCGAGTCACGTTATTGTAAAATTATATTCTTTTTTCCCAAAACTTTATATGACTGCGAAACGAAATTCATTTAGTAAGAACTGTATATACTGAACGCTGACATGGACGTAGAACACATTTCACTAATGTGTTCGGAGGGCGATGGCAATTTCTGCAGAAACATAACTGTAAAATGCAGCCAGCAATTTTTCATTAGTTCAAATAATTAATTGGTATTTTCCGCTGATGCAACTAAAAACCTGTTACGGGGAGATTTATTTATTAGTGATTNTTTCCGCTGATGCAACTAAAAACCTGTTACGGGGAGATTTATTTATTAGTGATTTTTAAGATTCCGCTTTTAACACCCGAAAGTTAATCAAGGAAATAGGTTAAATTTGCAGATAGCAACAACCTAAAAAGCTATTAAAAATGTTATGACCTCCCTGCTTACTTATCTTTTAATATTAAAACCTCGATTTTGTCAGCACGTATAAACAGCCCAGATTTACCGCGTTTACAGCATTACACGTTTTACGCAATCAAAATCTTAGGAACATAACTTGGAATTTTGACCATGAAACTGTTTTCTATGTATTATAGCAATCACGTATGAACACAGCTGAAATTATACTTCTTAATTATTAATTTTTTTGGTGGAAAAATAAATCCCGTCTCTACCATTCACAGAGCTGCACGAACTTCTCGTGGGGTATTTTTTGTCTTTACAGAGTTTCAAACTCTTTTGGGCATAGTGCAAACCAACCATATTCATGACATGTCCAATAACTTTATTATTGGAGAAATACAAAACTAATTCAATGACTTTAATAAAAAATAAGATACGTGACTTTTTATGGTTGATTGAAGGCTCCCACCTACATGACGCTAGCACTCGTTGCAGAGTGTTTGAAATACACGTTTTTGCACGAAACTATTAGACGTGCGTCCAATGTGCTGGTCTACGAAAAGAACACGCACTTCAGACTAGGGCTGCTGAGAGTTTTCAAGACGTCGCATACAGTAGTAGCACCATTTCACAACAATCCAAAAGGGTTAAAAACTGCTTTATCAAAGCGCATTACCTCATATTATATTTGTTAGATACATACAAAACCACTCCAGGGCTCTGCAATGGACCTTCCTGCAAACTTTCCATCTATAAAATGGTAGGGTCACCGCTGAAAGTCCCATAGGCACACGCAGTGCGACGAAAACACTGTGCGCCAGTTCAGAACCTCGTGCTTAGGGGCGATTACGCAGTTCATGGCGTGGCAGTCTCGCCCTTATCTCACCCACGCTTCTAGGCCTCAAACGCGGAATAAAGCTCTAGGTAGGTGAAAGTCTTAAGTTAAAAACTATTTATGCAAACTTTGTTTTGTGGCGTGAAATATTATTTCAAGTTTGTTGTACAGAAGTAATTATAAAGTACCGTATAAACCACACCCGTAGCTCTTATCGCTGGGTTGTCTGTCACAATTTTTTAATTTAAAGATTTCTCTCATGTACAGAGTTCGCTACGAGATCGGCAGCAAGCCATGCTTCTTCACACTGCTGGTTCCATTCCCTCCGTGCGGCTAAACGAACTCGAGCACTCATAGCGCCCTGGCGTAAATTAACTTCCATTTTAAGTACAGCGGGTCACTTTACGCCATCGTTAATCTTAAATATCAGTTTAAAGTTTAATCTTTTTAATCAGATCATATACTTGTGGAAATATTTATCTACGTAATGTTTTGAAATTTCTATAGTATTCAGGGGTGCTCTTTCGATGGAAATGTGTCTAGGGAGTATGGTGTTAGCAGTTTCTGAGTTACGTGTGTTATTTTGGGTTATTCCGTCAGTAAATTACAATGCCGAATTATGGACCGTAAGAGATTTAAGAAATTCCGTTCTGAACAGTTTGATACCAACATTGACCTAGTTTTTTGAAAAAAGTTTTTCAGACCTACAAAAGTTTTCCACAGGGGAGACCTTTTGTTCATTTTTGACGATTTCCTGTTTCTATTATAAATTACTTACTTAATCGGATCCGTTTATATATCATTCTGTAGAGAATTTTAAGAGGAATCCAACGATATGCCGACCATTAGAATCAGAAAATGGTTCGCGAGATTCGAGGGTTTGAATTTCATTGTGGTTTCCTGCCGGGCACTCATAATTTAGTTTTCCTTTTTTCTTGTCTCCATTTTGCCAGACTGTGCAATAAGATTGCATATTCATATAGTTATCGGAGGAGCTGTTTCGATTGAAATGTGTCAGATGAGTGTGGTGTGGCAGCACTTTCTGTGATAAGTATGTTATTTTTGGTTATTCCAGCAGTAAATTACAATTTGAAAGAAAATCATGGTAACGCGNACTTTCTGTGATAAGTATGTTATTTTTGGTTATTCCAGCAGTAAATTACAATTTGAAAGAAAATCATGGTAACGCATATTATTTTAAGATACTCTGTGTAGTAAAAAACTGAAACATATAATTTTTTATTCCGAAAAAAAAAAACATTTTTTTTTGGAGATCTCACACTAAGCATTTTGTAATAAATGCGATTATATTAATTATGATGCATAAAATATATATACACGTGCTCATTAGTTTTACAAATGCCATGTTTATATAAGAATTATGAATACCGTCCGTATATAATCTGTATCGACCAGATAAAATGTTTTCTGAAAACGGACAATATACTGAGTGTTCGGAAATTAAACACTAAAATCGCGGGAGGTGATAACTTATGAAAAATAAAGTCTAAAATATACAGGGCACCGTATAACTAAACCGAATATTAGATAAGATATGATCCTGTGAAAATTGGATTTTGAAAACGTATTTTCGCTGAATGCCTTGTACTTTCCGCCAGCGGTAGCAATAGTGGCGATTTACCCACAGTGCGTCCCACACGGTTGAATGGGTCACGCCCATTTGGCGCGCTATGGAGCGTGTACTAGTGGAGGTCACGTCGTAGATGTGCTGACGCATCACTTCCTCAAGCCGAACAGTGCGCACAGACCGAGGACGGCCAGCATTACGCATGTGTCTCTGCAACGTGGAAAGCATAATTCACCTTTTTGCTGCGGAGTTTGTAGGCGTTGTATAAGGCATTCGGCAAAAATACATTTTCAAAAGCCCAATTTTCATAGGTTCATATCTTCTTTAATATTCCGTTTAGGGATAAGGTATCTAATATTTTCGACTTAATTTTTTGTAAGGAATCGCCTCTCTTAGTTTGGGCGTATAATATCCAAATAGACAATATATTACCATACATACATATATCTGGATGCAACTCATAAGTATACTATGTATATTTTTTAATTTTAATAATAAACTTCCTGTTAATACAGATAGTCAAGCACATAAAAATATTTATAAATGACAACACTTCTAACCACATTAATATAACTATATGATTTACTTACTAAACGATAATAATTATCATATTCTAGACTGTCACAAGTACGCAAGCAATATAAATAATTTCAGTTAATAAAATTTGTAGAATTAACATATATTTATTTAGAACTACCTACATAAGAAAAGCGAGAGTAATTTTACATTCGGTAGCATACCTTTCTGGAAATTTGTTTCTATGTTCAATTATGATCTACTGCGCTCATGGTGATATTTTCCATGTCGTTTTCCATTCTCAGCCCAGGAAAATATGGACCCAATTCTTAATTTGTGCCTTAAAAAAAAGCTTTGCTACAAAAATGGCTTGGTGGCTGAGACAAGGAATTTTCCATTGTTTGCAAATGTGTTTGATATTTACTGATGCCTGAGAAAAATACACACTGTTATGATGTATAAAACATGAGAAAAACAAAAATGCAAACAACCAGAAAAATTATTGCTCCTCTAAACCTAAACACAACAAATTTTTCATAAAGTACAGAATATAGTAGTAGCAGCATATTTTACAACTTCAGAGAATTACGCAAAAATTGGAATTTTACGTACATTTCCGTACGAAATGCTTATATATTCTTGACAACAATCAGAGTTATTTCCTCGTGATAACTAATCTCCAGTAGGTCTGTCCCATACCGCAGAACATACCAACCACGCTTGGGAATCTTTAAAACTGTCTGTGTTCCAGGCTCTAGTTTGTTTCCCAAGTTCATTTGTCGTCCTGAAATTTGGCTATATTAATAAACCATACGTNACTTTCTGTGATAAGTATGTTATTTTTGGTTATTCCAGCAGTAAATTACAATTTGAAAGAAAATCATGGTAACGCGTATTATTTTAAGATACTCTGTGTAGTAAAAAACTGAAACATATAATTTTTTATTCCGAAAAAAAAAACATTTTTTTTTGGAGATCTCACACTAAGCATTTTGTAATAAATTCGATTATATTAATTATGATGCANAAAAAAAAAACATTTTTTTTTGGAGATCTCACACTAAGCATTTTGTAATAAATTCGATTATATTAATTATGATGCATAAAATATATATACACGTGCTCATTAGTTTTACAAATGCCATGTTTATATAAGAATTATGAATACCGTCCGTATATAATCTGTATCGACCAGATAAAATGTTTTCTGAAAACGGACAATATACTGAGTGTNATTATGAATACCGTCCGTATATAATCTGTATCGACCAGATAAAATGTTTTCTGAAAACGGACAATATACTGAGTGCTCGGAAATTAAACACTAAAATCGCGGGAGGTGATAACTTATGAAAAATAAAGCCTAAAATATACAGGCCACCGTATAACTAAACCGAATATTAGATAAGATATGATCCTGTGAAAATTGGATTTTGAAAACGTATTTTCGCTGAATGCCTTGTACTTTCCGCCAGCGGTAGCAATAGTGGCGATTTACCCACAGTGCGTCCCACACGGTTGAATGGGTCACGCCCATTTGGCGCGCTATGGAGCGTGTACTAGTGGAGGTCACGTCGTAGATGTGCTGACGTATCACTTCCTCAAGCCGAACAGTAAGCACAGACGGAGGACGGCCAGCATTACGCATGTGTCTCTGCAACGTGGAAAGCATAATTCACCTTTTTGCTGCGGAGTTTGTAGGCGTTGTATAAGGCATTCGGCAAAAATACGTTTTCAAAAACCCAATTTTCATAGGTTCATATCTTCTTTAATATTCCGTTTAGGGATAAGGTATCTAATATTTTCGACTTAATTTTTCGTAAGGAATCGCCTCCCTTAGTTTGGGCGTATAATATCCGAATAGACAGTATATTACCATACATGCATATATCTGGATGCAACTCATAAGTATACTATGTATATTTTTTTAATTTTAATAATAAACTTCCTGTTAATACAGATAGTCAAGCTCATAAAAATATTTATAAATGACAACACTTCTAACCACATTAAAATAACTATATGATTTACTTACTAAACGATAATAATTATCATATTCTAGACTGTTACAAGTACGCAAGCAATATAAATCATTTCAGTTACTAAAATTTGTAGAATTAACATATATTTATTAAGAACTACCTACAAAAGAAAAGCGAGAGTAATTTTACATTCGGCAGCATACCTTTCTGGAAATGTGTTTGTATGTTCAATTATGATCTACTGCGCTCATGGTGATATTTTCCATGTCGTTTTCCATTCTCAGCCCAGGAAAATATGGACCCAATTCTTAATGTGTGCCTTAAAAAAAAGCTTTGCTACAAAAATGGCTTGGTGGCTGAGGNCAGGAAAATATGGACCCAATTCTTAATGTGTGCCTTAAAAAAAAGCTTTGCTACAAAAATGGCTTGGTGGCTGAGGCAAGGAATTTTCCATTGTTTGCAAATGTGTTTGATATTTACTGATGCCTGAGAAAAATACACACTGTTATGATGTANTTTCCATTGTTTGCAAATGTGTTTGATATTTACTGATGCCTGAGAAAAATACACACTGTTATGATGTATAAAACACGAGAAAAACAAAAATGCAAACAACCAGAAAAATTATTGCTCCTCTAAACCTAAACACAACAAATTTTTCATAAAGTACAGAATATAGTAGTAGCAGCATATTTTACAACCTCAAAGAATTACGCAAAAATTGGAATTTTACGTACATTTCCTTACGAAATGCTTATATATTCTTGGCAACAATCAGAGTTATTTCTTCGTGATAAATAATCTCCAGTAGGTCTGTCCTATACCGCAGAACATACCAACCACGCTTGGGAATCTTTAAAACTGGCTGTGTTCCAGGCTCTAGTTTGTTTCCCAAGTTCATTTGTCGTCCTGAAATTTGGCTATATTAATAAACCATACGTNCTGTGTTCCAGGCTCTAGTTTGTTTCCCAAGTTCATTTGTCGTCCTGAAATTTGGCTATATTAATAAACCATACGTTTGGACTTGCTTGTTCATAGAATAATATTCTTTTTTCACGGACATGAACAATGCGTTTCACCACGACACTTTTAAACTACTCTAACAAAAGGAAAGTACTANTATTCTTTTTTCACGGACATGAACAATGCGTTTCACCACGACACTTTTAAACTACTCTAACAAAAGGAAAGTACTACTTAATGAAGTACATCTTTAAACTTCAACTTGCATTCAATATTTTAAAATTTGTGTTCTTAGTTTGAATACTTTTCNCTTAATGAAGTACATCTTTAAACTTCAACTTGCATTCAATATTTTAAAATTTGTGTTCTTAGTTTGAATACTTTTCTTGTTTTCCACAATATTAGATAACGGTGGGTTCAATTTAATTACATGTTATTTATCATAATAAATACAGACCTAAAAAATGTGAAATATTATGTTTGAAATGAATTTATATTCAACCTTGAGTTTATAAATACACTGTTTCAGAGGAACACTCATGGAGAANATATTATGTTTGAAATGAATTTATATTCAACCTTGAGTTTATAAATACACTGTTTCAGAGGAACACTCATGGAGAAAATTTTACCTGTAAGTGCATGGGTTCGTTATATACCTTTTTTTTGTAATCCCTTTATTGCTGTAATATTTTTAATCACTGTATTTCTTTGAATCAGAATAATGGGCGATAAGTNATATTATGTTTGAAATGAATTTATATTCAACCTTGAGTTTATAAATACACTGTTTCAGAGGAACACTCATGGAGACAATTTTACCTGTAAGTGCATGGGTTCGTTATATACGTTTTTTTGTAATCCCTTTATTGCTGTAATATTTTTAATCACTGTATTTCTTTGAATCAGAATAATGGGCGATAAGTNTTTTTTTGTAATCCCTTTATTGCTGTAATATTTTTAATCACTGTATTTCTTTGAATCAGAATAATGGGCGATAAGTTGTTAATGTGATAGTAAGCTAAGAGTTGTTTTAAATACCTCGAAAGTTGTAACACTGACTTTTAACAAAAACATTCGTAAAATACAAGCAAATTTTA
The DNA here is from genome assembly GCA_002778355.1 of Clitarchus hookeri. NCBI lineage: Eukaryota > Metazoa > Arthropoda > Insecta > Phasmatodea > Phasmatidae > Clitarchus > Clitarchus hookeri. Next base: position 195,110 of record NQII01000604.1, read on the forward strand.
TTTAAAAAAACTTCCTGGGTTGCAATTTTCGAGTTAGGCAAAGCCAGTCGAGAGCTTGCGGTTGTAAATGAGGCGAGCATTGTATTGTCATTGTCAGTAAAATACAGAAGGACTTGGCTCGCATTCGCATGCCGAAGAGCCTCGGGCGAAATTTTACAAAGCACGGGGAGGTAGAAGAACTCTTTATCTTAACTCCATTATAAAGTTGTAAAAAATGTACTCTCGGAGAAAGAAAGGAAAAAGTGTAATTGGCGCAGCTCTCGAGGTATGCACGGCATAAGCTCCACGATCCGAGGTGACAAACGGAGCTTCACGAAAATAATTTATTTAAAATAAGGATGGAACAATAACGTAACAACCTACCGAAGTTTTAACCATCCACAGTGACGGAACGGACGAAGTAGAGATAACTTGAGGGGAAATTGAAGTCTCTTCACAATTTCTTAACATCCAAAAGATCCTGCTAACTTTCTTTGTTTTGAATTAAAGGAAAGTTATCACCGTTTTACCGCTGGAAAAGAAAGTGAGACAGCACAGAAATGAAAGTAAAAAAGAGAGGTCTGCGTCTTTGTTGAAAGCAGCAAGAGACGTAGCAAATTGTTTTTATCCATTTCAATAGAGGGAAGGAAACGGAAATTCAAACAGATAAATGGCGATGGCTTTCAAATAAATCAACTGGAAAAATAATTTATCTGCGCAGCATTCAAAATAAGACAAACGAAGCGAAATGCGGTTTAAGATGATCAAACGATTTATTTAAATAATAAAAAAAAACCTAATTAATAACTTTAACTCAAGGGTCTCATTGTTTATACCTGCCAGCGAGCTGCCATTCTACTAAGGCGGGCCGGGTAAGATATCCAGATCTTCGAGTTCGAGACACTTGGCAGGCATAGCCGATGACCATAGGGTTTACTCGGGTTACTCCCGTTTTTCTACCAGTGTNCGAGTTCGAGACACTTGGCAGGCATAGCCGATGACCATAGGGTTTACTCGGGTTACTCCCGTTTTTCTACCAGTGTGTTAATTTTATACTCAGTCCTACATACGTATTTCATTTCATATAGCAATCAAGGAGTGGCTGGCAGCTATTGGTTTCACCTCACAAAATTGTGAAACACTTGTGTAGAAAAACAGAATCATATATATTTGTAGGAACAATCTAAATGTTGTGAACATATATAATAACACTAACAGAAATGTTTGTTGTATTACTGCCTGNCGAGTTCGAGACACTTGGCAGGCATAGCCGATGACCATAGGGTTTACTCGGGTTACTCCCGTTTTTCTACCAGTGCGTTAATTTTATACTCAGTCCTACATACGTATTTCATTTCATATAGCAATCAAGGAGTGGCTGGCAGCTATTGGTTTCACCTCACAAAATTGTGAAACACTTGTGTAGAAAAACAGAATCATACATATTTGTAGGAACAATCTAAATGTTGTGAACATATATAATAACACTAACAGAAATGTTTGTTGTATTACTGCCTGNATATTTGTAGGAACAATCTAAATGTTGTGAACATATATAATAACACTAACAGAAATGTTTGTTGTATTACTGCCTGTGATTGTATGTGCTATTGTACATATGGTTGCTAGATCAGAGTACTGTGTTCCTACTACCAAACAGATAGTGTATCCAACAGAACAACTTCAACAATATTTGGATCGTTCCCACAACAACTGGGATTATAATATCCAAACAGAATATTCTGTTGCCACTACTCTCAAACCCCACTACAGAATTGTACAGTACCAGGAACAGAAACCTCTTAGATTGTTACAATACTGATTGTTGTGGGAACAATACAAATAATGTTGAAGTTGTTCTGTTGGAGGGCTGTCTGTTTTGTTGTAGGAGCACAGTGCTCTGTTGCAACAACCATACGTACAGTAGCAAATGCAATCATAGAAGGAATAGAACAATCAGCTCTGTTGGTATTAGTACCTGTGTTAACAATATTTAAATGGTACCTACAGCCCACCATATGACTCTAAAACAGTCTAGATGGTTCCTACAACCATATTGTTTTGTCATTGTAGGATGTAATGCTTGCTCTTAAGTGCGCCGCAATATATATTGAGGTATTACCTAAAAAAGTTAAAATTTAATGCCCTGCAATAATGTTGGCTGCAAGTCGAACTGCTAGTGTCCCGGTTTTATTACATTTCTTATAGTATCAGTATATATTATGTAATATTTTAATACAGCTAGTGTTCCTGTATGAACTAAATGGGTAAATATTTAATCCAGCAATGCAAGATAAGTAGGTATGATTGTATCTTATGTGATAAAGTTATAGTTAAATGTTTTGTTCTTGTAAATGTAGGTATGGAAATAATGATATAATGGCTTTTTAAGATTATTGTAATTAATACCAGTGGNGTTTTGTTCTTGTAAATGTAGGTATGGAAATAATGATATAATGGCTTTTTAAGATTATTGTAATTAATACCAGTGTTTTTTCTTTGTAGTACATTAAATTCATTATTTAATATTTTCAAAGACTTAATTTTTTAATATAGCGTAACGATTATTTATCAACCTAAAATTGAAGGCAGTGGCATTGAACCAATAATTGCTTCTAATCAGTTTAGTTGTAATACACGGGCAAGATGCTTCTAAACTGCCTGCCCCAACTGAAACCAAATCATCTGTTGACAGAAAGGCAAAATTCCAATAAACTTGTATCCGGAAAGGTCATCCTGTAGTAATAACTAGAAGCGGGATATGTCCCAGCCACTTCGGGAGCACGCAGCTTTCCCTACGTACGTGTACAGCAGATTGCATATCACCGGGCGTAAGTAGAGAACCACATGCTGACTGCGGGCCATTGTAGTGTGCGACTTGCACTCGTGCACCGACAAACAATTTCTTCACTTTGCGGAAAAGTGCTTAAAAAAAATTCTCTAGAACTGGCCGTAAAATTACGCACACGTTGCTTTTCCTATAGCAGACATTCCGCAAATCCCACACCATTGTCCGCGAATTCACAGAACTTTTCGTGATTTCAAAGGAAACTTTCCGTAAATTTGCTAATAAGTTTTTGTACTTCTGGTTAAAAATAATATTACGAAAATACACTTCAATTATCGTAATGCCGTAGTTGTACTGTGTGCAAAAAAAAATCTAAGCAAGTTATGCTAGTCAGTAAAGCGTTTTATAAACAAAGCAGGAGTGGAACCTGTGACTCTAGCCATTCTTCTATGGTGCTCTCATGGCGGTGTATGGTATTTAAACGTTTTTTTTATTAATGTGATAAATATAACTTTTTCAGTTTTTAGTAAAATTTTAATGTTGCTAACTGGCACAGGTGTTTATGGAAGAATAGGTTTAAGTGGCGTGTATATTTTAATTGCAGCATGGTTTTAGTTGCGATGAAAGCTTCGTGTAGAATCNGAAGAATAGGTTTAAGTGGCGTGTATATTTTAATTGCAGCATGGTTTTAGTTGCGATGAAAGCTTCGTGTAGAATCTGCATTTTCCTTACGGAAATCCGAAGCTATAGGATATACCTACACAGACATTCCGTATTTCGTATTTACGGAGCTCGGTTCCGTCTTTCGTCATTACGAATCACGTTTTCGTAAATTAATTCTATATTTCCGTAGAAAATTNTTACGGAGCTCGGTTCCGTCTTTCGTCATTACGAATCACGTTTTCGTAAATTAATTCTATATTTCCGTAGAAAATTCCGTGAATATACGGAAATTTTCAACAGTGACGTCATGAGAACTGCGCACCCCCGGCGTTCATGCGTCGCAGCATTGAACCACTTATAACGATAAAACCGTATTAGAACGTAACATTAATTTACAAGTAATAAAATACAAGCAAATGGAGACGTAAATAACTTAATAATAATTAATAAAACTGGCACTCAAGATTTTAATCCATTGTTTACCTGTGACAAGAGTTGCTATATATAGACATTTCTTCGCTGTGAGTTGAACGGAACTAGGCCAAAACGCCATCAAGGACGCAATTTAACAATTGATGTAACTAAACGAATCTACCCAAATCAGGATTTACGGTGAGAATCACAGTTGTTCAGCATAAACATAGGAATAACAGATGAGTCACAGGGTGTAATCTTAATTCGCCCACCTCACAACGGCAAATTAGCCGTTCACAAGTACACTGAATATTGAAGTATAAAAAATTGGTAAATACTTCAAGTGATCATCATAAAGACTATGATTGAGTTATAGTAATGCATTTACGCTATTATGAACTTCTTAGAAGAAAACTGGTATTTATAAATTGTTTGCTACTGCAGAGCTTTTGATTCGCAGAATACATTTAAAGAACAAATTACATAATAAACATATTTATTTTGTAGTGACATTTAGCACTTTCCACTCAAAGTTCTTAGTTATCATCACTGGCAATTTCAGACACGTTATCAATTTCGCTGATGATCAGTATACAGAAAACTTTAATAATAAAACTTATTTGCACGCCTCATTTCAATTTACAGTTTTCCAACCACGTTTGTAAGCGACATTGATAAAATGTTTCCTACCATTAACACTTAAAAATTTAATGTATCTCTTGACTGGAACACTTGCAATAATTTTCATAACAAATCACGACAAGTATTTCTGTGTATTAAGTGGGCTTTGTGCTGTCTGCAAAATAAGTATTTGTGCAGCGTATGCGCGTATCTCAATTAATAAATATTCTGGGAATACTACTTTTCCCATAAACTGTAAGTAAACAATAAATCTAGAACCGCGACCTTTACTTTTGTCCTATTAAATATATCCAAATTAGAAAAAAAATTGAAAATGGTTAAAAATAGCATTTTTAAGGTTTTCCTGCGAAGTTTTCTTAAGAGAAAGGAGAAAATTACAAAGCGGCACCTGAATTTGAAACCATTGGCTTACCTTGCGTGTAATAATATCTTACTGTTGCATATATAATGTACGAGAAATTCAGCTTCCAGAGAATGTACATCGCAGCCTTGGAGGCCCGTCACAATGCATCCTTATATCCATACGTAACATCGAGACGTTTAAAATGTTTTACTTGAGATTCCCCTCAAGGGCGCTGCCCACTTGTGGCTGTTTTGAGGCTCGGAAGCAAGCGAGCGATAAGGGCGACACTGACACGCGCACCTAGGACGCTTATCACTGTTACGTGCCAGACGATGAACAGGCGCGCAAGGTTTCTGTCGTCTTGTTGTAACTATCGAACACTACGCAAGAGCCTAAGTCTCAAGCAAAGTCCAGTTTCAGTTCGGGCCCTTATAATAGTTTCGCATGTTTCCGACTACATAGGGGCCGCGGCGGTGTAGTGGTTAGACTACTCGCGTCCCACTTAAATGAACCGGGTTCGATTCTCGGCCGGACGATGCAGCTGGACAACGGGTTTTTTCGGGGATCGCCCGTTTCCCCCGCCCCCCCATTCCTGCGCCTCACCATACTCACTTAGCCTCACACACATCGGCTCTCAAGATCTCGATGTTAAGAGCCACCCAAATCTCTCCACTCCCTCACTCGTGCTGATGTCAGACGTGTCTTGTGTCCGAGTGGTTGCCTGCAGTCATAGAGTTGAACTGGGGAATCTATGTTTAAGAAATTCCTTCTGAGTGAATGAACTCTAAAGATAACAGTTTCTGCGTGACATTTTATTTTTTAATGCAGCAATTGTGTTCGGCCATTGATGTTAAGTATTTAAGGGATGCATGATCAGTTTCCATAGTAATTTTTCAANTTCAGGGATGCATGATCAGTTTCCATAGTAATTTTTCAAAATATAAATATTGTCGAAAATGAGTACAAAAATATTTCACTTCCCCAAGTTCGCGTTCTGTCGTTGACCAATTCCTTTCATTTTGCGCTAATGTTTTAGATACTTAAGCAATAATAAATCTTTTCCCTTGGGAGTCCTCTAGTAGTAATGCTCCGCCAATAGCCGTTTTGTATGCAACACAAACTAAAATTATGTGCCTGTAGTCTTTAAAAGGTGCTAAAATTGACGCTGTAGTTATTCTTCTAATTGCAAAAAGGCCGATAGTTGTTGTATTCTCCACTAAAATTTTGTTTTCTTTTTAGTTAATTCTGTCAATGGTTGAGCAATTCGAGAGTAGTTACAGATAAATTTTCGTAAATATGATGTGAGACGTAAAAGTGAGTGTAGCTGCTTTTGATTGACCGGTGGATGTGTATCTACGATTACTTTAATTTTCTCTGGGTCAGGTGTCAAGTCTTTCGGTGTTAATTTATGACCTAATATTTTTATTTCTTAAAAATGAAATGTAAATTTTTAAAAATTCAATTTTACTCCAAATTTTCTTATGCGTTTGAATAAATTGTCTATGTTTCTTACGTGTTCTTCGAAATCAATACCTATTACAAAAATGTCATCTGCATAGCATACTGCATATTGCCATCTGAGATCACCTAATAATGTATCTACTACTTCTTAGAAAAATTCTGGACTGCTTTTCAATCTCATTGGGAGTCTAGAGTATTGATACATGCCTAATTGATCTATAGCAAATGCCAACTTGTATCTGTCTTCAGTGTTATTGAGAATTGTATAAAATCATGAGAACATATCTACGTTAGTAATATATTTAGTATTTTTAAATATTCATAAAATGTTTTCTATCTTTGGTAATGGGTATTTCTAATTTGCAATAAAATTGTTGATGCGTCTTAAATCTGTAACCATGTCTATAGATCCATCTTTATTAAGTACAACTAAGCAGGCTGCTGCATAACGTTTAGTTGATTTTTCTATTATTCTGGCGTCTAGCATGTCCTGAATTTGTTGTTTTATTGCTTCTGGCTGTATAAGAGCTATTCTGTATGTTTTACAATAAATCGGTTTATCTGTTGTTAAGTTAATTTTTATTTTATATTGTTTTGTTTCAGTTAGTTCTGTAATTCTGTACGCGAATATGTCTTTATATTTTCGTAATAGATATTTCATTATTTCCTTCTTGTCTGGGTTTAAACTAGGATTTATATTTTTTTATGGAATTTGGTTATTATCAGGTTATATTGTTTGCATTCGTTGTATAGTATTTAAAATGAAAATACTATTTTCTTAATCTAATCACTGAATATGACTGTAATAATAAAAAAACTATGTCTTAAAGTTGCTACTCTTGCATATAGGTCTGGTATTACGCGATGTTTTCTAATAAAGTCACAGCTAATAATTGCATCTGATTTGAGGGTTTCAATAACAATAAAATCGTGTGGGTAGGTGTGTCCATCACTTTGGAATTTCAAAGTTATATAATATTATGGTAAAGGTGGTTCTTCGGTTGCAGCAGCTAATTTAAGAGGTTGTGTGATGGGTTTTAGTTTATTATTTCCCACCATGATTGTCGCTATGCAAGACTTTGAACAGCCTGTGTCTATTAAAGTTAAGAGGGGATTTTCTTGTGTGTGTATAATTATTTTGGAGTGGCCATGATTTCTTCTGTGATCGTCATTATTTTTATGGATTCTTTCTGTTGTGTTTCACAGTTTTCATTCTATTTTGACTTGTTTGGTTTATTCAAACCTAGATTTCCATTGTGTTCCTTATGCTTTATGCTCTCTATTCTATCAGGTACCATTTCACTTATTTTCTGTGTTTTTTCTGCTTTGTTTACAGTGTGTTGTTTTCTGAAAGTTTTTAAATATTTGTGGAATGCTTGTTTGCCAGTTAATGTCTTTGTTTGGGAAAATCGTACATGGCTCAAAATGATGTCCTTCATAAAAGTATAATGCACACTTTTTGAAAATTCTTTGTGTGGCCCATATTTTATTTGTACTTTACATTGCTTCTCCCTTACTTTTGATTTTTGTGTATTTATTTTTCTACTGGTCTCACGTGACTGTACATTTCTGTGTGTTTGATCTTGTTGGAAATCTCTCATGTTGCAAATTAAATTACATTGCTACATGGTGGCCTACTCCCCGAACTTGTGTATTTGTGGTTTCTGTTTCTGTGAGTGCTGGACATGTATTGTGGTATGACAGAGTAAAATTTGCACTAGGTGTACAGTATCTGCTGGACATTTGTGCTTAACTATTAGGCTTTGATTTCCCCATGTTGGGTTCAAGTGTGCAGGGTGTACGGGGGAAATTCACATCTTGTACTCCACTTTCTTTGAATTCTCTTTTTTTTATATGTTAGGTGTAGGATAGTAGCCATACATAGGATGTTGATAAGACAAAAATAGGTATGGCATTGCTGGAGTGTTGAANTGTTAGGTGTAGGATAGTAGCCATACATAGGATGTTGATAAGACAAAAATAGGTATGGCATTGCTGGAGTGTTGAATATATAAGGCGGAACTTGGAATAAGGGAATTGAGTGCATCGTGGTTGTGTTGAATGTGTTGGATTTCCTTTTATGTTTGTAGTCTGTTTGTTTCTCAGTCCCCCTTTGTTTGAGCGGTTTTTGTTAGTTTTGGTATATTTGATCTACCTGTGTGGTATCCTTGTCAAAATAAATTTTATTAATTGCTTCTTTGAGTTGTTTGATCTGATTTTCCACAAAAGTGTTTGATGTTTTTTTTATGGTTTTCTAAATTATAATTGTATTTCTGTTGCCTGTTTCAATATGTTTAGTGTTGTTGATCATGTCCGTTAATGTCTTGTTTTGCGTGACAATCAGTTTGTATACTACTGAAGGTGCTGAAGAATTCCATAGAATTTCTTTGATGTCTTCCTCTGGCATATTGTGCTTAACTTGTTTTGTAAAATAAACAATTTCTTGTACATGTACAGTTGGTGATTCGCTAGGGTCTTGTCGTTTGTTGTACAGCTGTATTTCGTATTTTGAAATGTTATCCTCTGTTGCAAAAAATGCTAATCAATTCATGTGTAATGCTTTGCCGTGTGAGTAAGTGAGGTTCAGTTTTGTTTATTATGTGTTCATAAACTCTTTTAATGTGTCATGTTAATTGTACTTGCAACATTTTTATCTTTGTCTTTTGGTTCCACTGATTCATTTCCGCACCTGTTTCAAATTCTTTTATGAATTCTAGTATGTCTTCTTCCTGACTGCCATGAAATTTTCTCTAAAGGTACTGGCTCTTCAATTACTATACTAAATTGTGGTTGCTGTTCCATTTTGGTTTGAGTGTTTGTATGTGTTATGTCTGTAATGGTATGTGATGTTTTATTTTCTTCCTCAATAAGCTGATTCAGTCGTGAAACAGTGTCTAATTTTTGATAATTGAGGCCTGGCGTGTTTTGAACTGAAATTTCGTATTCTGCTAGGTCAGTGTAAAATTAATCTCTATGTGTATTTGTGTGTGTGGTCTGTAAATTTTGTAAATATTGTTTCGTGAATGGCCTGTGAATTTCTTGTGTGTGTTCTGTTTGTTTTTCTGTTTCTATCACTGTGGCTTCCTGTGTGTCTTCTTAAGCATTATTTGCTATAGGATTTGCAATTATAAGTTCTTAAAATCTTTTGAAAGACGTTTGCTTTTTAGGCGTCTGGGCTATATATTTTATAGCATTTTGTGTTTGCTGTATGTAACAAAAGCATACAGTTTGAAATTCTATCTACTCATGCAATAATAAGTAAAGTAAGCGTAAATCAAGCACATGCAATTATTATAAGCAATTTACGTTAGCAATTGCTTTTGCAACTAAGAATTTAATTCTTTAGTTTTCTAATGATCTATTGAAGGTGAGTTGGAAAAAGGGGGGGGGGNGGGGGGGGGGGGTGTTATTCAATTAGTAGTTGGTGGAGATGACTCCGTTATTAGTGAAGAGGTAGACATTTTTAAGGAATTCCGCTATTTCTTATGCTCTAACTCCTACGGGAATAAGAACAAAGAAGAGATGCGTACAATTAGTACAGGAAATTAGGACCTGAGAAGAAGTTCATATTAAAGGGTTAAATGAAGCATTTATTTAACAATTTTAACAGAAGTAATAAGTCGCACAGAAGTTAGAGCTAAGGCTACCGGAAGAAAGGAAGAAACGAAAGATCATTTTGAAAGAAATTGACCATATCTTAGTGAGGAACTCGCCCAGTCTCGCACTCCGGACCCTCTGCCGAGATCGCCACCGGCTCCTCGGCTGGTAGCCGTTCACTCCCGTGGACACTCGCCGACTGNAGCCGTTCACTCCCGTGGACACTCGCCGACTGCGACAATCTCCTCCCTCACAGTCCAGTCCACACTTCGCGCCCCTCCACGCGTGTGTGTGTGTGTGTGTGTGTGTGTGTGTCGTAATGATTTCTCATAGGCTCCCGTTGTGCACTGGAGGCGGAGTCTGCTAATAGTTTGTTGCATTTTGTCTGGAATGTCCTGATGTCTGCTGCACAGGCATTTCCTGTTGTTCTCTGCATTTTATTATTGATGTTTAGAGATTCCATTCTGGCTAGCTGTTATGGTTATTTAGTTTTGTAAACTAGCTTGTGGCCTCCTTCACTGGTATTGTTGCGACAGGTTGTGCACAACGGTACCGTGTATAACAGCAGGCGGAGCGTTTAAAACTTATAGCGCGTTTCCATGAAATTTGATTCATGGAAATGTTGGTTCTAACCAGTGATGAAAAGAAACACAGTTGAGAAACTAATATGGTCTTTTCACGACCGTTGATTCGAGTGTGACGCAAATGCACTCATTAGCAGTTGAATTAAATATAGTAGCGTATAGCATTCGCTTTCAACCTGATGACGACAAGGAGTTGGTTATGAATGGTAAGACTACTCACAGGTCGTCGTTGTCCAGCACTGAATTGGCGAGTGATCTACTGCACTTTGGCTTGTATGTCTGCTGTTACCAACCTAGCAAGCCGACGGCGAACTCTGTCATCGTTACATTGTACGTAACGGTAGATGTACCTGCCGGCGGTGGTTTTACCTGAATCCATGAGCGCAGCGTCACTCTTGACACGACGGCCTGTGGAAATAATCCCCGTGGCTGTCTCATCGTCGGAGATGAAGTGCCCCATATGTCTGGCCCCAACAATCTGGCCACTATAAAATTCGCTGAGATTTGGTTTCTCTCCCATTCAGACGGCCAATATAAGGCCTGACGACACACCAGTCATACGGGGCTCGGCACTACTCTACGTTCGACAAGCGAACCACGGCGCCATTTTGCCAACACGGTAGGTGTCTCTATTTAAAATGCTCATGAGTGTATAAACCCTGGTGGACGGTTTTACATCCCGCAGTTTCGCTGGAAGGAGCGCCCTGGAGCAACTAACCACTCCCCCCCCCTTTTTATGCTCTGCAGAAGTGACCCGGCCAGGACGTCGGGTCGCCCTCACGCGCCGTTAAGGCAATGTGCGGCGCCGTTAACCTCCAGTGTCGACCACACGGCCACAACGGCAAACGACCGTCCCGTTAACGGGTTTCCTCGTGGTGCTGCCGCGCGACGCCCCCGCACCGCCCTTGCTGATTTACGTCCCCTCGTCCTCTCGCCACTCCACTTAATGAGGAGCGCAAGTACGACGCATGGCGCCCCGAGCCCCCTAAAGGGCGAGGAGATCAAACAATATAGCCCGGAAAGATTCCGGTGCGAGAAATATGGAAATTGTGTTCCTACCTTCTTTTTTTTTTACCCCCCGAAAAAAAAGAGGGGAGATAAAACCTTTTAGTGGTGAGCACGAGCTAGGGTGGAAGGGGTAGAAGGAGGATCGCGAGTCAAAGGGTAATTGCTCTTTGGCGGCAGAACACCGGTTATCTTATTCCTTGCTTCCCCGCGTCCTTGATCCCATTACCGCACCTCCTCCGTCGTCCTGTCGCCAGATCTCCTCTCCGCGGTATTTATCTACCCGTGCGGTCAAAGAGGGGTGTATAGGGGTGNGGGGGCGGGGAGGAGGCGAATGGTGATCTGCCCCTTTCAAAGGGACTCATCTGGCGACCACATCGGCACTGGATGCATATCAGATTCGCCGAGTGGCTGCTTTGAAAGAAAGCCCGTCATACCTTGGAGAACACCCTCTCCCTTCTCTTTTTTTCCCTCCAAGAAAATATTCGAATAACGTCATTTGATGATGCAGACACAGATATAGTCAGTTCACGCACAAGTCAACTTTTTTCGGAATCCTGATTTTTTTTATTCCGTCCTCCCGCCGCGTCTAAATCTAACACTGACATGGATTTGATTCTGAATGTGCAAATGTCGACCTAGTCGCAATCTGAATATTTTACATTAACTCCAGTTATAACTGGACTGGGTGTAAAACAAAAATTCATCGGTTTCAGTTATTACTAATTTCGAGGCTGTTTGACGGGTCGTAACTTGGACGAGTGCTTTATCTACATAGGGCATTCTGCGCTGCTTGCCAAGTTCTTTGGTTGTTGCATATAGATGAGCATACGCATATATTTGCCTTGTGTTCTTTGGATTTTATAGTACAATGTAATTCTGTAATATTTTGTTTATTCTGGTTATTGCAATATTTTATCATGGTAGTATTTTATTATGTAATCAACTGCTCACGTTTTGATATATATAATCTATAAGAATATTTGTGTACAAATGTATGTTGGAGCTTCTTCTAAGCGTGATAGTTCTGGTGTTTGCCGCACGTCGCGCCACTGCCTGGGAAGAAGGGTGAGCACGACAAAGAGAGAGTGAGTTGACCGGGGAGTCTAGGCAGTGGTGGTCACAGTGCAGAGGGAGAGAGCGAATGTTTATGTCAGGAGAGAGCTGTGTGAGCACCCGAGCTAATGGGGGCTAGACGGTGTTTTCTGGCGCACGAAAACGGCTAGCATTAGTGCTTGTCATTTTGAACATCGTTTTTGGTCTCCTACAATTTTATGTGAGTTTATCCTTCACATATTGATGACAGCTTAGCTCTTTTACTCAGCAGTTTCTCCATCGTAGGAAGAATGGGGTTTGATTCCTACTCTGGTGTGTGTCTCATGGGACGAGTCGTAGTCATCGTGCGCCGTGTTATGGTGTGATCAGGCCTTAGCTGAACGGCTTGCCTGATCACACCTTCAAACATTAAACCTGGAAACGAGCGGGATTGCAACACCACCATTTGGTCGTCGATCCTTGCGAAACAAGACAGTTGCAAAATCCCCTCCACCGGTCACTGAGCGGGGCCGCAGAACCACGCGCTTGATATAGGCCGGCGTAACAAGGGAACGAGTGTCTTGTCTTCTGTCTGTTGTCTTTCGTCTTTCATCTTTAGTCCTTTGGACGACCCGACCAGCGAAGCAGATTAGGAAGATGGGTGTGTCCGGCCGGCGTTAACCGCCTCGTAGAATCAGCCTCCGGCTACAAGGTAATGACTTTCCAGTTAGGTTTTTATTAAAATGGCGTGAATCATAATAATTAATAAAATAATAATCATCTTAAATTCAATGTAAAGCTCCCCCGATCAATAGTCATTTAAATAATAATTGTATAACCATAACTGTTAATAAAACTCATCTTATACTGTTGTGCTCTACCGAATCATGGATNCTGTTAATAAAACTCATCTTATACTGTTGTGCTCTACCGAATCATGGATCATTATTGAGCTACGTCCCTATATACTTTCAAGTACGGATTGGCTGAAAAGCTTGTTCGTAACAGCCGGCAGTGAACGGGGCATCCTGGCGGCGGGTGAGACTGCGATGGCCGCTAATCCGGGTCCGTTAAGAATCGGTGCAGTCAACGCGAGGTGGCGTGCTTNGCGGCGGGTGAGACTGCGATGGCCGCTAATCCGGGTCCGTTAAGAATCGGTGCAGTCAACGCGAGGTGGCGTGCTTACCCACTTCAACCAACTACCGGTTGCCCACACAAACCATCTTATCATATTTGAGGTACCATGATAACCCACCCTTAACGTTTTGCCATGTGTATAAAAGGAAGTCGCAACTGTCATAAAATATCATGAGCGCGAATTTATGCACCATTTTTTGAGCATGTAAGTTTTAATATTCGGGTAGCTGTATTGTCATACACTAAATATAATTGAGTTTTNATGCACCATTTTTTGAGCATGTAAGTTTTAATATTCGGGTAGCTGTATTGTCATACACTAAATATAATTGAGTTTTAATTTTGCCTAATTGGTTTAGAGAAGTTCATACAATAATACCTTTTGGTAGCTCTTTACGATATGATCATTTCGGAATCTGGAGAGAGTATTATCTGTAACCATGACTATATTGTTAAATGCTGCCTTCAATTTGCAGCTGAGTATATGTAAGCTCATTAAATTGAATAACAATGAATGTGTATTTGCTGCTAATATTTGAAGCCGAGGAAATGTAATTGTGTTGATTTGCTGCCATGTCTCAGCAGTTATGCAGTTCGAAAAAGAAAAATAGATTTTCCAGATTTGGAGCTTTTATATTTAAATTGGAAATATCACTAGAATATAAGATTTAATTGAAAGTGTGCACATGCTGCCATGTTAAGGTAGTATATGAAAAGTAAATTTCAGATTTTGATTATTTATATTTGAAATATAAATATTGCTAGAGTATACAATTTTAATGAAGGTGTCATTAGCTGCTGTGCTTATGCAGTTGAGTAAATTGAAACTAAATTTGTATTATTTGTTTGGCTCTTTGGTTTTTGAAGTTATGAGGCCTCTCTAAATGAATTATTCTAGTCTGTTAACCAATTGCCTTAGACTTTAATTGTATGTTTTACCCGTTTCAGTGATGAAAATATTATATCGTTACTCGACAAATCAAATCAATTTTATTTAATATTCTTGTATAATTTTGTAATAAATTTTTTTATTGGACTTTGTGCGCCTGTTTGTTCTACTTTAGATTAACCCTTGATAATATTTTTTTTCTTTCGTTAGTAGCCAATTTTGGCTCGAAGCCAAACCTTTACGCATAAGTTTTTTAAATATTTTTTTTTATACTTATGCATGTGATGAGTGGGGTAGGCTGAGACTTCAGTCAGAATTGTCTCAGTTACACATTGAATAATAATTTATAATACAGAACAACATTTTTTAAAAAATTCGCTGCCCAACTACCTGCACTTAAATGAGCATATTACCTCGTCAGGCACCTTGATAAATAATAAAAAAATACAATTGAATTAGTTTGTTTGTTTTGATTGAATTTTTTGTTCTTAAATTTTAACCTAACAATTTAAATTCAATGTTAAGTCCTGAACTACTTTCCTTCCCTTAGTTACCAACTTTACTGGTCGCAAGCCAGCCAGTGTGCCCATTAAAATATATGTAGGTAGGGGCAAAGACAATTTTTTGAAGGTTGACTTCAAAAGTGTTCAATTAGCCGTAAACAACTTAAAATGAGCACTAATTTTAAAACAAAAACTATGCAACTTTTTTCCTCTGCCTAGAGCATAATGCAAGTAATGCGTAAATATAAGAAGAATACCTACTTTTGCTTAATAAAAAAATTTTTTTCGACCGTTTTTTTTATTACAATAAAACTGTTTTGTTATTTCCTGTATGCTAATAATAGAGGAGTGGCTTACAATATAAGAAAAAGTAATAATAAACATATTTACAGCTATGGTTTATCTGGATTTGAACGTATACATCACGGTAAGAAGAGACCTTGCCCAAGAAAGTCGCCAAGAGTGGGTTAAAAATTGTGTATGGTGATTTCTGTAATTCCCGATGAACTAACGGTGTGGCTTATTCATAAACTAAATTTTAAAGACACGTTTAAACAGATATTCGTCTTAAAAGATTCTCAACAAACTTTTAAATCCGACGATACTGTATTTTATAAAATACTGCGGCAATGGTGTAGTTGAGTTTGACTCAAAATTTCGCTAGCCAGCCTCCATTGTCGAACCTGATAAAATAAAAAGGAGCATAAATACTAAATTTCAATTTTTGCAGTTTTTTTACGATATTTGGTAAAATTTCCTCTTCAACTTTTGTATATATTTATTACATTATTTCATTATTGCATGTTTTATTATTTGTTTTTTGCTTCTGTACTCTTGCTCTCCTTCGGTAGTGGAAAAAGTTAAACTAATTTTTTTGTCCAATTAAATAGCTTAAGAACTTCTGATCTCTGGAACCACTTTAATCCACCAGCAGGATAGNAACTAATTTTTTTGTCCAATTAAATAGCTTAAGAACTTCTGATCTCTGGAACCACTTTAATCCACCAGCAGGATAGGATAAATCACGGATAACCAAATAAAACTATTTTAAAAACGGATTAAATATTATGTTTATATCATAAGTTCCGTCAAGTCTTTTTAATCCGTTGAGTTTGATTGCTGTAGTGTCGTAACATTTCACGACCGAATGTAACTAATCTCTATCTATAAATTTAAGTTTCCTTCTGACTGACTGACTCATTCACTCACGTACTTATTCAAACTTACAGCCAGAACCGCTTGACTGAAAGGCATGGAAATTTAGGGATAATTTCTAATTAGGGTGAAAGTTTTTTTTAAATTCAACACCTAATAGGGTGAAAAAGGGGGTAAACATGTTTACGAGAACTCCTAAACAGCTCATCAACCCAATGAGTTATAGTTGTGCTCTTATCTATAAAAGGTAGCCTATACAAAAACCTAAAAATTAATTCCAGGATTTTTTGAAAACCAACTGCTAAGAGAGGTGATATTTCGTTGTTCTTAGCTTCGAAAGGTAGCATACACAAATACCCAAAACAAAATTTCAGAATTTTTGAAATTAAACCCCTAAGAGGTCGAAAAAGGATAAAGTGTGTTTTCAAGGTCTCCTCAATTGCTAATTAACTCCGTAATATATCATTATTAACTTTCCTTTAAAATGTTGGCTATAAACTTATTGAATTTTTTTTTTATGAATTCACCCTCAATGAGGATGAGATATCGTTATGCTCTTTGCTTATAAGGGTCGACTTTATAAATACCTAAAAAACGATTTATTACGTTTTTAAACTTCACCCCGAAATGGTGGAAAGGAGTAAAATGTGTTTTAGAGGACTCCTCAATACTGAATTAAACGCGATAAGACAGTGTTATTCTATTTGCTTTAAAAGGCTACTTATACAAATGCAGAACATCTAATTGTAGGATTTTTTTGAATCAACACCTAAGCGGATGAAAAGGGGTTAAATGCGTTTGTGAAGATTCCTCAATAGTGAATGAATGCGACAGTATATCATTGTTCTCTTTCTTTTAAAATGCTACTTCCGTAAATTCCAAAACAATAGTTTAGGATTTTTTTTTTTTAATTCAACTCCTAAGAAAAGTAAAATTTGTTTATGAGAGCTCATCAATAGCTCACTAACCCCTTTAAGATATCGTCGTACTCTTTTATTTAAAAGGCTGAATGTATAAATACCTAAAAATTAACTTCGAGATTTTTCGAAATTACAAGGTGAATAGTGTTAAAAACTATTTTCGAGGAATCCTTCAATGGTTCATTACACCCGATAGAATATCGTTATGCTCTTTGCTTCTAAAGGTTGGCAACATAAATACCTAAAAACTAACTCCCGCATTTTTTAGAAATTAAAACCCCGAAGAAGGTGAAAATGTTTAAAATGTGTTTCCGATTATATATTACTTATATTACATCGGTCCTATGCATGTAACTTAAACTGAATATCTTTCAGTAACGTTAATGCCAAAACACCTAGAAGACAAAACCTGTTTATCCAATTTTTAGTCTAGAGTTTTAATGCGTATCAATAAATAGTTTTAAAAAATGCCACGGAAGAAGAAGTCACGAGGATTGAGCAACGTAAACAACATTATACATTCTTAACACAGTTTGCTTAAGATGTTCGGTGGGATATAAATGGAGCGCGGTCTATTATCCTGTGCCGTTCAGCCACAGTACCTGCCCCCCTAAAGGCTGAGGCTACACTAATGTCATTGCGAAAACTCCACATGTCAAAACGCTGCAATAGCACCAGGCGCAAAGTGAAAGCTTGGTAAACGATGTACATGAGGCCACAGTCTTCGCTGAATGTGCGCTGTAGGAATAAGTTTTCACAACGCGCATACCACTCGTTCCATCCGAGTACCCTTTCCAATTTAAGAGATTGCAATTCCCCCTCAAAGTCGGTTATGCTATGGCTGTATATTTATATGGCTGGAATTTTCAGCGCCATTTACAAGGTACTTATAGAATAATGTATAGATTCAAAGGCAGTGGATACAAGTTAAATTTGGAACACATGATGCTGACAAAGAGTGCATATATTAAATTATAGCACAGCAAGGTATTAATATTGATTTCATGAGTTTAAACCGGTAAGTGTAAAATAATTTTCCTTCGAAATATGAAAAATTTCCACTGCAGGGCAAGTTAGTTGAACAATTTCGTTTTGCGCCGTTGTACACCCTGTTTGCAGTGCTGCACGACACGACAAAAGTAGAAATATTTTTCTAATCCATAAATGCTGGTCGTTCGACACTTTCCATAGTGCTGACATAAAAAGTGTATTATGTTTGACTGGCTGTTCAGTTTTAATTTTCGTGTCCCACGTCGTGTCGAACTTGAAGGAGGAATGTGATTCGTACATATGGTCCATTCTTGGTTACTTACAACTTTTCTGAAGCCCTGCTGAAGTTCTGTTTCTAGGCTATTCCTCCGTCCCATACAAATAAAGTTTAACCAGGTCTAGAAAATTACACCGTATTTGTGCGCACTCGGTTTAATAACACTTTTCTTAAGAACTTTTTCTTACTAGGCATTACCAACACACCTATTTTCTTCCTTTTTCTAACCATATTAATTTTAAATGAATTATTATTATTTTGAGTGAAATACGAAACGTTATTTAATAAACACACGGCATACGTGGGGAATTTTGTAAAGGTTTTATTCCAAAAGTGTGATGATGTAGCGAATAGACAGTAATACGTTAACACATTCAGACCCAGTGTATATAATCGTCTACATCATACATATGAATGTTTTTTTTTGACGATACTGTACACTGCAAGGCTCAGTGCCCAGTGATCATCCTTGTGGGTAACTGATTCGTAAGCCGCGATGCTGTTCTGTGGTTACGGATGGTTCGTGTTACTACAACCGAACATAAAGCATACAGGTCGCAGGTTGTGATAGCGAAACAAATGCTGTTTTCCCGTAAGTACCGCACGCATAAATTTTTCTCTTATTCTGCAACACCTTAAATCACAAATCAAGAGGGGAGTTTTTCCCTGTCACATTGGATTATTGGTTTTTCTAGCTTGTTTATGTCTTTTTTAAAAGAAAATTCCGAAAGTACCCCTATACGCAACTAACTAGTTATTGACTCTATACTGCAGTACAGACAAGTCAAAAGGGAACTACAAACTCATAATTACGTAACAGTATTATTTCTGTAAACTCTAGTAAAATCAACATTGTGACATAAATACGAGCTCTTAGTTCAGTCGTTATGTCTGCACTGCTGTATGAGGTGAATAGCTATTTGGGTATACGGGTACTTTGAGAAATTTATTTTTAAAAATATGTGCATCGTAGGTAAAGGGCATTGTGTATTTTTACAAAACCAAGGTTTTGACATTGAATTATTGTATTTTTTGCGTTATTTCTGGGTTACAAAGCACTATATNTATTTTTACAAAACCAAGGTTTTGACATTGAATTATTGTATTTTTTGCGTTATTTCTGGGTTACAAAGCACTATATACTATTCGGAATAATAAGTGATTTAGTCAACAGGAAAGCGCACTATGTGCCACCGTGGTACAGGCTGTTCTCGGTAAAATAAGCATTTTTGAAATGAACCTTGGATAAACGTCACTGCCCCTACCTGCAAATGTTTTAACCGACACACTGACCGGCATGCACCCAGTAAAGTTGGCAACGTCGGAGGGGAAAGTAGTTCTACATCTTAACGCTGAATTAAAAGTGTTAGGTTAAACGTCTGTGAATGCTGAAATTATTATTTTTTTCTTCAGGTTTTCAATTCATAGTAAGTGTAAAAAATAGCATATTTGTAAAACATTGACCATCTTAATTATNTATTTTTACAAAACCAAGGTTTTGACATTGAATTATTGTATTTTTTGCGTTATTTCTGGGTTACAAAGCACTATAAACTATTCGGAATAATAAGCGATTTAGTCAACAGGAAAGCGCACTATGTGCCACCGTGGTACAGGCTGTTCTCGGTAAAATAAGCATTTTTGAAATGAACCTTGGATAAACGTCACTGCCCCTACCTGCAAATGTTTTAACCGACACACTGACCGGTATGCACCCAGTAAAGTTGGCAACGTCGGAGGGGAAAGTAGTTCTACATCTTAACGCTGAATTAAAAGTGTTACGTTAAACGTCTGTGAATACTGAAATTATTATTTTTTTTCTTCAGGTTTTCAATTCATAGTAAGTGTAAAAAATAGCATATTTGTAAAACATTGACCATCTTAATTATTTTAAGTTTCACCTGGCCGACGCGTGAATAAAGTGATCATACTCATGGCAGTGTTAATTTTACATGCGGTGGAAGAATACACAATGCGCGCACAAGTAGATATTAAGCAGGGCTTTTGAAAGTGCTCAGTTTACCGTGAACAGCCTTTCTCGAGGTAAACTGCACTCCTGTAAATTTCATATTTGTGACATAGTGCCCTTTACCTCCGATGCANCATTTTCATATGCACAGAATAAACATGCTAGAAAAATCAAGAATCCAATATGGTGGAGCGAAGTTCCCCTTAAAGCGGACCTGCAAGTGTGAAGGGGTTAAACGCTCTCCCCTCGACGACGGCACGTAAATGGGAGACACAACGGAGGTAACGAGAATCTGCGCGGATGGGAGCGCTCGGCATCGCACACTTAGCGCCTGTCTGTTCGGTCCCGGACGACGAGAAAAAAAAAACGGACCCAGCATTCGCTGCTAGATCAACTCCTCATCTGTTTGTCAGAGTAATAAAATCATGCGGAAGCGTCCCGGGGGGAAAACGCCAGCGTTGAAGTGGCTCCGGCAATTTGGGAACGTCGCAGGGAATTACTCCCGGCCTTTGGTTCCGAGTTTATACGCCTCTCGGTAATCCCACTTGCTCCTCCCACTCTCTCATCCCCTTCCCAAGCCTCTTCCCGCGCGCAGGCTCTCGCACACGTCACCCCCTTGTTTATCCGCTCGTCGCTTTTACCGCACCTTCGCGTGTTTTGCGCTCCACAAAATGATTCACGGCGCGCCCAGATTAGCCGTGTTAAAACGACGGCGGACCGGTGCGATATATGGGATTGATAGCGGCGGATGGGAGAACTGCAGCCGCCGTGAGGGCTTTATGGATCGTAAAGACCGAGATGAACATTTCAACGCGGCAACGAATCATTCAGGCAACATGCACCGACGTTCTGTACTTTTCACCTGCTACAATGCGCGGCGGGACATTATCTGGTGCCGCATCTTGCCGTGCCTGCCGGCCGTCAAAGTCACCAAGGGAAATCATTTTTTTTTTGCTCGTCACCATTATGTATTTTGTAGTTCCTTGTTTTACATTCCTGACTGTTTACTCTACACCACTTCTAGAATATGAATAAAAGGAGCAGTATTCTACATATTAGAAGTAATGCTGTGTATTCACCACAAACATTTTGGTAGAATGAACTCACAAAAGGATTTCCCCCATTTTTTAGCCTACTTACTGAAGGAAAGAAAGGCTTATGACATCACTTTCCTCTCTGTGTGCTTATGTGTGTGTGGATGAGTGTGTAACCCCTCCCACCCCCCTTTTTTCTATCCGGGCAAACACTTTTTTCCTTTTTAAACTTTTAAATGCATGAACCAAATGTAAAAAAAAACTCTCTAAAAATATATTACTTAGTAAGGACATCCGACTTTTATAGTTTCCAACCACGCCGGGTACTTACTTTCAAAATGGCGGGCATTAAAAATGTGTGTTGATATTCTATATCTCGGGAACAATTTCACAGATTTAAACTAAATTGTGTATTTTGAAAGTGCATCATGTAATAATTTCATTTTAAAATAAATTTGCTGTTAACCCGCTATTTTGGAAGATAGCATATGAAAAAATAAAACTTGATCGTTATATCTCCAAAAATTCTCAACCGGCTCTCGCGAGATTTGGCACTTAAGCCATAATATGGTAGGACATGTAAACTTATGCAATTTAAAATGATAAGCCATTTATTTTCAAAATGGCAGCCATATAAACATTTTAGGTTTATTTGATATATTTACCACACATTTCGACCAATTTAAACCAAGATTATTATGCTGAAAGTGTCAGTATATATACGCTAACAAAAAACCAATTTGTCCGCCATTTTGTAAGATAGTGTCACATGAATAAATTACATTTTACGTCATATATTGGGGAAAAATTCATCTATTCCAACCAATTTTGGCAAACAAGTAGTACTGGGGCAAATTATGTAAACTGGTGTGTTTTAAATGGGCCAGACACTTATTTAAAACTGGCGGCCATATAAATATTTGAACTTAGTATGCTATATCTACGAAACTACGAAACATATTTCAACTTTTCTTCATATGCTGGATATTATATATATATTACAACTATCAAATGTGCCTACACGGAGCCTCTTTCCCGCATTTTTGTAGGATAGCGACACATGAATAAATAAACTTCTTATGTCATATCTCAGGAAACAGTTGCCCGATTCCTACGAAATTTAGCAAACAAGTAGCACTGCGGCAGATGATGTACACTAGTATGTTTCTAACGGGTCAGGCACTAATTTGAAAAAGGTTGGCCAAATAGCTATATTAGCTTAGTGTGTTATATCGTCGATGTTAAACACTTTAAATTATTTGCAATATATTTGTTGCACCAGCCTTCGTAGGATACATGTTTATTTTAGAGGTTGGTGCATAATGCATTCTCGTGAAGTAAATTATATGGGCTATGTTTTATGATGTAAAATTAATAGACTATATTTTATGTGTTGTCATTTTGAGCCACTACGCTGCTTCAAAAATTTTACATGAAAAAAAACTGTAACAATTACAGTATCGTAACTTAAATTAGATGACTACCCCTATGCCATATATTATTAATACAATTACTTACGTGCAGGGTAAAATTATACATGAAACATTGTAATAAATACTCAGCCACTAATATTTCGGTAATGTAATGTAGTATATAATGTAATATACAAAATTTTAATGAAAAGTGTACGTGAGTGTCCTTTGCCCCGCTTACGCTGCAGAACATACGAGGAGAAGTACAACCCAACAAATGTGTTACCCCAATAAAATTTAACAAATTTAATTTCTGTAATACCACCAGAAAGGTAATTACTAAAACGTGTCACCATCTGCAAGACAACATGATAAACATAAATATACAATAACTAAATACAGACGAACTACAGTAAATGAGAACCGTGGCATCTCTGATTCTTTCCAAATGTTAATGGGATGTATGAAGCCAGGTTTGAACATATTATGATGAGCAGGTAGGTTCGAAATTAAAATAGAACTAGGAATTAAAAATAACTCTTTCAGTTATCAAGGTACTTGAATATGATAAACATTGTCAATTCAGAACTCTCAAATTACAGATATTGCGGCCGACACTAGCTAGCCAACATTTATGTCTGAGCATGGAAAATATATTAAAGAGCATTTCTCTTTCGTACAGGGTCTTCGTGGTTAAAAATCTATGTAAAATGAATAATAAAACAACTAAATATAATTGTGGTGCAGGATAAAATATTAATTAACAAGATTTGCACGCTGTTTAAGCTGGTTCAGACTTATCTCAAAATTAAAATGTCGATCGTCGAAGACAGCACCTAACCGAAGTAGTCACGTAAAATTGTCATCGTTCACATCCCCGCAGCTGTAGTAGTTCCTCTTCTACGTCGAGCTCTTCCCTAAATATTAAGCTCACGGGCTTATACGTGCGTAAATACAGTCCTTGCACATTCACTTTATAAGATCGTGGAAGGCGAAACATAACTAATACTAAACACGGTCGCAGTCCGAACTCAGGCATCTTCTTTGCTTGAAAATATTATCATGTCTTCGTAGCATCGTGCTTGTCTGCATTTACAGCTATTCGTACTCGTGTATCAATAAATTATTGCAAATTCCTAGCTGTTTGGTCACTTCAGATCACCACAGCTCTAACGAAGAATCCAATATGGCTTAGAACTTCTTAAAAACTGTTTAAAACGTTCGCCAAGAAAGTAACAATTTTCAACAATCTTATTTTAAAATAAACGAATTCTCTTATAGGCTAGCTAGTATCGCCTCACATACTTATAGCATAAAATATTTGCACATAACAAAATGTTGTCAACTTTCTCTCTCAATTAGTATTTAAATTCTTTACCAGTTCTGATTTTCAACAAAATTTTTCTATAAAGTGTAAAAAAATGAGACTGGCTGTTCCGCTGGCTAATAAATCTCTAACCTACTTAAAAATGCAATGTCAAAAGAAAGAAATAATTCGTACGGCATTTAATTATGTTTTGTAGGTTAGTTCAACAAATTTTTATTCTCAAATTTTATACGTTTGTTATCTCAAACGTAGATAAAAAAAAATTAAAATTATTAATTTTCCAAGTGTTACAGTAAGACGTATTAAATTTTGGCCGTTCACATAAGTAAAGTGTTTAAATTAATTGTGTATTTATATTGTGTTTAATGACTACCTAAGCTTTCTTCCTCATTTTGTATGCCTAACGGATAAATATGTATTTGGGAAGATATAGAAGTTTTACAGATAAATTTTGATACTTTCTATGGCATATTTCGGGGAGTTATAACTCTCAACGTATAAAAAATGGACTGACAATGTTGTACCTAAAATATACGTTTGACGTTGCAAGAGTTGCAAACATGTCTGCTCGCCCTGAAGAAAAAATGCAGATGGTTTATTCGTTGGAAAATATCACATTGGTATGATTTCGTCAGGGTCACCACTACAACACAGCGAAATAATTTTACATAAGTCCCACGAGCAATGTCCATGTAACGTAATCTTCTTTAAGGATAAAACTAACTAAAATATTTAAGAAACAGAATTACACAATATACGTTATTACGAATAGTTCACATTTTAAGAATCTATAACCTAAATTTGTTGTCAATATTATATTTAAATTTTTTGCTTTTTGACGTCACAGATTTTCGTCACGGCGAAAACGCCGCGAAACTATAATTAAAACAACATACACCACAGATATTTTTGTACCAACACAGAGGTTTTTTTTATTCAAACATCTATTTTGCTAGATGAATGAAAGTAATTTTGGTGCTTTTCAAGTTGTGTTTACTGCACAAAATATGTTTTTGACCCTATACAAACAAATATTTTGTTGGCTTTTCTCTCAGTGCAATTCGCTCGTAACGATTGGGAAGTTTTATTTTCTTCTCCTCGTGCTTTCTTTCCTTTATTTATTTACTTGTGTTATTCTTTGAGAAGACGGTTATCTTACAGCTAAACGCAACAAAAACTACGACTATTAGATGCATGTTGTGTGTGTGCCTGCAGGCCTAGACGAGCAGAGGAAGAAGCACTGGGCGTGTTAATGCTGTTCATGGAGCTGGAGTTTGAGGTAAAGAGAAATAAAGTGATTCGCACATATAATAAAATCTTGGTGCTGCGAATGGTTAAAATTACGCACAGTTAAAAAAATGCCTGTAGTTGTTACAAACGGTTGTTTGGAAACTAGTTACCAGAGATTTTCTTGTAATTCTACAGCTAAAATATTGTGTATTTGCAACACATCGTTTTAGAAAACATACGTAATTGTTTATGTAGCTCAATATAAAAAAAAACTTGAGGTCTACAACACTTGATTTTTAAAACTCGACATAAGTGAAGTGAAGAGACTTGGACGGCACTTAACTGCGGCGTCTTGAGAGACGGAACTCAACATTAGTTTTTTTACACATTCCGCACTAAAAATTTTGTGAAGTTTAGTCTACTTTCCCAAGATTTTCTTGTATAAATGGAGAATTGTATTACAGCTTGCTGTTAATGTTGTCTTACGCTGTACTCCATACAGGTACGGTAACCTGTTTTTTCCGCAAAAAGATTTACGCGAAGGCTAGACTCCAATGTCGTACGACTTACGTGCACTTCTCCTCTGGTTGTTGGCAACGTGTTTTTGTCGGGAGACAGTTCCTTACTTGATTGGGTCAATTAGAATTAGTTAACTCCAACACGGAGTGCCCGTGATTCGCGGGCTGCAATGTGTGACAGTTAAAATCATCCAATCACGAAAGAGGATCTGTGCTCCAGTATTTTTAAGTATAAGAAGTCCTGAAATCTTTTTGCGAACAACAGGTGGCTCTACATATAGCCTAACTAACGTTTCCGAATAAATTCTTCTTGCATTTTTAATAGTACATTTTAACTACAAACAATTTTGATCTCGGTTTTGCGCCCGTGAGCGAGCTGGCTCCCCGGGCAACCGCCCAGATGGCCAGGCCCATAATCCATTCTGTCTACACGCAGATCTCATTAGCCGTAACATGGATACAAGTGATGTGTGGGTCGCCTTGATTTGGCATTTTTGCGCCCATGCGAAAACACAGCTAGAGAATTTCTACAAAACTTGCGAGGAAATTTCCTTTGCAAGGTAAATCGGAAATCGTAATACAACTGTAGCCTAAAGTTGGAGGTATGCACTTAAAGGTTTTATAAAGTGATTTAACTTAATAAATATTTAAAAAAAAACAAGAAAAAACACGTCCAGGTTCAGTGTTTCGTTGAATGGCGGTCATAATTGTGTAAATAGTTATTTTGTGATATACTTGTGCATTAGTAGCAAAAGGGTTGCGAACCTGTTATTGCACTTAATTGCGTAAACTTAGATTACAGTCGACTTGCATCTACAGATTATTTATAATTATATTCAACATAACATGAAATATTTATTTGTGGTAACACTCTCAAACTATCCCTCCTCATTAAGAAATCACTCATGTTTAAAAGGGCGCAAAAAAGCGCTAAGCGCACATTTAATACCTTCTTTTATTAAAAAATGATTCTAAAAATAATTAAATTACTTAATCCATCGTAGTTTTTGATAGTAAAATAATTGTCTAATTTCTTACTTGTCACTTAATCACTAATCAGTTTAGGCCATGAGATGTATTATATTTTCTGTCCAATTTTGCACAAGGTATCAACTGTAAAATTTTGTAGCACTTGGTAAGGGACAACCTGTATTTTAATGCATATATATTTACACTAATTTAGGCATAGAACAACATGAAATAGTATTTATAAGTTTTTTGAATAAATGAAAATAGTAATCTGCTTGGATTTATTTCATATGCATTGGAGTAGCAAATAAGCCAACAGCGAGAACTTTCGTACGTAAAACCGTTACAGTGTCACTTCACAGGCTAGTCATTAACAGTGTTATGAGTGAAAATTTTCACGTTTTTACCCATTGGTATCATAGACTAAAAATGAGGTAAACCGATCTCGCTGGCTGCGCACAACCAATCCCCATGTCCCAACATTGAACTACTTTTCTAGCAAAAACGGTGTGGATTGGATTTGAGAATAGAACACTGTTTAGTACCTAAACAAGTGCTATGGGAATTTTTTGTATACTTCCTCTGACGAATTTGGATTGCAGTTGAGTTGAGAGATTTGGGCAGCTCTTAACAACGAGGTCTTGAGAGCCGACGAGGGTGAAATGAGGTGAGAATGGAGCAGCACCGGAATGCAAGGGCGGGGAAAACTGGAAATCCCCGGGAAAGCGCGCTAACCAGCGCCATCGTCCGACACGATTTCCACTTGCAAGAATCCGGGAGAGACCCGGGCGGGGATTGAACCCGGTTCGCCTTGATGGGAGGCGAGCAGCCTAATCGCTCAGTAACCGCGGCCCCTTTGGAACGCAGTTAGATTAAATTCAAATTGATGAAAGTATTTTATTCATATGAAAGTGCTTGTCTTTTGAAAATTAATATATTAACAAAAACGTTCATCACTGTTGATCATGTGGCTTCGACATTTGTGTTCCTTTAGGGTAGGTAAATGTTGGGTACGTGCACATAAAACGAACAATCGGTCTACCGCATCTTTACTCTATGGTTTTAGAAGCACAAATACACTTCCTACCCTGTTTATGTTCTAAAAATTTCCGCTCCGAGCTGAGAACAATGAAGAACCCTGCAAACCTCAGCGACATAAAGAGAGAAATACATTCAACAAAGCCGGAATAAACACAACGATGCACCAGCTTAACGACTAAGTTAACCAAACAGTGTATAACAAGAAGTAAGTCCACACTAAACAATGAAATTAAAGTTATTAGCAAAGTAAATAAAAAGTCAGTTCACTTATAATTCTTATTTAAAAATTCGCATTTCTCTGAGAACAATAATATACTTTTATTTTACTTGAAACTGGAGAAAACTCATATTTTTATTCAGGCAATGTAAACAATTAATTGTTCATTTTACTATGATTTAATGAGTTCAACATACAGAAATTTTTAAAAATATAATTAAATGCCTTGTAAATTTTCTACTTTGCATCGTCACAACAGCCGTATTTATAATACAGCTATAAAAAATTAATAATTGGAATCCACTTTAAGTCACTAAGTCAAAGTTACAAGCTGTTACATTCTGTGATAATTCTTTTACGTAAAACAAGTTAATGTATTTACAACTGAAGAGTAATTAAATAGTAATAATTTATTGTAGTCTGGTAGGGGGAGTAATGTTTCCATATAACGTTATTTCGAGAGTAAAAATATTTATTTCCATTTAACTTTCCTTTCCTAAGAAAGATAAGCTGATAAAATCACGCTGCTATGTTTATTTACACCGCCCTGTCACCAATTGAACTGATTTTTATGATAGTTTGTAGATTTGTGATGCCAGTAAATGCCATCCAGATGGAAACGTTTATTTGACAATATGTTCTACTACAACTACAAATCTTCCCCCGTGCAACTGTTAAGTCCAACTGCTGACTTGCTATTCTGGAGTGCAACAATTCTCTCAGTCTTAACCTCAATCCTTCTCAATAAGTTATACTGCAATTTTTTTTCCCGAGGTAATAAACTTATTACAAAAAGATAACCATAGTCTGCAAAATGGAGTGGTCGTAGGATAAATTGGTGGCTGTAGTAACACGAAGGGTGCTGCTTAGAGTCTCAGTGTCGGTGAAGACTTTTTGCTATCGTTATTCGAAAATGTTTTCCTCCTATCATATTTTTGCATTAAAGTTATTTTCGAAAACTTCATAAAAATAATATTATTTCTACTTCTCAGCAGTGTGAGATGAAATACGAACCTATAATTTGTAATATTAAAACACGTGTGTTTACAATAAGAACTTTTGTAGTTCTTCAAAAAATTCTGAGGCACCTGGTTTACACTGTAAGCATGTAAAACACCTTAAAAACGGGGAATGCCCCCCCCCCCATATTGGCAACACTAGTCAGTCATTAAATCTAAGGCAATGCTAAATGTTTCGGGTCCACATGTGGCTGCAGAAGGACACGCAGTTGGCAGAAAGTATAGGTTGAGCAGAGTTTTCAGGAGTGTCTCAGATTACAGTAAATAATAAAACACAAC
This sequence comes from Clitarchus hookeri, assembly GCA_002778355.1. Lineage (NCBI taxonomy): Eukaryota > Metazoa > Arthropoda > Insecta > Phasmatodea > Phasmatidae > Clitarchus > Clitarchus hookeri. The sequence goes on from NQII01000604.1 coordinate 224,507, forward strand.
TAGAGTCTGTGCATTGACGAGGACGGAGGCATGCGGCCAGAATTACGGCGTGTGTGCGTTTTAACTCTTCGTTACTCAACGCGGTGTCCCAACCTAGCAATACCTCCCAAACTAACCTAGGTGAGAGGGTGAATACGTGTTTTCAAGTTTAAACTACCTCCAATACTAGTCGAATGAGTGTTTTTTTGCACTTTAATAAACTAACTGGGTCGTTTCTACTCGCACATGCGCAGAAGCCACGACTAAGACGGTCCACAGATGTTTTATGAAATACGTTCCTTGCCTGATAGCGTCCGCCCACGCTTCGCGAGATGAACTCCTCGCTCGATCCTAGACAAGCGATGAGGTAGAACGATGTCGCTGGCTGCGCACAATTAGTCTCCATGTTCCCCATTGAACTGCTTTTCTGCCAACACGACTAGCAAAAACGGTATGGATTGGATTTGAGGTTAGAATACTGTTTAGTAAACAAGTGCTTTGAGATGTTTTTTACTTCCTGTAACCAATTTCTAATGCAGTTTGTTGCAATTCAGATTATCAAAAGTATTTTATTAATATAATAGTGCTCGTCATTTAAAAATTAAGATATAAACTAACCTGTTCATCATAGTTGACCATGAGTCTTTGTCAGTTGTGTTCCTTCGGGGTGGGCCAATGTTGGGTGTAAACTCAGAAGATGAATAATCGGTCTACCTCATCTTTAGTCTATGGTTTCGAACGCATCTAGGCTAGCTTAGGCCAACCGGCCAATCACGGACATCTTATTCACAACCACACTGCAGATTCAAATCACTCCCGAGGCATGTCTGCCAGCAAAGCAATAACGAAGTGCGTTGTTGAAGTATCTCGCCCGTTGCAAAACGGGAAAGAATTTAATTAATCTTCCTTGAAAGGTGACGACAGCAGTGTAGAGAAGAGCGTTGAAAAGCGACTTGAAAAGGGAAAGGGATAGAGGAAGAAGCAGTTTCAGTTGTTGGTTTTCCACAGTGCGCCTTCGTTCGCAAACAGCGCAGTAACAAAAGCTGCCTTCTGTGTGATAATTTTCGTTAATTAAACGCCCCTGGCTAGCTGATGTGAGAAAACACAGGCTAGCTTATTTCAACAAAGCGAAGAACATCTGACATCTTTGTTTATGATATTTTTTCCCCAGTTTTAGGCCCTTAGCCGTTTTAGCGAGCCAAAGACTTTTGACAAAGGGCGTATTCACTTGGCTTTTTGAAAGTTATGAATCAGTAGCCTCGAAAATTTTATGATAAATAATTCCGATGCGAAATAGCCGAGTACAGTATTCAAGCTCTTACTTCATTGTGTGATCGGGCATAATCTCTGGCACTTGAGACAGAGAGAGAGAGAGAGAGAGAGAGAGAGAGAGAGAGAGAGGGGGGGGGAGAGAGAACCGTTAAGGGTGAAAATCAAATAAACATAAAAAAAGGCTATCGTTTCAATAAAATTACGTTATTTTCTAAATTAGAATAATTACCAAGCGAAGTGTTTTATGTGGTTTCTATTAATTGTGTACCACTATGTACCGTATATAGTTGTAACTTTTACATAGGGTGTTGAGGTAAAGTGAGCACTTTTTAAGGCCGAGCTTCCGAGCTTCAAACTTCGTTTCAACTTATCTACACCTTTCGCCAGTTGTTGACACAAAAACTTCCACGTGAATAATACACACAGTGTATATATTTTATAATTCTAAACATTAACGCCTGATGCCGCAGGAAAATAATTTTGTTGTTATTATGCCTGCTGGTAGGACTTCAAAAAGTAGTCAATTTAATGTGAATCGACTATATCAGTACGGTGACCAGAGATTTTCTGCAACTTTTTTTTCATAGTTTTATTTTAAATAAAATTCTAGAAGCTTACAACTTATGCCTCTCGGATCATTTTAAGTCCCGCCAATATTTAGTCCACCAGTTAAAAAGGAATCTGTTGGCTCTAATAACTGGTACGTGGAACTACTTCAAGATTCCTTCATAATCACAAATCTAAATTGCCTTTGAGAGTTTTATTTACTAATAGTTATTGTGCTGGTATTTTACTCTCTTTTACACAAACTTGAAACCCTTATGAAAACACGATTAATGTCTTTTGTTTGGTTGTGAATTTCATTTTTTGTAAACTGTTAATCGCTTAGAGTTACGAAGTATGATAGTGCAGATTCGGGTAAGATATTTTGCATTCTAATAATTAACTTTCTTTAGTCTTGTTCAGTAAGATATAAATATCCAAAGTGAAGCTAATTCTATGAGCGAAGTACCTTTGTAAAGGTCACATTAAATTAAATAACATCTAGGATATTTTTCACGGTTTTGTACTAACACCGAATTTATTTCTTTCTTCTTTTAGTTTTTAATTTGTATTTCTTTAACAGTAAAATTAAATAAAACGGGCCTTCTTACAATTATTTTCAGTTACGGAAACCCAGTTATAATACCATAAAAATAATATAAGGATGGACAGAAGAATTTATCATTATTATTCTGTCAAGCCTGAACGTCGTATAGAATTTTGAAGCTGCACGCCATGCAATACCTTGCGCGTAGAGGCGATGGAGCATTTTTTACAAATGCCTGTATCGCCCTTAGCATACCTACGCCTTTAGTTCTTGAAAATGCGTAACACTTCCACTCACTAATAAATATTAATATGATTTTATCTCGGAGGAATAAGAATGTGATGGCAAAAACCTCAATACCTATTTTAAAATA
>NQII01000604.1:227521-256588 GCA_002778355.1 Clitarchus hookeri
GGCTGTTGAGTGCTTTCAAAACGTCACGCACATCATAAAAACCATCTAGTACTCCAAAAAGGCTAAAAACACCTTTTTCAAAGCACCTTATCTCAAAATATACGCGTTAGATCGTACATACATAACTACTCCAGGGCCCTCACGTATGAAAGTCCCATAGGTACACGCAGTGCGACGAGAACACTGCACGCCTGTTTAGGGCCTTGAGCTTAGCGGCGATGGGGCACTTGGCTCGCATGGCAATGCCGCCCTTATCTTTCCTGCGCTGCTCCGACTCAAACGCGGTGAAAAGCTCCAGGTAGGCGGAAGCCTTGACTGTCATGAATACGGGCCCGGAGCCCAGCTGGAACACGACAACTGCCGCCCACCGCCGGCTCTGTCATTAGACCCCATGTCTGTCGGGCTGCAACTAGATTTGCGAACCTTCTCGAACGANGCTGGAACACGACAACTGCCGCCCACCGCCGGCTCTGTCATTAGACCCCATGTCTGTCGGGCTGCAACTAGATTTGCGAACCTTCTCGAACGAGTTATAGAAATTTCGGCCTCGTGACAGCACGGCCTCCCGGGGGCATATGGGAGGTCGTCCACCACACTTCTGTGTCATTGCCGATTGTTAGGATTGGTCACAACAGAAAGAAAAATACAAAGTAGTGCTTGGATAAAATACTTGTTTTAGGAAACATCCTAGCAGCCATTTTCTCTCAACTTACGCACCAGCAGCCATTTTTTNCTTGGATAAAATACTTGTTTTAGGAAACATCCTAGCAGCCATTTTCTCTCAACTTACGCACCAGCAGCCATTTTTTTTCAGTTTCTCTAACAATCCCTAGCAGAGACGTCAACGGTAAACAACCTTTAAAGTCACAAATAAATATATCNTTTTTTCAGTTTCTCTAACAATCCCTAGCAGAGACGTCAACGGTAAACAACCTTTAAAGTCACAAATAAATATATCAGTTTAGGTGTTGCAACAGACACGATTTTTATCCGACCTAGTACTGCTCTCTTTGTAACGCTCTTTCATATATTGGCACGGAAAAAAAATATATTTTTGTGCTACGTATTACTGGCAGCAGCTGTATTGATTGTAGGGAATATAATCTCAAGAGCGAATGATGCTTCTCACCCGCGAATGACTTCACTCACTTAACGTTGTCTGCTACAATGTGCTGTGCACGCCAAGAAAGTCACTTTCTGGGAAACATCTGTGCAACATTGCGACTCAAAGAGACGATATTCATGTAATTGACGAGATCGCATAACATGGGTGACTCAGCACTTTCAAAAGCTCCGCTTACACTCTAAATTCGAATAAGTGAGAAACCACTAATTTGCAGTGAAACTCAACTACTCGAATCAGTGAAAATGACTCCACTTAGAAACGGTGGAAAACCACTGGTTATTTCAGTGAAACAATTTCACCGACTGAATAAGTGACACCCAAGTGAGTGCGAAGTAAACATTGTTTTTTATTGAATTTAGCCAAATAATTACGATAAATAAACATATTTATGATAGTCATTGTTTAATATTGTGAACATTAAAGTGATTTAAAAAGTGATAAAAAATTCAAGATGTCAAGGATTTGAACTCNGTCATTGTTTAATATTGTGAACATTAAAGTGATTTAAAAAGTGATAAAAAATTCAAGATGTCAAGGATTTGAACTCTCAGCATCTCGATTGTGTATTGTTACCTTACCAATGCACTACCTTTTTTTTTTTACTTTATTAACCGATACATTTGTCATTGGGCAGAGCGTGTGGGACGTTTGACAGAGAGAGAGGGTGAGTGATTGGGTGCATGTATGTAGTTTGACGTGTAACGAGCTCAAGTAGACAGGTAGACCTGATGNGTCATTGTTTAATATTGTGAACATTAAAGTGATTTAAAAAGTGATAAAAAATTCAAGATGTCAAGGATTTGAACTATCAGCATCTCGATTGTGTATTGTTACCTTACCAATGCACTACCTTTTTTTTTTTTACTTTATTAACCGATACATTTGGCATTGGGCAGAGCGTGTGGGACGTTTGACAGAGAGAGGGTGAGTGATTGGGTGCATGTATGTAGTTTGACGTGTAACGAGCTCAAGTAGACAGGTAGACCTGATGGCAAGTCGGCCACTCTGCCCCTGAGCTATGAGGGCAGAGCACCAAGCCAACGTTAACTGTGAGGGAGAAAATATGTTTTTTATATTTATTTACTGAAAATATGTATATTAAAATTGTGTGTTTTTTTCGATTTTAGTTTAATTGGTAAAATTAGGATTGTTAAAACAAATAGTACGTATGAATGCACCCACTTCGCCACATTTAATGCAGTTTAAACCTTCAAACCGAGCACAAAGATGATTCCGTGAAAACGAAATGGAAAGACGTAAAATAGAAATGAAAGGTACTTCGTGAAATGATATAAAATACGAAAATCTCTTTGAAAAATTCTTTATGAGTTTTATTAATTTTTGCGCAATTTCATTTTATACAGCTTGTTTAACTAATTCTTAAGTAATAAAACAAATCACTTTAAAACAATGAATTAAATGTTTGATGAATCAGTGGAAAATTTTGATGAATAAATAAGTGAAGGAATGTCGGAATTTTCCCACTAATTAATCAGTTAAATTTGCCGAAGTGACTGTTGAATAAGTCAGGTGCTGTTAACTGATTTAAACGGTGAAATTCTCGCTGATTCAGATTAAGAGTGTAAGATACACTTTTCTGGTCCAGAATAAATTCTTACGCCGTGTGAAAACGTGAAATTCTTACCAACATTCATACGCTACTAATAAATATCCCTTGTGTTATTAATTATACGGATAAATCCCAAAAACACTAACTTGATTCGCCAAAAATTTAAACAATACACTCGCAATACAACTTGGAACTGTTTTTCATGATTCGCTGCCAACTTCAATGGGAGCATGCGTGACAGAGTGCACGGTAGCATAGGATGCATTTAACGAGAATTATTCTTTTTTAAAAGGTTGGTTTCANTAATGGGAGCCTGAGTGACAGAGTGCACGGTAGCATAGGATGCAGTTAACGAGAATTATTCTTTTTTCAAAGGTTGGTTTCATAAGTGCCTACATTACCAGCCCTTGGACTGAGCACTGGGACTCGTTTGCCCCGTAGAGTGAAAATGCGTTTGAGTGATCTCGCTAGCTGTGCAGAAAAAAGTCTCCATGTCCCAACATTTAACTGCTTTTCTGCCAACACGGCTACCGTAAACGACGTGGATAGGATTTGAGGTTAGAACACGATTTAGCAAATGAGCGCTTTGAGCTGTTTGCATACTCTCCTCCGACCAATCTGTACTGGCGTTTGATTAAATTCAAATTGATAAAAGTATTTCATTCATATACTCACGCGTGTCTTTTCAATATTAAGGTGTAACCAAACACATTCATCACTGTTGACCATGTGACTTGACAGTTGTGTTGGTTTGGCGTAGGTTAATGTTAGGCACATGCGCAGAAGACGACGAGTCGGTCTACCTCGTCTTGGGTCTATGGTTTGCTCGCACCACAGCTAAACGTCGTGTTACTGAGCCCCGTCGCTGCCCCCTAGTAGTTCTCCAAACACATCATCGTCGTCGTGAATTACGTGTGTCTGCCGACTGGACGCGTGATAGAAGAGCATTTTCAGAGGCTTCATCTGGCATCGCGCCTTCATTGGCTCCTTGTACTGCGAGCGAGCGAGCGGTGAGCGGCGGTGAGCGGCAGTAACCATCCGCGACGGACAGTCCGCGCAGCTGCCTGTTCCTCCGTCGCTGTGATCACTGTGTTTTAATTAGCGCTGTTAATTAGCTCGCGGCCTCCGCCGGGACCGACACACGCGCGCTCTGCCTGCCTCGCATCGTTAATTACCGCCGGCCGGAAATAAACCGTCGGGATTTGTCTCGCCTCAGTCGAAAACCAAGTACCTTCTGCGCCACTGTGTTAATCAACTCTTTTGTTGAGCTTTTAAACGTAATTTATCGCTCGTTGACCGAATTTAAACTTCAGTTTGCAAGTTATGTACTGACGTCCTCTGCAAGATTTTTTATAGTCTATCCGTGATTTCGTCACACTTTTTGGAACAACCCTTTGAAAAATATCTCCAAGGATCACGTGCTTGGTTGTTGATTTTTTCGTAAATATTTAAAGTGCCACAAACTTTTTATACTTGTGTTAAGATAAAATGTCATTACTTTTTATTAAAATAAATTGTTCCGTATATTTTATCAATAAAATTTATTTCATTTATAACTAACGGGAATAAAAACAGGGAGAAAGTATATGTGTCGGTAACGCCTAGAAAGAAATAGTTCTTATACAAAATAGTATTACACCGATCTAGCGGGCTGGGGTAGCGTGCGTACAACATGTAGAGCACACTGCTTTGCCCTAGATACGTGGGGACTTGCGCTATCGTGCTGGAAGAATGGTTCCTGCAGTGTGTCGAGATATGGCTAAGAAAACTATATTCAATNTGGGGACTTGCGCTATCGTGCTGGAAGAATGGTTCCTGCAGTGTGTCGAGATATGGCTAAGAAAACTATATTCAATTTTTGGGGTTCGTCCTAAAATACAGTTTGACAGAAGCACTAACATATATCGGTATAACTCATTTGAAATAAATGATGTATCATTGCATAATTTGCGTGAGTAGTGAATATATGCGGCTACGGGAACAACGTATTTGAAATGGGAGTGTGTGACTGTGGCTGTAGCTGGGATTCTTCGGCTCGACTCGGAAGTGCTCGGCAGGCCTCGGAACATTTAAAAACCCCTACTTCGGTTCGACTCGGGATTGCTGGCCTACCTGAAGGAGCTCAGCGGTTATGTCCAATAACCCTTCAAGCATACATGCATGTTTCTGGTAGACATATTACTTTTAAAGGCATAGGGTAAGCCAAATCGAATATCTGTATTTTTTATTCGATTTAAAATTGTTCTTTTTTGTATCTGGCAGAGAGACAACGGGCAAGATATAAACGGTGTATATTTTTGGTACCTAAAATTATCAGAGTTATTAAAAAAATACAAAAAACGTAATGTAACTGGCAGATAATTTTTTTTATCAAATTAAAAATTAAGCAGTTTTCAAAATTATTATGTGCATCGATTTTTGTGAAACCATGCATAAGTATGTATTCCACTCTCTCTCTCTCTCTCTTTCCCTCTGTCTCTATTTCACTCTCTCTTTCTTTCACCTTCTCCATTCACGCTAGTTTGCCATGAAATATACACTGAAGAGCCAAAAAAAACTAACTGGTACACCTGCCTAATATCGTGTAGGGCCCCCGCGAGCACGCAGAAGTGCCGCAAGACGACGTGGCATGGACTCGACTAATGTCTGAAGGTATGCAGGAGGCATTGAAATCTGCGCCAATTTGAGAAAAGGTTGCAGGTCTGTCACGTTTAATGATTCTCGTCAGTCGTCGTTTGTCCCGTTCGTTCACGATCTTTTTCCGGCCGCAGCGATGTCGAAGATTTGATGTTTTACCAGATTCCCGATATTCACGGTACACTCGTGAAGTGGTCGTACGCGAAAATCCAAATTTTATCGCTACCTCGGAGATGCTATGTNATATTCACGGTACACTCGTGAAGTGGTCGTACGCGAAAATCCAAATTTTATCGCTACCTCGGAGATGCTATGTCCAATCTCTCGTACAGCGACTATAACACCACGTTCAAACTCACTTAAATCTTGATAACCTCCCATTGTAGCAGCAGTAACCGATCTAGCAACTTTGCCAGACGGTTGTTGTCTTATATAGGCGCTGCCGACCGCATCGCATTACTCTGATTGGTTCCATACCTCTGTTATTTGCATACGCACGCCTATGCCATTTTTTTTCGGCTCTTCAGTGTATATATTTCACTTTAAACATTTTAATTCATCGAGTTGCCTTTTTTAATTCATGAGACGATAATTCGCGCGGCTTTNCGGCTCTTCAGTGTATATATTTCACTTTAAACATTTTAATTCATCGAGTTGCCTTTTTTAATTCATGAGACGATAATTCGCGCGGCTTTTTATATGTAATGATTGTCTNGCGCTGCCGACCGCATCGCATTACTCTGATTGGTTCCATACCTCTGTTATTTGCATACGCACGCCTATGCCATTTTTTTTCGGCTCTTCAGTGTATATATTTCACTTTAAAAATTTTAATTCATCGAGTTGCCTTTTTTAATTCATGAGACGATAATTCGCGCGGCTTTTTATATGTAATGATTGTCTNATTTTAATTCATCGAGTTGCCTTTTTTAATTCATGAGACGATAATTCGCGCGGCTTTTTATATGTAATGATTGTCTGAATAACTTAAAACCGACTACCTCTCTGCCTGAAGTAACGCTGTAAGTACAGTATGGTTCCCGATGTCTCCGCCTGTCAAGACATACATGCCCAACATCAAGAACCTGAAAAGTCAGCAAAAGCAAATTTTAAAAAATACGTTATAGTCTCAATCGAAAATTTTTTTTTCAAGTTTTTAATCTGTGCTTATTAGCACCTTAAAAATATTTCCATACATTTGCACTAAAGACAGCGAAATGCCACTAGCAACCATTGCCCGTAAAAATAATATCGTATAATATATTTTTTTTATCCAAAGGGGGGATAAAGTGTCATAAGAAAATGCTTAAGGATTGGCATTTCAATATGTTTGCACACTGAGAAAGTGTACGAATGCCAAAGTTTATTTATCTTCCCCCATACTTCCATCCTAGTTTTCAATACGTTTGTTTAGGGACAAGCAAGGAGCACGGTTTTTTTTTCACACACAGGAGTATATTTTAGATTTTGTCCTGTTTTATGAAGGGGAAAATATAAAATGTATTTTGAGGAGACTGTAGCATAATCAAGTATAAAAGAGCATTGTAACTGATGCATTGATCAAATATGTATTATTACTTCAACTGCGAGTCTCTCTCTCTCTCTNGTATAAAAGAGCATTGTAACTGATGCATTGATCAAATATGTATTATTACTTCAACTGCGAGTCTCTCTCTCTCTCTGTCTTTCTCTCTATCTCTGGGCACACGCAGCAGTTGGGAGCTGACATCCATGGCATCGAGGNTCTCTCTCTCTCTCTGTCTTTCTCTCTATCTCTGGGCACACGCAGCAGTTGGGAGCTGACATCCATGGCATCGAGGACCAGATCCTCGGCTATGTGATGTCTGTCCAGCGTAACACAACCATGCGAACATGTACGCATGCACACTCACACCTTTCAGCTGTAATATTTTCCCGACTGCTACAGTTTTCATCATTTCTAGCTTGAGTGTGCCAATGGAAGAACATTTTTACTGATGTCCCATTGCTCACTCGTGACATCTCAGGCTGTATGGATATGTGAGGCGACCAGAGTCGCCCAGCTTCACAGTTAATCTTATGCATGAGAGTTTTCCCTTTCCTGACACCTTGCCGATCAGGCTGGTAAGTTATTTTACTCCACACGCGCACTCGTGATTGGTTGTTGGTCGCGTGACAATGAAGCTCTTCGAGTATATAAAGCGGACAGAGTCACGTTTCGTCTCTCCATCAGAATGATGTGAAAGCCTCACTCTGGTTAGGCCAGCGCTAAATGAAATTCAAGATGCCCTGCCCACTCTCTACTAGTATTTTCTAGACCCAATATTAAAGAGCATGGTTTCTACCTATCCGTCTCCTGTAGCATTCTCTGTTAATGCATGCAACAATTTTTAATTATTTCCGGTCGAAAGGGCTTTTACGGTGTCTATGGCGGTTTTTCCCTTTCTCATCTTAGTAAAGTAGTTTAGCTAGAAGTACACTCAGGGAGGTTGTCACGGCCGAAACGTGGCCATGGAAACCCAATCCCTTGCTACCGCGATGCATGTCTCCTTGCATGATTTACTTCCCTTGTAGGCTTATTGGGCCTAGCCCTGAGACGCACTTAACTCCCGTCCCTACCGCGGGCTCACACCAACCACTTAGTTTTAGAGTAGGTTAAAAAAAACGCCTCAATCCTTCATCTGATGCGATAAGTGACAGATCGTTTTCTCTCTCCCAATCTTCTAAGTGTTCATTCTTGTAAGTTATTTTACGCCACACGCTGCTTGTGATTGACTGTTAGTCGTGTGACACGTCAGGCTGAGCAGATATTAAAACCCAACAGATATACGTTTCTTCTCAGTTTTTCGTCTGAAGCGACAGGGGACAGATAGTTTTCTCTATCTTAATCTTCATTGCGATCATTCTGGTAAGTTTTGTGTTTGGCTCATCCATCACAGATTGTTGGATATCATGAGGTATGTTCTTAATTATGCATAATTATTTTCGCACCAAACTAAAAATCTGCTAAAATTTCAAATACCTGCTCGAACCAGAAACCATCAGAGTACATATTAAATTGCACATGACACGGGGGATTCGTAACTTTAAATCAAACTTACTGAACCATTTATTTGGCTTCCAATTACATGTATGTGTAAAGTTAATTTACTGTATAGCTCCCAAAACATTTTGACATAATAATTATTGTCCTGCAGAGATCAAGATGAAGCATATGTTTAATAGTGTGCCTACGATTGGCATCCTGTCTTCGTCTTCTTCTGTACGATCGCTGGCTCCAGCTGATTTGCCTACATCGTCGTCAGTGCCATTAGCTCCATCATCGACCGGATCTGCAAATGCGATACATGTCACTTCTGCAATAAAACTTTAATGTTCAACAATGATGCTCAAAGGCACGGAAAGTATAGCTGCGCGAATAATGCAGATCGAATGACCTGTAAGAGTGGAAATTTTGACATGACATTTGCTAGATGCGATAGTTTGCAGATACACGTGAAAACCTGTCAGTTTACAGGTGCTTCGCCTGCCAAAATGCGCCATGTACGGTATCCCGTCATTAAAACCATTATTTCGGATACATACTCCTTCATGTAAGCGTCAACCACGCACAATAATCATGGCAGGATGTGGCTTGGTTAAAACCAATGGTTTTTGTGGAAGCCGAAACTGCTTTCCGATGCAATATAAAGACATATGATGCACAAAACAAGAGTGGTTCATCAAAAGACATTTATACATTTTTGGCTCGCATGAAGAAAAATATCGCCAGACAACTCACCAAAGAAGTAAGAGAGCAGAGCCCAATTAAATTAAAACTTATTAAGAACTGCTTGAGATCCACAATGTCACAAGACGATTAGCGGGAATTGTAACGGTGTCGATAAAATGTTATGTTCTTGAAGATATTGCCAAAGAGTCGATCATTAAAGACTGCACACCAAAATATCTGCAAAGTGCACGGTTTAATTTTATGTATAAATAACCGTAGTTCTTATAAATTTGTTTATTAATACTAAAACTTTGAATTACAAACTGTAAAATTTACATATTTTGTACAATTTTAAATATTATGTCTCAAGTGTAATTTAATCATGTTATACCTGCATAAAGTAAATAATAAAACTTACAAATGGAAAACTGTAAATCTAGTATAAAATTCAACAATCATGCTCAATAGTAAAACGTCAGGCTATATAGTTAGGAAATATGTCAAAACATAGGCTCAGTTAAAAATAAGTGATTGCAGTTTTCCTTACCCTTGCACTGTAAACTGTTTATGTATTTTTACAAAGAAACTAGTCACCAACATTGTTTTTGTAACATTAAGGAAATTAGAGAAAATCTATGAAACATTACCGTGGAATATGTAAAATTAATGTTTAATTTTAACAAGCAAGTACTGCCAACTTCCAAGAATGTTATGAAAACAGAGATTCATAAAGAATTTTGTATGTTTCGCAGACAATATGTTGTAAATATACAACATTTCAGTAGCGTAGTTACAAGGAAATCAACAACCACGGCGAAATCACCGTGGTTGTTGGTCCTGGGAGAAGACGATCAGGAGAGATGCAAAAAGAAGAAAATGAAGGGGGTCCCAAAAAGCAAACCGCACCAGCCCCCCTGGGTTAAAATTTACCTTTGGCCACCCCTGCATATGGGATCCTGCAGAAAAAGATTCAGACAAACTACGTCAGTGTAGATACCTCAAGCTGACACAACAGTTGATCACGAACAACCTGAATATGAAGTTGTGCATGCAGGTATTTTTATTTCTAACATTTATTAAGTGCTTAATTACTCATGAGTCACCTACAGTAATTACGATTGATGTTTAGTACTTTAGATGAAAATTATACGGAGTATTAAAATGTATATGCACGATAATAGCTTTTTATCGTCTTCATATAACTTACTCGAATGTACAATTTGCTGTTTTGTTGGACAGTTGTCATTGCTAAACTGCTGACTATAACTGGTAGCTCAGATCGTGAAGGAAGCAATAATACAATACGCTATGTTACAAATTCTAAAGTTCAGATAAAATTACTGTTGAAAACTAATATACTGTTATGCGCTTTCTGCTTCGCATCCCGCACGAGGAGTGAGTGGAAGGGAAGGACAGCAGTTAAATGATAGCGGTGACAGCAAGTCAAAGGATTGTTTTGAATGACATGCGAGCGATGGGCCGATGGCCGAGTATCTGTTACAGAAAAAGAACCAACACGATAATCCTTTTTGCGGCGCACGCTACTGACCCCAGTTGTAATAAGTTTCTCCATCTATCTAAGGAATTTTGACTTGTGTGCTGCCCTAGATACTGTCTGCATGACTCGGGGTGTGTAGAACTTTCCAGGTCAATGCCAGCAGAGTATAAATTGTGCGACTGGCCTCCGGGCCAAGAGTTGTTGATGAGTGAATGAGTGGCTAAGTTCCGAGCGATAGAAGACGAGCGACGAGAGAAGTGACCAGCGGAAGGAAAATATGCGACTGCGAGTATCAAGCAGTGAAGGGTGCTGCTGGCAGGTTGGACTATTGGATTAAATGCGTTAGTGAAAGACGTTACAAATGATGGCAACATATAGACTGAACATGTGTTAATGATGAGTATGAGTTAATTGGCAGGGACATTAAGAAGGACGTTAATTAGAGTTGAAATATACATTAGATATTGCGCTCACTAAGAAATAAAAATGGCAGGGCTATGAATGGAGATATATAACTGAATGCTGTAAATAATAGCTGTGTGAATAAATTGGAAATCAAATTTAGTTCCTTTATTTTTTTTAAGACCTCCATCCCTTACAAATTAAGATACGCCCCTCAGGCGTCTATGTGACAATACAGTATAACTTTCTGGTATCATGTGCATACATTTGTAGTTGTTGCGCAGCTATTTACGCAAAACATATTACCTAGAGTATGAAGTACTTAGAAAAGCCAAAGGGCTTGGTCATCGTGGCTTTGAGGAATGGGAATGGAGTGAGGGGGGTGTGGTAGAAAGTATATCAGACCAATAAAATTACGGCCCTATAAACAACGTTTATGACACCCATAGTTTTACATGTGATCCGTTTTGAACCAAAGAATAAACCGTATCACTGTAGACGGCGACAGATATTCGTGCGTTATTAAAAGCAGTGGCTTGGTTTGCTAGCTTGCACACGTGAAATTTTTCCGCGTCCCGCGTTGTTCCGGAATTATTAATGCTGCCGCCCTTACCAGGCAAGCGGCGCATAAACCATGATAAACCCGTGTACAGTATTAAAAATAATGACTTGCATACCAGCCTGTGGGTGCAAGAGGAAAAGAGGAGAGGGAGAGTTAAAATAAATGTATGTAGTCCCACAGAAGTAAGCTGCGACACTCCGTGGCTGACAAAAAAAATGGCAAAGCAGAGGGAGAGGGGTGGTAAGGAGGAAGAATATAAAAACATAACAAGATGGAGCCCGCAAATTAATAGTCTACACACCTAGGAGAAGGCAACGCACTGCAGCCGGGGTGAGGATGGGGGTTGCTTCTGTTGTGGGTAATTCGCAGCGCTCGGCACACGACACGTAGCCGACATTATAGGGCCCCTTGACCACCGATGCTGGCACTTGGCGTCCATTCTTGACAGAAGTTCCGTTTCCTTCAAATCCGAAGATATTTATTCATTTCCCTCAGCGAAAAATTTGAAAACAAACTTTCCAAATTATCACTGACCAAAAAAATATGTAATTGTGGAAACCATCTAAACTACCAGGATAGGGAGAGCCATATGTAGGTTCCTACTACGAAACAGATAGCACCTCCAACAGAATAACTTCAACGATATTTCCATTGTTCCTACAACAACTGGGATTGTAATAACCTAACAGAATGTTCTGTTGCTGCTACCCTCACATCCGATTACAGAACTGTTCAGTATTAGCATGCTCATGTGGAAGCGTGGGCACATTCCTCCACTATCCCGGGTTAGTTTGAACTTCAAAAAAACACTAATTAACTCAGTATTACAGGTTACGTTATAAAAGTGTAAAACACGTATTCGTCTACTATCCTAGGTTGGTTAGGTGGTCTTGTTAGGTTGGGAGACAATGCTGGGAAATGAGTGAAAACGGGCACGCGCAGTAACCACGACTTCAGACTCTCGTTATCGCAGGAATCGATGATAAGGTTGTCAGCCTGAAGGCTGGAAGAAGCGACAGGCGACATCAGAGTGGGCACAGCACAGCAGCCCAGTCAGCGGCCAAAGGCGAGTGGGTGGGATGACTGCTGTAGTTTACCACTCTATCTCGTAGAAAGCAGGTGAGACAGACACACCAACGATTTGAAAAAAAAACTTCCGAGGGTTGGCGCCGCGAATCTAACCACGGTCCCCGCTTTAAAGGCAACAACGTTTTACTGTGGAGTTAATCATGTTAGTAATTGGCGTAATAGTCACATTCCTGTTTTCGACAACTTCGCAGTCTCAGGTGATGGAGGCATGAATTATAATAATCAGAGATTATGTGGATGTGTAAATATACAAAATGGAAAGAAAGTAGTGTTTTCAATATTTCTTATTTAAAAATGAACCATTTGATATTCGATTAAAATATAATTACTGTTCTGATGAGCGACATAACCGATTTTTATCTGGAAACCAAATTGTGAGGTGCATTAATTAAATGCTTTTGCTGAAACAACAAAAATAGGCTCAAAGAAATTATTTAGTCGATTTAAGTGTATTATTTTTAATGTTATTAATCAAACAAAATTTTCCTTGACCAAGCACTTTTCTAAACCTCTCTTTCTCTTTAGCTTATCTCTCTCTCTCTCTCTCTCTCTCTCTCTCTCTCTCTCTCTGTCTGTGATGTTTGCGAGAAATGCAAGCCACTTGATTGCTGGTCGATGAGCGTGGTTGCAAACGTACAAGTCCTAACAGCCGGCGCTGATTGACCTATCTGCAGTTCCGGCGATTATCCCACAAACATGCCTACGCGGCTGCTGCTGGCAAAGCTGTGACGTCAGAGGAGGTGGGGCGAACAACTTGTCCACTGAAGCCTCACACGTTGGCCTAAAATTTCCAAGAAATTTAGTATACATACAACGTCATTGAACACTCGATTTGGCAGGGCACAAAAAATTGGTCTCCAAAAAGTTTGCGGTTGTTGGTAATGGTAGTCTGAATACTCTGGTTTGTCTGTATACTCAACGACCTGTAAGCGGTTAAATCCCAATATATTAACCCTAGTGGTTTTGTTAGAAATAAGACCTGCTAATTGTGTGTTTAGTGCAGATATTTTTTTACCATAGGGTTTATTTTAAATGAAATATTTATTTTCCACAATTTATTTGTGTTATATATTACTATTTAATGCACCTCAATAGTGTATGCATTTGGGGCCTATATTGTTGAGTACTCAAAAAAAAATTTGGGATATAGGAAGACAGGGCGTGATCTATTCAGGGATGACTGCGTGATGGGAGCCTCTCGTATTATATGCAACATGAGTAGAGAAGATGAAACTAAACAACTATGGATTTTTCTTTTCCCTGTCGTTATTGTGACCCAGTTAGTGCTGACAACCTCTCTCGAAGACTTCGTGGGATCTCCGAAGTAGGAGTAACATCACGTTTCAGCGACACATAGGATCAACGGAATGGTAAAGGCGATACCAGTCGGCTTATCTGTATGCGGTGCCGCTTCTACGCACGTACAAGGCGTTGAACTGCCGTGAAATATTTTAGTCGTGTAACGTATCACGATGTGAACTTTAAGCTGAGACCATCGCATTTCACAGGCGGGATGCCTGTTGCTAAGCTCAGTTCAGTCGCCTCTCCTAGTTTTGCATACATAAAATCAGCTTCTTTTCAGTTGCAGTGGTCGGACGCCCCCTTTAACTTTACTGATGGGTTGCAAACTAGTTTCTAATAATTATGTGTTATATTTCTCATTCGGCTGAAGTGTGTNCCTTTAACTTTACTGATGGGTTGCAAACTAGTTTCTAATAATTATGTGTTATATTTCTCATTCGGCTGAAGTGTGTTTCGTAGATTAAGGTACTGGGAATGTAACATCATGCAAAGAAATTTCAAGCATCGTGTAAGTGCACACTTTAAAACCTCCTTAAAATAAAGTGTTCGTAAAAGAAACACTTCTTCGCTCGCGCCCGGCGATAGCCAACGGGAATGTGCACGCCCTGCAAGAAACCGATAAATGGCTGGCCGTAAACACGCTGTTGGCTGAGCGTAGTTTTCGCGGTACGCTGTGCTTCAGTGATGTTGGGCGTTCGCTCGTCGATACGTGGCTAACGGATGTCTGAAATAACTGCATTCGGATGATCATACACCCGCGGCCTCGGTACAAGACTCGTCTATACTGAGCGCTACGGACGACGAACAGTCTTGCTGCCGACCACTGTACTTTGGAAGGGGTGCGGAGTGGAGTGGAATGGAGAGATTTGGGTGGCTCTAAACATCGAGGTCTTGAGAGCCGATGAGGGTGAAGTGAGGTGAGTATGGCGCAGAGCTGAAATGCAAGGGCGGGGAAAACGGAAGATCCCCAAGAAAACCCGTCGACCAGCGGCATCGTCCCACTACCAGCGGCATTCCCACTTGCGAAACTTGGAAGTAACTCCCCCGAGAATCGAACCAGGTTCGCCTTGGCAGGAGGCGAGCAGTCTGACCGCTTCGCCACCGTGGTCCCCAAGTTACTACTAGAACCTGAAATAATAAGCTACTGTGGAGGGGTAGCCCGTCATACTTCCGTTGCATGTCCAGTTTTCAAGAATGCTAATCAGTGCACATGTTGCCATACAAGAGCTTCAAGTGTGTTTGTTGTTCGTGTCTTTCAACATCCACCCAAGTGGTGACACTCTTTTGTTTTTTTTTTCTTAAGAGTGAATTGTGCCATTGAAATCACTGCCTCTGTTTCTGATACTGGTACGCTGAAACGGAGGGATGATACGATGGAAAATCACACGCCACTGCCCTGTCTGTTATCACTGGATTATAGGGAANGGGATGATACGATGGAAAATCACACGCCACTGCCCTGTCTGTTATCACTGGATTATAGGGAACGTTGATACATTACAGCTATTTGTCATAAGTTCATACTCCTTTAAAAAGAGTTTCAAAGTATTTAATGACGTTAAAAATTTTTTGCTACGCTACGAATTTGTTGCGATAGGAGTTTCTCCAAACCAGCGAGATTTGACTTCTAANACGTTAAAAATTTTTTGCTACGCTACGAATTTGTTGCGATAGGAGTTTCTCCAAACCAGCGAGATTTGACTTCTAAGCAGTGTTTTGTTACACATGTCGGATTTGCATTTACGAAGTCTTGGACTCGATACTCACAGATTGCACTTAGGATGATAAACCGGGTGGTTTTCTACCACCACTGCAGGCAAGTGTAAGTGCAGCTCATTTAGAGCCGGTTCGAGGTTAATGTAAGCGCTTGTGAAAACAATCTTTGAAAAATTTTCTGCCCGTTAATGCATATACGAGAGTTTTTTTCAAAATTTCACCGACCGGCACCACTCCGCCGATTCCGTGTCTGCCGCCCTTGAAGATATCCTGTGGTGTGATTTGTTTATGTGAGTGAAGCCAACACTCAGTTGTCTTTCATTTTGCTCGGTATAAGATTTGAACTGTAAACCTATGTGCCACGACGAAAGTTTCCTTGGAAGATTCCATGCAAGCTTGCATGACCGCTTGCATGGATGGTTATATAGAAGATTTGGCCAATTGCTGACCATTTTCATAAACGTTTTCGTAATTGGTCGTGTGAAAATTTCTATCAAAGAGATAGAGAGAGAGAGAGAGAGAGAGAGAGAGAGAGAGAGAGAGAGAGTAATTCGACGGTAGTTGCAATTTTATTTAAAATTATTTTAAGAAACAGCGATAACACCATTAAATAAGAATAAAAAGTACTGTTGGTGCCACAACTGCTGGCGGGTGAATTTACGTGAAACGCAGTGCGGTCGGCGAGAGGAGAGGTAGCTGCCGTGCTAAAATTAGTATCCGTATAATCAGCTGCGCGTTTGGCGACGCACGCCGAATGTTTTTGTAACAGTTTGTACACAGCCGATCTGTTACTAATAGCAGCTGCCGCCAGCTCGGCCGTGCCGGAGTACCAAGCGCTGGCATATAATATATAAGGAGGGCAGCCGCCAGCACTTGTAGTAGTACATACATACATACAAAAAGCTGTAACAAAATTTTGTAAATATTATTACAACCTTTCGCGTTTATTTAAGGTTGACACACCCCATTCATCTTGGGATTTTTTTTACAAGTCTTTGTAATCAAACTTTATGACCAAACGTTAAAATTTGACATGGCAGAGGGCATGGGGGACTGCTTAACATAATTATTGAAGTCTATACGGTTCTAATTATATCCATAGTTCCCATGTAGGACAAAAATAATTAAATAATGAGAGAAACTTTGATTACATATGTAAAACGAGTTACGGGAGAAAAATAAACCGGACTTCTAAATTACGTTTACGATGTTATCTATACCTTGACAAGCTTAGTTTTTAAATATTGAATCTGGAAATTAAGTTATGGAGGAATGTACGAAAATACAATATGGCAGAAATTTCTCACCCTTAATAAAAAAAGTTACGGTTAGGCCTATCACAAACAAAACTTTTATGTCGTGTGCATGAACGTCTATTGCAGAATTTGTGAGCGACGTTCGTACTAGAAACACATGTGCAGAAGTATAATTAGAAGAAATGAACTCGCTTTTACATATGTTGCAGCAAGTATCGTGTGACAGGTTATTGCATAGGAACCTTCATACCTGCTTGCATGCAGGGAACCAGGTCTCGTAAAACCATCCGTAGGAGCTTGCGCCGAACATTGTACTGTGGCGTATAGGCTGTAGTGTGAGGAGATGCCTTTAATAACAAGATGTTATTTTGCTAACGTTTTGCGAGTTTATTATGAAGAGTGCAATTGCAAAATAAAAATCCCTGAACTGCTTCACTAGGAACGTTTATTCATAAGAATAACGCTAGGCCTTATGTCACACGAAATGTTGTGGAAGCTGTTTCGGAAAGGAATCTACTTCTTCCCGCCAGTCCGAATAGAGATTTAACTCGCACTCTCGGTACAGCCTTCGTATTTTAATAAACACAATGGCCGTCACGTTCCTGGTAAAGCGACAGCGCTCTAGTAGCAGGGACGGATTCAGAAGGGGAGTTCAAAGAGGCATAACCCCTCCCCTCTATAATAAAAAAAATTTCACATTGACTCGAAATTATACTGTCAATATTTAAAAACATAAATTAAATAATATCAAACATTTTGTAGTACTGATTTTATTTGATTACTTAAATATTGTTTCTTAACATTATGATGAGACGTTACGCCCGCCAACCCCTAACTGCTACGAATAGAAAGTCTAAATCGGCACCTGCACCATGGGAAAATGGCCTCCCCCCCCCTTTTTTTTACCAAACAGAAAGTTTAGATCCTCTCCTGTATATAAGTAATTCCATCTATTAAGGATGCTTTCTGCCCAGGCCTTCAAACAGAACACAGAGTTGCAGTCACACAGTATTTACAGCGGTTTAAAACAGTTCAATATTTTTTATTTTTGCTGCGTCTGCTTACGAATATTATTTAAGAAATTTTTCATTTCGGAATGCACTTTCCCGTTTTCTGTTTCTATCTCTACTGTGCATTTCTTTTTAAAGTGGAAAAGGGTTAACCCGAGTGTTTCTCAAGCATTTGTAGGTATGAAACTTCCGGCACAGAACACTTAAAAGCATAGGGACGTGTAGCACATTTATATTTATTATAACACAATAAAATGGAAGAGTCACCGTTGATAACCTAGGCCACCCTAACGCTCCCACGCTTCTAGGCTTCGGGCGCGCAATATGCCTCGAAGCAGACGGCGCCCCTAAATGTATTTTTAAAAGCGTATTGTTTAAATTAGGGCATTCTGAATTTATTTGATATGACATCATTTTCTTTTATGCACATAAGAGTTGACAATTTATTGCCACATTTACGTTTGTGAACCGTTCTACTGTTTCATTTGATTGACGCAAGGAGTGAGCGGATGAATGGAAACGTTAATTTTACGGGGCGGGAAAATAGAAAATACATAAAAATTTGTATCCTAACGAAGAATGCCAAAGACCAAANTAAGAATTCCAAAGAGCTCGATCAACACCACACACCCTTTACACGCATCTTTGATTCCCTACACAAATAGTGTTGAAGTGTACAGGCAGGCAACGTAACGTACTCAAGGACAACCTGATCGATTTTTACCACCATATGTGTCATACCAATGATATTTGCAGCTCAGGAACACTTGCATCAGCCAATCTCCGAAGACTACCAACAGCATACAAGAGACACTGCGAAAATACAATCATAACTACCACTAACTACTCATCAAATGAATACTCACAGAGAC
Source organism: Clitarchus hookeri (assembly GCA_002778355.1). Lineage (NCBI taxonomy): Eukaryota > Metazoa > Arthropoda > Insecta > Phasmatodea > Phasmatidae > Clitarchus > Clitarchus hookeri. The sequence goes on from NQII01000604.1 coordinate 246,253, forward strand.
TTGAGTGGAAGTAAATGTGATTTAATTGAAAAATAAATATTTTAGTTGAAACATCATGAATAATTGAATATCTGTGCAAATGCTGAATATTATGTATCAGCTCTTTTCTTGTTTTTAAAATTTATTTTGCTTTGTGTGGTCGTAACTATGAGTGTAGCACTCTCGTGCGCATCTTTTATATGCAATTTCAGTTTCTTTAAAATTATTTCAAAATATGCAGATTAGAATTAATAAATAATTTTCCCACGCCAACTCATTTGGGAGAACATGAGACACCAGTTCAGGTGCTCCGTAGGCATATTGGTAGAGAAACTTTAAACTAACTGACGATCCAAGATGGCGTAACGTAAGCCAGATTAATTGCTCGAAAATCATTAATTGTTTTGCAGGCGTAGTCTCTTTGTCAAAAATTCATCATGCTTAACATAAAATAAATCTTGATTACTGCAGCAACTATTGCGATCTTCGGTGCCTGGTTCCGCTGGTTGTGGGCCTTGATCTTCCTTCACTAGGATTTAGAGCCTTAGGTACGTCACTAGACTTTTCCGTACCACACGCAATAGCGGTAGTTCGAATTTGGCTTTAAAATAATAATCCGCGTAGGTACGCGTGCAGGCTTAAGTAATTAGAAATGGGGTGCTTAAAGCCAGCTTCGTGACACGGAGCCACGGAGCCGCCGAACCTTACCAAGCAAAAGACAAAGTTTATGCGTTTGCATTCCACCTCTACCGCGGCCATCTTGGCAGCAAGCATGCATTGTTTTTTAATAACAACTACATACATATTCTCTCATTTCTTTCGGCAATTAATACAGTCCAAGAAAATATTTGTATACAACTTTTTTTTTTTTTGTTTACATCAAGATATCCCTATACTAAAATTACCACAAGTAAATATAAAAAAATTTTCAATTAATACAAAAATACAGAATGTATTAACATAAGTAATGTACATTTCATTAAAACAACACAAAATAAAACGTATATTTGATACATTTTTAATAAAATTTGTTTTTAAAAATTACATAAAAACTTTTTTCAATATACTTTTGCAAGCAGAGTAATGAAAAGTTGCTGCAGTAAAGTCTTTCTATCGGCAACGGTTAATTTACATACGTCCTGAAGCGATGAATTGCCGCAATTCAGACAGGCGGTGGCTGACATATTCTACGTGACGTTCTGCGATGAGGAACAGCTTTTACCACCAACGACTTGACAGCTGGCATAGATTTGACAGCAGCACACTTCTTACGTTTGACGGCCGGCAGCTGGACGTCCTCCTTAGTAATGTCAATTACATCAGCAGAGTTGGCAGGAAATGTATGTTCAGCTAGCACCAAAGGGTCTTGAGGAAGGTGAACTCTTAATGCATCGTGCAATAAAGCGTGAGTTNAAATGTATGTTCAGCTAGCACCAAAGGGTCTTGAGGAAGGTGAACTCTTAATGCATCGTGCAATAAAGCGTGAGTTATCACCTCATCCGAACCACATGGCAGGGGAGTGTCTGTTCGCATAGTTAACGACACACCTCCCCAGAATGTTACATTCGACCATCTGCTGACAGCGCTCGTACGATGTCGGATTGTGGGCAAGCAGCCAATGCGCTATACCGTCACACTGTTCGCTGTACGTTCTTGGCTCGTCAGCGGTCTCGCCATCAGAGACAAAGGTTATACAGTTGTTACCAGGCGTCACACTGCTGTAGGCTGTCTCTGGGCGAAATGGTACGTTCGTCTTGAGCTCACTGGTACCAACTGGTAGGAAAACATGTCGTTTATATAGCATCTACACTGCGTCNATGGTACGTTCGTCTTGAGCTCACTGGTACCAACTGGTAGGAAAACATGTCGTTTATATAGCATCTACACTGCGTCAACATTACTTCAGAGCATTTTGAACAATAACACTCGAATACGTGCATAAATGTAGTACATTACCTGGCAACATTTACACTTGCTGTGACATGTCATTTCGCCCTCAGCCGTCGTGCTGCTGTCTGCTTCAACGTTCATGTTGTTGTAACTTTTTTATTAACCTTCACTTATAAACAGTTTCAATATTTCAGTATTTACCAACGTAAAACATATAAATTCATTAAATACTTTTGCTGTAACAATATATTTGATTTAATACACGCACTTGTGTATAGCCCCAATGTTTCTTGCAGCATAAAATAATAAATAAAAATGATTCTTTAATAGCACTAAACATTGGACTTTGGTTGATATAATGGATATTGAAGCATGAACTCGACACTTGTGCATAATTACAACTTGTTTCCTTTACAAGTTTCTTCCACACTAAAATAATTATTTAAAAAATTGATTGTTTAATGGTACTTGAAGCATGAGCGTGTGTAATATGTACTGGTTGGTGCATATGTATAACTTGTACACTATCTCATGTTTATTTAATAAATATTCATAAGAAATTATTAAATACTTTTGCAGTATATTCCACCGTGAGATCTATTTTTTCTCAGGTGTACATGATAGATATTGAAGCATGAACTCGACACTTGTGTTTAATAGCACTAAATAATATATTTTTCTCAGGTGTACATAATAATATGTCCTGGTTTGCTTTACAAGTTTCTCCCACAGTAAAAAAGTATTTAAGGAAGAATTATTCTTTAATAGTAGTAAATAAAAATTTCTCATGTTTATTTATGTATTTATTAAACACTTTTTGCAATAAAAATGCATCATATTTCACAGTATATAATTATGCAACGGATAGATGACACGTTAAATTTTACGCTCTCGCATTCCATTGGGGTGCCACAGTGACGCAATGGATAGACGACTCGCTTCCCAGCGGCCATGACATAGCCCCAGGTGACGAGGTGCCGCGGTAACGTAGCGCATAGACATCTCGCTTCCCAGCGGTTCCACTCATGCATGCAAATCCGGGAGGGTTATCTCAGTGTCTTCCCAACATATGCGCGATAACATAACAATGCAAACTTTTTAAATAAAAATTTTAATTTTTTTTAATTTTTTTTTTTTTTTTAACTGCAAAGAGTGATTACTACAATATATTGACAGTGTTGTAGGAATAGTGAGCAGCTGGTTCCAAGTCCGGGGTCCGTCTGCATGGTTACGTCATGCAGGTGGTAAGCGCGAGGACGAAGCAACAATTGGTAAGTGATGGTAACTTTCGATACTTAGAAAATTATTCCAAGTATATTATCACATATATTTTTAAAATATGCTTGTACTTCATTTTATATTTACTATCAAAAATAGAAGCAAGAGGAATTAGTCAAAATTCCAAAAATAAACTATGTTAAATCAAAAGTATTGAAAAAGTGTTTTAGTAAATTAATTTTACATATGAAGAACTAGTTTTATTATTTTTACGTTGGAAGATACTGAAATGTATGCATTAAATCAAAAGTGTTCAATAAAAAAATTTACATATGACATGTGTATGTATTATTTGAAAGGTATTGATACTTTCTATTATTTTTACATATGAATAATAATACATATATAACTTGAGTTAATGTATTAAATAAATGGTATTGATACTTCCAATTCATTTTACAAATGAATATTACATATCTATAACCTGAGAAAATATTATTTAGTGATATCAAAGAATAACTTTTTTATTATTATTTTTTACGGTGGAAGATACTTAATCATTTGTGTTAAATCAAATGTACTAATACTTCCATTAAATTAATTTTAAATATGAATTATTAGTTGGTTTGTTCTCATACATTATATAACATATTATTATTTGGTGCTACCAAATAATCAATATAATAATAATCAAGCACTTAAAAATTAATAAAAAATTTACATATTAAATGTCTGTATTAATTTAAAGGTATTGATACATCCAATTCATTTTAATTATGAATAATTAGTTTATTTTAAAATGTTAAATACACTTTTTTAAGTTTTTAAAATAATTATTTAGCAAATTTAAATTTTAGAAAATTTTGGAAAATTTTTAAAACCAAATGGCTGTTGCCATAATTCTGAAAAAAATGGCGGTGCGCTTTCTGCCAAGATGGGCACTGTAGAGGTGGAATGCAAACGCATAAACTTTGCCTTTTTCTTTGTAAGGTTCGGTGGCTCCGTGGCTCCGTGTCACGAAGCCACGGAGACACGGATGTAAGATCTAACATCTAAACGGATTCTGGTGCGAATTCCGGCAGCTACTATGTAGAAGATGAACATATGAATCGCAAGAAAGTAGTAAGAAACGAAGACTTGCAACCGAAATAGTGTAAAAAATGCAAGAGTTGAAAGAGAAAAGCTACAAAAACTCTAAAGTTGTGGATATATCTGCTCGTGTAACATGCGACGACTGCAAATGTAGAAGGATGTATTTTGAACTGTTTGTTGAGGTTAGTAAAGTGAGTATTTTACATAAATTCTCTACTTTTAAAACAAAAAACGAACAGGATAATATACTTGCAAGGCCTTTTAATGGTAGAATCTGTAAAACAGAAACTACCACGTAAAGACGAATCTAAAATTAGGTCAACCATTTTTGGGTATTATATCACAGTAGGGTCAGAAAGGGAAACAGTATGTAAAAAAGATTTTCTATCTCTACATGGGCCAACAGAAAAGAGAAATAAAAGGATTGCATCCGCGCTACACGCCGGAGAAATTCTACATGGCAAACAGGTCAATGTGTATCAGGAAATGCAATCTAGCAGATATTTGTGTTAAAATAAGAGACCACGTTGATTCATTTCCTAAAAAGGTGACACACTACGGAAGAAAGTCACCCCAGTTCCTTGATATTAGTATTAATTAAAAAACTTTGCATGCGCTGTTTATGTCTAAATGCCCAGAACCGTCAGTTTCGTACGAGTTCCTCAAAATATATTTTAAGGAGAACTGTGCTTTGTCATTTGGCCGTCCACAGATAGGCGCTTGTTCAAAATGTGAAGAACTCAGCGTCAAACTAACTGAGAAGTCCTCATCTATCTGATAATGTCAAGAGAGCGGATAAGGCAGAACTCAAAGTTCACATGCGGCTCAGTAGCAAATTCCAAAAGAAACTACAAGAGGTTAAGGATATGCGCAATGAGAAGGACGACATGTTAGGAATTGGGTTTGATTCTATGCAGGTAAATTATTTACACAAAAATCCTCGTGCAGGAAATATTTTATTATAGAAAATTAGGTGTTAATACATTCTGCATTCACAACTTGGCCACTAACACAGAAAACCTGTGCCAGTGCCATGAAGGACAGGCTAGAAAGTCCCCCAATGAGGTTTGTTCATTCTTGATGGAGTTTTTAAAAAACACCCCATGAAAAACTAAAAGAGGTTTACTTATTCAGTGATGGCTGTCCAGGTCAAAATAAAAATCACACCATCGTATGAATGTTGTTGGGTCTCATTATGAATAAGTAATTTGAGAGGATTGTTCACTATTTCCCAATGCAGGGACATTCATTCTTACCCTGCGATCGTGATTTTGGGGTACTCAGAAGAAGTTACGGAGACATAACAGACTGTATGTTCCACATGAGATTTCATCGCTTATTCAGCAAGCAGGGAAGTGTTTTATCATAAAACATGCGGAGACAAATTACATTCTAAATGTTAGGTAGGGACTGGTGTCCTAACTATTTAAAGAAAAACTGTCTGCCAAATGAAATTATTGGGAGAAAGATTCCACGAGATCAAAAAAATAAACTTCTAAACACCATACTTTATGTCGTTTACGCACTCCAGTAAACATCGTGGTGAAGTAAAAGCATGTGACATTATTCATAGGTTAATTGAACATTCATTTATACTTTCAAAAGATCTTTGGGGTACTAATATACCAGCTCCTGCAAGAGCATATAACGACAAGATTCCTATTCATGTGGACGAAAAGTACGACATAAAGAAGACACTTAAGAACATACCATCAGAACACCGTCCCATTTATGATGAACTGATAGAATGACCAACTCGTCTAGCAAAAGGCAACCGACGGGACGTTTCTGTGGAGCAGTGGGATGAAGCCAACTGACAATGTGTGGATATGTTAGCTTACGAGTAATGTGATATGTAGTCATATAAATGTGATACTAAAATTGTAACGTGCATTACGTAATGAAACGTAACGGCGAGGCGACTCGTACACACTCTGCACACAACAGTATATGACAATGAGAGACACTAAACGTAAAGCAAAATAATAATAACCTGAGGCACAATTCTGTGTATATGAGGATGACGTTGCGACATATGTAGTACGTGTAACGAATTTTCTGGATAGAGTGTCAACCCCAGCTGCGCAGTCACGATAGTCCAATTTAAATACTGAATTGGTGTGCTTATTGAAAATCAGAATTCTTATCCCTTTTACACATTTATAACACAAAACAGTGTTGTAACTGCAAATCAGATTGACCTTAGTGACACTTGCAGGCAGTCTTGTCGAGCTACATTTGCCCGGCCCCGTCCAGACTTTAAGTAAANTTGACGAGCTACTTTTGCCCGGCCCCGTCCAGACTGTAAGTAGAAATACACACACACTTGATCATACCGAACTGAAGTAACGTGCACCATTCGTACACCCAGCTACACAGCAGTCTGGTAGCATAAATACTTGTGGACAGAGCAAACTCATACACAAACAGGAGCATTAGGAGAAAAACCTGCTACTGCTACGAAATCACTACAATGGGCGACTGTGTTAAACACATTTCTGGAGGTTTAATTATAATCAGAATAATATGACTTTTTCCAGAAAACAAAATAATTTAACAAGATGGCTCCGAAAATATTAACAAGATAATTGAAAAATTTCTGCTTAGGGCAGTGGCCTTTGAAACACTACTGCCCTAGTGATGGTTTAAATTCAAATAATTGAAAACTCCCGTTTTAGCTATTTTCACCCCCAAAATGTAATCCTTAGAGTTGGAATTGGAACTTAAAACTTGTCTTTGAGCACGAAAGTAGGCCTATTTATTAAATGTTTTTGGTTTTAGACAACACCACAAAATGTCCAAGCGTTTTTTAATCGCGTTGTTTTCCACCAAACCTCTGCAAAGTAGAATGGAGTTGTCTGTTCAGATTCTACGGTTTGATCACTGACTTCAGATAAGAAATTCAAAAAAAAGTTTTTCACCTAACACCGTTTATTCAACCTTCTAGAACATTTTAATGCCGTCATGTTGTTTTTAATACGTACATNAAGTTTTTCACCTAACACCGTTTATTCAACCTTCTAGAACATTTTAATGCCGTCATGTTGTTTTTAATACGTACACGACTTTTTGCTTTATTGACTATATATTTAAATGAACAAAACCAGCACAAACTGCGACAATTTATATACTTTTTCGACATTTGATACGGCAAACCTGAACTGAATGTTCAGAAATAACGCCAAAATTCTTAATGTTCCTCAAAAAATAATTACTTTAATTAAAACGTGTTTGAACAATATACTGTTGACTGTTTTTGAAGTAATAACATAATTAATTAATTTTTGAAAAATTTTATTATGTTTAACTAAACAAAAATATTAAAATAAAACACTCTTTATAATTTTTGTCTAATTTCACAATCTTAAAATACCTGTTAAAAATTTGTATCAAAAAGATAATTTTAATTTTTTCAAGTCATATATATTTCAATATTAAAGAGTTGTAGACAACATTATTTTGTTATTTTTAAAGCAGTTATTTTGGCATATTTTGATTTCAATGTTTATATACAAACTTTTCTTTTGGCAAAATTTGGCAATTTTTTAGATCGAAAACAATAGACCATCAACTTATGGCTGCATATGATCATTAACCAGCATTAAAATATCTTGTCAATAAATCTAACATTGTCAAAATATATGAAGCCGTTCAAACTCAGATCTTGATTTCATGTTTAGGTAATTCGCACACTGCGAGATATTTCCATAGCGACTTGGTCACGTGTGACGTTCTAGCAGTAGGAACGCGCGACTCAAGGCGGCATGGTTATTCTATAATCCATTCGCTGTTAGTTCCAACTTTTCTGCAGACAGCGCAACGTATTCGTGCGCAGTCAGTTTCACAATATTTTACATGTGAACAATTTCCTCCTAGGCATTAACAACACACCTATTTTTTTCCCTTGTTTTTAACTCTTATTGTGTAATTATCAACTAAACACGACAATTTGCAGATGCAAGGTAAATAAAATCCAATGCAAACAAACATGAAATATTTATATGTTAAGAACCGTATAAAATGCTTGTGATAGGCGACATATTTAGGAGACAACCAAACACGTTATACATGGGGTGTCTTTTCAAAGTTTTCATAAATTTTTATTCTACTCAGGTTAGGAACAAAACGTGATTGCTTATGGGAGAATTCGGCTTAGGAAAAATTTCCTCAGCAAAGTGCGCTGCTGTTCCAAAGACGTCGCTTATAAGATGGCGGTAAATTGAGAAATTCTATTTGTTTGTTTATAAAAGTTCGTGTTTGTCGTACTTATTATTCACGCCCTTCAATAGTGTTTACAAGAGCAAACAGTATAAATAAAACGGCGTTTGGCACACTGAGCGTTCATAAGGAAGCTTATTGCAATGGTAAGCGTCACGAATACAAGTGCGAAATAACTATAGTTGTCATCAAATTGAACTTTGTACGTTTGTCCTTTCCCTTAAGGAAACTGGGAGTTAAAGCCCTAAAAGCGGTATTTTTTAACCATTTCGCTATATTTTCCCACGATTCTGTTGTCATATTTAAACAACGCAATTGTGCAAGCCAACGTTACGTTAAGAGTAGTCTCTGGCAGAATATTAAGCATACGAACATATTTCGTTATATTGCCACTGCAAAGAACAAAGTTAATTCTATACGTGATTGTAACACACTACAAATTGGAAGGTTTTACACAATTTTATTTATTTAATGCGAATTGCAGTTATCCAATTTACTTAACATACGGTAACGGAAAAATTCGGTATGCATGGGACACCAATATACCCTGGTGGCGAAACATTTAGTGAACTAAAAGCATTGAGCTTCCCAACTTGAGTAGAATAAACCTTACTTTGATTCAAAAGGTATGAAGATAACTATACTATAGTTCATTAACGGCTAGTACACACTTTTAGAATCAAACATCTGGAAAACCATTCTATGTATGACGTGTTTGGTTGTTTTATAACTATGCCATGTGTCGCAAGCGTTTTATAATTGTGCTAACATAAAAACCTTTTTGTGGTTAACTTGAAATTTTACCTTTATTTTAATTATAAATTGTGATATTTCATTTATAATTAGTACACTTAAATATAATGATAATGCCTAGTAAGAATAGTTCTTATGCAAAGTATTATTGAACTAAGTGCGCACGAACGCGGTGCGCTGTCCCTTTGGTGTAATTTTCTAGACATAGTTAAGCTTCGTTTGCACGAGGCGGAGGAATATCCCGAAAGTAAAAGCATTTAAGCAGGGTTTTGGAAAAGTTGTAAGTAACCGTGAATGGTCTATACGCTGCTCGGCGTCGAACGAAGCGCGATGTCGCAGCTAGGGACGCGGCAGCCGGCCGTGTGGCTGGCCTCTAATTCCGGCGTCTGCCGCCAGGAGCGCTGGCTACCGCGCTCCGGCTAAAAACAGCTGAGAGTCGGGCTGAGTAACTCAGCCGGGCAGCGGCGATATGTAGCGTCCACGGCTCTATTTTGTGATCGTATCGTAGAGTGTCGTCCGTTCGTTTCGTTTGTACGCGTCTTTTTTTTAACTGTGTACGTCCTCGACTTCATAATTTTTTTAAAAACCCTTTTTCCGTCTTGTGTGTTTTTACGTTCCTATTTTTCTATCTAGTTATCACGGCTCTTTAAAAAAATACATACAAAATCGTGGTTTAAAAAAAATACTTAACGTGTGTCGTGTGTAACGTAGTCTTAAATGTGGAAATTTATAACGTGATAATATTCAAAAGACGGTTACCGGTGTGATATCTGAAGTTTCTGTGTTGTTAATATCGTTACAGTCCTGAAATTAAGTGTTTGAAGTGGATTTCTGGAAATCGCAGACACGATACCTGGGGGAGTGTTATTGTTGCGCCCATCTTTTACGAAGGTAAGGGAACAGTCGTTTTGTACTCATTTTCCTTTTCGTATTCGATCATGCTGCTGAACTTTGTTAGCGAAAGCAGATGCAAGAACAACATTGTCGTTTAGTCATTTGTCCGTGTCTTGACATATCATTTACGTCGTCCGGGCGAACTTAGTTGTTGGTTTGACCACCGTAGTATTTGCGGTGGTGTTTTGGCTGCGAGAAAACCTCAAGCGTCAGATTGTGGTCTTGTTTAGGTTAGGTGGAGTTGTGGAGGGGGGAGATAGAGAAGTGAAGATATTTGGTTGGCTCTTAACAT
>NQII01000604.1:256663-353492 GCA_002778355.1 Clitarchus hookeri
GGGCGGAAAATGTAGGAAAAGCAGGCGACTGAAAAGTAACGCAACATGACACAGAAAAATGCTTGTCTTACGAGGGTGTTCTGTCCCATTGGTCAAATTTTGTGGTAAGGAACCAATGAATATTCTTAAAACAAATGGTTTCCTCAATTTCTCGGCATTGTTAGACGTTATTCGGTTAATGAGTTATTGATGGACTCTTCAGATCAGATGTTTAAAAACTAGTTATCAGTGTTTAGTGAGGACTGCCTGCCTGGACTTACTTTTCTATTTTAACAACTCAGAAGCAAGGTAGCCTAAAGGCTATAACCCCACAGCCTCTACGTCCGAAGCACTGAAACTGTCATGTAGTCTGAACGGTGTGTTGTTTTCCGTTAGAAACTTATTGCAAATAGGAGTTCTAAGTCCTTAAGTTATTTTTATACGTCGTAGTCTTAGCTTCAGGATATTTTCTTGGCCGTGGTGCGGGAGGAGGCACAGTTTAATGCACACGATTTTCACGTACGTAAATATATTCACACTCTCCTCTGCGGCAAAAATGCTGCACTTTCTCTCTTTTTAAGTGCACTTTGTTGAGAGCAGAGGCGGATAAAACATATTACTAGATGTTTGGCAGAAACTTAGAGATAGTGTTACTACGTGGATCACACACTGTACTTTATGTACATGCTATAAAATAATATGGCGACCTGTAAGTAAATTCTTTGCCTTGCACATAGAGGTGAAAGGATTATTTGACGTGCGTGCATTTACTGCCCCTAGCGCTTCCTTCATCTTGCGCACAAACTTATCAATGATCTTCAGGTTAGGGCGGATTCTTCAAGCTATAGAATTCTGGTTGTTATTGAGTTCAAGGTCAAGCTATGTCTGTTTAGGTTCCCGATAACCACAAACAGAATAAAAAACCAGTTTTGTGCGGGAGGGGTGGCAGGGTATTTGAATGTCGGCGAGATCGAGCAAAAGCACGTGGTGCGTGTCGCGGCTGCCGGTTGGTCAACGACGACCAATAGCGAAGGTCGTACGGCGCTGTGCGCGGAAGCCACGTGGTCTTGCCGCAGTGTGCTGACGTCGTCGTACCGGCCGTGTTGTTTACAGCGGTCGTAGGGCCGGGTCAGCGAGGTTTACATCTGCAGTACACTTTTGAACGGGGCTGCTTAACCCTTTAATTCAAACACAAATAAATACATCGTTTTAGGCGTTGCAACGAGTAAATGTTAATTCGGGACTGTATTACTATCGGTATAATGCGCTATTTGGGGACCAATAAACACATGTTTGCGATTCGTGTTACTGGTATCAGATTTGTATGAGACTTAGAAAGTATGTTGTCGCCCACGTATGAAGGACTTTCCAATTAGGATAAAAATTTTTTTCTCTGTGCAATGCACACTATTAAAACCACTTTTTCTGGTGCAACATCCCAATGCACGACACTGCTGTGATTGAAAGGGCTTTAGTTTTACGTCGTACGGATATGTGCGTAAATGTTAAAGACAGCGTGACCTTCAGTGGTTATAGTAGGCTTCGATTCACGTTGTGCCCTGACTCGACGGTCACTGGGTTATGCAGCCAGGGTGTAAAGAGAGGAGGGGGGGGGGTGAGAAGGTTTTGACACGGACCACTATCGCCTGTTCACCATTTAAGCGTGATGTCTTAGCTCTCACGGCCACCGAGTACTCTTAAAATGACTATGATGTGTGGCTGACTCACCAGTGTAACGTGGGTGGAGCCAGAGGAATGCACATGTCCTGAAGTTCATGATAGACCTCTTTGATTCGCCCAAAATCGTATGTTAGATTCAACTTGCTTAGGTTTGGTTGGTTATAAGTTATGGCTCTCATTCCCCAGTGTCCGCGCGTGTGCTGTGAGGCGGGTCTCCAGTAACAGAGTAGATAAGCATACAGAGGCGAAATTATATGGCGTTTGCTTAGACGTGGGTGCGCGAGGCTCTTGGAACGGGCCTTGCGACTGTTTGGCTATTGCGTGCCCTATTGGCTGGGCGACCGGCTGGCGAGTAGGTTACAGTCGCTGATTGGCGAACGGCGTTCCGACATGTTGTTGGCCAGTGATGTCATTTTGGTGGCGTGTACGATTGGTGTTCGAGAAATAAAGGGACTATTTCATATTTGTATTCTTAAGTCCTCTTTGCTTTGGTTACACCACTAACCTTCTTATATCATTCGGGATGTCGTTGGTTCGATCCAGAACTGCCGCACAGGAGACAAGCGGTTTCCCGTCCCCAGTCTTGACAAGAAATGTCTCTGCAGTTCTTTGTTTTTAGTTTTCCCAACTCTACATCAAAATCAGATCATGATGCTGTTTTAACCACCCAGCGAGGTGGTGCAGTGTTAAAATACTGGGCTGGGATTCGGGAGGACCACAGTTAGATTTCCAGTCGTGACGGACTATTTCGGTTTTTTTCGTCGTTTTTCGAATATCCAGAAGAATGTCGGAATGCATCAATATTTCTTTCCCTTCTTTATTGTTCGAGAAATTATTTTCATTTTTAATGACACCACTGATGAAGAAATGGTAAACCTTGAACAAATAAAGAATAAAACTCCTATTCAACCTACACTGCAGAACAGACATAAATATGTTTGTATATATATGTGTGTATGTGTGTATATATATATATATATATATATATATATATATATATATATATATACTAAAAACAAGCTAGATAGCGCATTTCTCCAATATTTATTCGCTCAACTGTCAAAAATCAACCGTAATTAAAGGTGTTTATTTAATGATTCATTGTTTAATATTCATAAAATATTTTGATTAATTTCAGAATATTATAGTTGCACCGAAGCTGGGAAAGAGAAAATGTAAAACATTTCCAAAGAACTTTCTTTAATAGACAGTGATATAGCTTCAGATTGTATTCCCGTTGGTTTTACAGTGGTATTTGCTGAAAAAAAAAAAAAAAAGTAGAGTACTTGAACACGTGGTGTAATTACTGCCCAGCTGGCATGCGCAGACTAAGCCACGTACGCCCTGCGTTTTTGTCAGGATCAGCGTCCAGAATTCTCAGCACGCGTACCACAGTTTCACTCACAATCGATGAAGCATTTTATACATAATAAATCATGACCACCGGTAGAAGAAAAATAAATATCCGGAGTAACAATTTCAGTTGACACTCACTCGCGATTCCAAAGACACGTAAAACATAAAACACAGCACTCAAATTGATTAATCATAATTTACTCCAACTCCCATTAAAAAAAAAACTCCATAACAACAACAGGCAGCCCAAAGCTCCAAAGACAATTGTATTGAATGCCGCAATTGCCAATCAAACTGGGAATTGAACAACTTGAAAATTTTCAGGACACATTTTATTATGATATTACACTATTAAGTGTATATATGCATATATATACACTATTGAATAATATCGGAAGTTGTAAACAAAATGTGGAGATTTAAAAAGAGAATTAAACCGTCGACGGATGAAAATATGACGTAGATTGTTTTCGTTCGTAAGTGCACTGCAGATAGAAATCTCTGGCTTTAGGAGATCCCAACCGCCACCGCCAGTATGGTCAGGCCCTTCGTCAGAGTCCCTACCCCCCCCCCTCCCTCTAACACCACTGCCTCACCTCTTCGCCCTACGGTGTTGCCCGGATCAATACCGCCACTTTCGTTATCGCTCGCGGCCAGGTGATTCCTCACAACGCAGGACCTCCCGCAGCCAGCGACATTGTTAACAACGCGCCGAGGCCTCGCCGATGGTGGGTCTGTTCAGTAAAGCTGCCTGTCGTGCTTCGGACGCACCGCCGGTGCAACAGCCCTTGCCACCATGTCACTCTTCCAGTCGATGCTCATCGCCGAGCTTCTGAAACCGATACACCTTCGCATTTCAAATACACGTGCACAATTTATTGACCCTTTCATGCCCATGGTTAACATTCGTCAACATGTTGCACATGAAGCTATATTTGACCGGTGTTGTACTCTGCGAGGCCTAGTGAGTAAGTGAAGAGATTTGGACAGCGAGGTCTTGGGAGCCGATGAGATTGATTGAGGTNTACTCTGCGAGGCCTAGTGAGTAAGTGAAGAGATTTGGACAGCGAGGTCTTGGGAGCCGATGAGATTGATTGAGGTGAGTATGGAGTAGTGCCGGAATGAAGGGGCGGATGAAATGGGAGATCACTGAGAAAATCCGCCGATCATCGTCATCGTCCGGCACAATTCCCACATGCAAAAAACCGGGAGTGATACTGCCGGGGGTTGAACCCGGTTCGCCTTGGTGGAAGGCGAGCAGCCTAACCTCTCAGCCATCGTGGCCCCCGTGGCTCAATGCCCTAAGGTCTTCCTTGTGGATAAAGCTACTGCGCTACGTTATGACTGGTTCTGTTCACTGATCACCAAGCACAAAGACTACAGCTTATTGATTGTGACAAAGAAAAAAGTTATCTGCCAGCTTAAGTACAGCACGCATCAAAAAATTTCTAATCTGCGACATCAGAAATAAAACATTAATGCGGGAATTAAAGGATTAACAGACACCTGCGAAATTCGCTTTGGTATTTGATGACTCAAAGTTTCTTTGTGTTTGATCGAGTCTTGCACATTTGGACGTAAATATTTCAGGAACGCTTAAGAGAAATCTTGAACCATTAACATAAGTAAAGAGGCGGAGTGACCAGTGTCCTTTACTCTGTTCTGACCCCGTGTCCGTGATCGAGAACATGTTGCACATGAAAGATATTTATGGTTAGAACTGTTCTGTGGCCGGTCATTTGAGCATCGTCTTTGTGATAAATCTGATTTATTGTAGAGTGAAGAGATTTGGGTGGCTCTTAATAGCGAGGTCTTGATTGAAGTGAGTAAGGAACAGCGTCGGAATGAAGAGGCAGGGGAAACGGGAGATCCCCGAGAAAACCCGCCGACCAACGGCATCGTCCGGCACGATTCCCACATGCGAAAATCCGGGAGTGACCCGGCCGGGGAATGAACCCGGTTCGCTAACCGCTCAGCCACCGTGGCCCCCTGATTTATTGAAGTTTATGCTAATCTCTTCTTTGAATTGCTAGTGCTGGNGCTAACCGCTCAGCCACCGTGGCCCCCTGATTTATTGAAGTTTATGCTAATCTCTTCTTTGAATTGCTAGTGCTGGCATCAACGAACACGCAGTACGTTGTTCTTTGGTTGCGAGAAGCACATACACTGAGAGAAAAGCCAACTAAATATTTGTTTGTATAGGGTCAAAAATATACAATTTTCCTTCACAAAATATTTAGTTGTGTAAACAAAACGTGAAGNAATATTTGTTTGTATAGGGTCAAAAATATACAATTTTCCTTCACAAAATATTTAGTTGTGTAAACAAAACGTGAAGAGTAACTAAGTAATTTTTTTTCGTCTAGCAAAATAAACGCTTGAATCAACACGACCTCTGTGTTGGATCAAACATATCAAACCATCGTTAAGCATCAGTAAATGCACTAACAAACACTGTTACTACCCTAATTGTCACAAAAAGTATTAATACACTCTCTAGCTGTATTTTCGAACGAAGACAATCAAATTAGTGGCCAAACAAATATATTCTAAACGAAAAGAATGTGCGTAAAATATAAAATATGACTTTAAAACAAAAGCTCAAAATGGTACATGTCAGTGTAACAATTTAACTTTGAGTCCGTTAGATATTGCCCATTAATAAATGCTAAGGTTATATTTTATAAACGGAGGTTATCAGTGTGCAATCTCACAGTTTATGATGTAGCTACTAGGAAAGCTGTAAATCATATGTGAAATAATGTAGTTGAAGGTATACATTACTGTGGGTATTTTAAAACCACTTACATGTGTCTTGGATGATGAAGTCTGAACAGTTTGAAGTATCACCTAGTTATTTTTTTTCTACTGCTGGCATCTGATCGGTATTCTTTCAAATTTCTGTTACATCGTTGGTGTTAGCCGTCGAACAGTTTGCAATAAACTAATTCTCATTGTTCATACTATCACTTTCAATTCCTGGTAATTCTAAATCTATTAATAGTTTGCTCTTGCTAACCGCCATTGTTGCAAGCACAACACGACCCTTACATACTCTTTGCACAATACAATAATAACGTAAAAAAAAAAAATTCTTAATTCAGAGGTAAAATAAAATACACAACATTCAGTATCTTAATATACGGCTCTTAGACTTCATCAGTTTCAAAATCAAGTTAGTGTCCGTAAACGTAATTTGATATAAGGAAATTCGACATTACATACATTTTGAAATTATGCAGTTACGGCTGTACCTATCTCAAAAATCGTTGTAGATAGAAATAAGATTCTTTGACACAATAAACCTTAGATACTACATCTACTAAAAGTAGTCAACTCAAAATCGCAAATTTTGTAGATACTGTTCTTTGACTCTAAGCCCTAGAAATATCCTAATAAAACAGGTTTAACATTAAACTAAAAGGTTAAGATGTAAAACTTGAAATATTAATTTGCATACGTTGCTCAGTATTCGTTATATATATATATATATATATATGAAAACATTTCTTTTTCGTCGATAGTTATTTTAGATGTGATTTCTTAGGGCGTAGCGCTTAGGCGCAAACGATCTAGTTTCGAATATTGGTTGATGGACTTTTAATTCTTTATATTAACTGAATCTGTTTAATTTACGTAAAGCCAAATAAACATTTAGATACGCCAACCAAATATTTGTTTGCAGCAACCAAATGAGAACCACAAATTCATTTGATTTCAACAACAAAGTATTTCGTTGCCCTATACAAACAACTAATTTTGTCGAATCAACAAACGTTGTTTTATTCAACAAAACCTTTTTCTCAGTGTAGACACAAGTTCAGCGCTCATAAAAAAAAATCAAACTATTGCAACANAATCAAACGATTGCAACACTTGAGTTTGTAAATGCATTCGGGACTGAAAGGTTTAACGAAATCAAACAAGTAGGTGACTTCCGTTAAGCCCATTTTTCACAATAATTTTTATTTAATTATCTGAAATATATTTATATAAGGACCACAGAAAAATAAATATTCGTAGTCTAATTAATATAGTTTACAAAATATAGCACAGAAAAATAAAAAATATTTGAGTATGGGAGCTCAAGTTTCTATGCTCCTAATTAACTTTGCCAATTAAATCTCATGTGATCTATATAATATACACAACATTTTAATTAAATATCAAGGATATTTAACAATCGGTACTTTGGTACTTGTATCCTGAATTTATTTTAAGAACATTATTGATGTTTTTTGCCAATACATTTTTATTCGTCCAAGAGAAACTAATAAATATTAATATTATCTTCTCTCGGACGAATAAAACTGTTTTGGCAAAAACATTAATACCTATTTTAAATTAGATTCAGGATGCCAATAACCGAATACCGATTGTTAAACATCCTTAATGCTTAATTAATTTGTTGTGTATATTATAATAGATCACATTACATGTGATATAGTTGGCAAAGTAACAGTAATAAGGAGCATAAAAACTTGGCCTCCCATATTTAGAAATATACGACTTTGGGTGCTATATTTTAAAAACTATAATCATTTTACTACAAATATTTACATATACGTGGTCCTTATATAAATCTCTTTTATATGATGAAATAANGTTAAGATGTAAAACTTGAAATATTAATTTGCATACGTTGCTCAGTATTCGTTATATATATATATATATATATATACATATATATATATGAAAACATTTCTTTTTCGTCGATAGTTATTTTAGATGTGATTTCTTCGGGCGTAGCGCTTCGGCGCAAACGATCTAGTTTCGAATATCGGTTGATGAACTTTGAATTTTTTATATTAACTGAATTTGTTTGATTTACGTTAAGCCAAAGAAATATTTAGCTACGTCAACCAAATATTTGTTTGCAGCAACCAAATGAGAACCACAAATTCATTTGATTTCAACAACAAAGTATTTCGTTGCCCTATACAAACAACTAATTTTGTCGAATCAACAAACGTTGTTTTATTCAACAAAACCTTTTTCTCAGTGTAGACACAAGTTCAGCGCTCATAAAAAAAAATCAAACTATTGCAACACTTGAGCTTGTAAATGCATTTGGGACTGAAAGGTTTAACGAGGTCAAACAAGTAGGTGACTTCCGTTAAGGCCATATTTCACAATAATTTTTATTTAATTATCTGAAATATATTTATATAAGGACCACAGAAAAATAAATATTCGTAGTCTAATTAATATAGTTTTCAAAATATAGCACCGAAAAATAAAAAATATTTGAGTATGGGAGCTCAAGTTTCTATGCTCCTAAATAACTTTGCCAATTAAATCTCATGTGATCTATATAATATACACAACATATTAATTAAATATCAAGGATATTTAACAATCGGTACTCTGGTACTTGTATCCTGAATTTATTTTAAGAACATTATTGATGTTTTTTGCCAATACATTTTTATTCGTCCAAGAGAAACTAATAAATATTAATATTATATCTCTCAGACGAATAAAACTGTTTTGGAAAAAACATTAATACCTATTTTAAATTATATTCAGGATGCCAGTAACCGAATACCGATTGTTGAACATCCTTAATACTTAATTAATTTGTTGTGTATATTATAATAGATCACATTACATGTGATATAGTTGGCAAAGTAACAGTAATAACGAGCATAAAAACTTGGCCTCCCATATTTAGAAATATACGACTTTGGGTGCTATATTTTGAAAACTATAATCATTTTACTACAAATATTTACATATACGTGGTCCTTATATAAATCTCTTTTATATGATGAAATAANAAAACTATAATCATTTTACTACAAATATTTACATATACGTGGTCCTTATATAAATCTCTTTTATATGATGAAATAAAATATTACCGTGAAATATGGCCTCAAAAGGGCGGTGACCAGTAACACCACAGATGCTGCTCAGTTTTACGCAGTGGAGTCTGTCCTGTCACCGAAAGGAAACGCGAATTTTGCAGCTGGCTACTCATTTAATGTTCTCATATAGGCTGTTCGCGTTTACATCAAACTTTTCTGAAGCCCAGCTGAAGTTCTACTTCCAGGCTATTCCTCCGCCTCATGCAAGTAAAGCTTAGCCAAGCCTTGAAAATTACAACAAAGGGACAACGCACCGCATTCGTGCGCACTCTTGTGTAATATTATTTTCGATAAGAACTATTTCTTACTAGGCTTTAANGGGACAACGCACCGCATTCGTGCGCACTCTTGTGTAATATTATTTTCGATAAGAACTATTTCTTACTAGGCTTTAACAACACACATTTTTTTCTCCCTGTGTTTATTCATATTAATTGCTAACGAAATACTATATTTTATAGATAAAAAATATAGGTTAAAGTACAATTTAACTAAAAATAAAGTACCTTTATATTATTACACAATTATAAAACGCTTGTAATGCGTCNAATATTACACAATTATAAAACGCTTGTAATGCGTCACATTTTTGGGAAATAACCAAACACGTCACACATGGGGTGGTTTTTCAAAGGTTTGGTTCAAAAAAGTGTGAAGACGCGGCGAATAGACTATACGATCTCTATTCCATTATAACCCTTTCAGTTTGTCGTGTTCGTTGTGGTTGTTGTTCACCAATTTTCTTGTCCAGTTTGTTTCCCTTTCGCTTGTAGTTTCAGATTTGATTGGCTGCCAGGTACTTCTGCAGTTCCTACTCCATTGTTGTTCATAATCTAAGATTTGTTTTGTTTTAGGTTTCTTTGTTTTTTCATCAGGCTTATTTTCGGCAATTGATAAAGTCATTCAAATGATCACAGAAATCCTGTAACAGTATTGCAATCAGACTTGAAAGATAAAATTAACATACCTACCGTTATAGGCTTTGCAGTGAAACATTTTTTGGCTCCGATGTTTACAGGTGTCCGTACAACGCCCTATAGTCTCAACAATGATTGATACCTCCCACACATGAGACATTTCCATTATTGATCCATGTTTTCTATTGTCTACTGTGTAGATTATTAAAGGGACTTCCTGTGCAGTACCCCATACTCCGGACGCTGTGACTAAAATAGGTAATGTGGTTCATTGTTAATGGAAAACATTGGAATTCGTATGAGGTAAATCACTCACGTGTCTATAACCCCATTGCTTTTAACCCGTTCAGTCCCCGAGTCCACGAATGTGGATACGTTGCACATTAATGAAACTTATGACCGGTACTTTACCCAGCAAGGCATCAGTACCCAGTCTTCCTTGTGGCCAATCCGAGTTGTGGAATTTTCCTTGACATGAATGGTTAGTGCCAATATCGTCGGGCACGCAACACGTTGTTCACTGATTACAAGACAAGCTGAACACAAGTAGAGCGCATACCAAACATTACGTGATTACAACTCCTGAACTCAGAAATCAATGTGCAACCGAACGGGTTGATGTAAACACCGACTTCAGTGGTTAAGCTATTCAAAAAAATTCCTGCGCTGGAACAGGGAAGTACAGAAAAGTAAAACGGCGTTGCTGTTCCTTTGATATGTGGCCATATCCACTCGCTTATTGGCTGCGCGAGGCTTTGGAACGGGTCTGGTGTCTGATTGGCTACTGCGTGCTGCGAATGACGCCCTGTTGGTTGGGCTGCTGTCTGGATAGTTAATGTCGCCAGGCACTGGTTGGTGAACGGCTTTCCGACATGTTGCTGGCCAGTACCGCCGTTTTTCTGGCGTGTGCAGCCGGGGCTCGTAACGGCAGCGGATTTTACCACTTCTGTATTCTTCAGTATTCGGTGCTCTTACGTTAAGCTTTATTAACAACGTAATGTTGAGACTTGTGATTCAGGGAATGGCTTCACGTTGTTGTGGCGGTGGGGCACGCAATGGACAGAAAAGAATGTTCAAAGCAGAACTCTTTAAAAACTGTTAAACTTAGTATGGAACGTCTGCACTCATGAACAGAAATAAGGATAATAATGAAATGCAATGCACAGCCAAACTATACCTGTGATACCGCCGAACAAACAGTGCTACGCAATGTTCCCGAGTTGTTTGCTCAAGTGGTGTCTACGTAGGCCGCAATACGGCGTTGTATACATGATCAGAAGCACATGTGGTGTAGCGCTGCGCTGGGCGGAACAGAACCGCGCTGATAGTTTGCTTGTTCTTGAGGTAGGGTTGGTTTGCATGCGACCGAGTCAACAGGCGACTGGCGGCAAGCCAAACTCAGTTAGTGGTGTCCCAAGCTCAACACGTCCCACAGTGTAACATTTCCGGGGACTAGCGGAGTTTCCAAAAGGGCGCAAACATCGTTCGATATCTCAGCATTGAACTTACAAGGAGTACGACCTCACGAGAAAATAATTATCTGATTTAACAGTCAGACGACACAGTCCGTATGTACCGACGCTTTCGAGTGGGAATGAATGCTCGGATGCTTGTGTCGTACACCTCATTGACCGCTGTCCACAAAATGTCCCGTTTAGCGTAGTGCAGAGAAGACCATAATAGAGCGGTGAGTTTGTGTTATGTACACGGAAGAGTCTAGATTCAGTCTTCGTAACGATTCCCGACTTGTTTACACGTGACAAGTAATTCATAGGAGATTACAGTTGAACTAACGTCACTGAAGAAGTCCACTATGGAGGTGGCGGCATCTTGTTCTGGGCGAGCGTAATTTTGGACTCGCGTAAACCGCGTCATGCATTTGATCAAGATATTATACTCCAATAATACTTCATACTTTCTTCACAGTTGGGGTTGATGCATAGCTACTTCCTTTTCGTAGACGAAAGTGTCGCTCCTCAGAAGGTTTCATTGGAGGACTCCTTCCAAGAAACCGATGACGTCACCAATTTGTATTGGCCGTCCAGGTCCCCAGAGCTAAACAACATCGAGCATGCTTGGGAAGCACTCGACGGTAGAATTTCAGGGTGTTCGTTACCTTCGTGAACCATCCAGGAACTTAGATGGACTTTGGTGCAGCAATGAGACACTCTCTGAGTAACTGCTTAACAATCTTGTTTATAACATGGAAGCCCATTTAAATACATGTATCGCCGCGCCGTCTTGACTCTTTACCACACTACCCCATATCAGTGGTGTGGAATGGATCGTGCTGGATGTAACATTATCTATTACCAGAGCGACTTTTGAGTGTAGGGTGGGCAAAAAATCTGTATGGAATGTCTTTGAACGTGCTTTTCGTCTAAACTTATGTAGTTGGTGGAAACACACTAGCATACATAATTCTTAATTTTGGACATTAATATAATTGATGCTCAATTTAGATTTAAATTCACCCTAAACATTTATCACTTGGAAATTTCCATCCAGAGAGAAATCCTCAGTTTTACAGTTAATGCAATGCACCTCATAATCATTATCACTTTTCGGAGATTACGAGATCATTTCTTCTGAGTTAACATCGAATAAGGCCCCGAATGGTAATTATGAAATATATCAATGCTTTTTTTAGGTACATTACAAATAAACAGACATCCAGTCTAACTGCAGTTAGCAATTACGAAAATATAAGTTAATTGAGTTTTGCTACTTATCCCGGCTGACAGCATTGGGGAGTGACTTTCTCCAAATAGTTTCGCATCGCTTTTCCAGGGAAATATTGATGCAGAATCTTAAGTAAATCTTCCCTAACACCCATTTAGGTCAGGAATATTGGTAACCTTGTGGCTGGAAAAAAAAAATCATATAACTATTACTGCTTTGTGATGAAAATAAACAATACAGATATTAAGCCGAAGAGACACGCCAAATAAAGCCTCGCTAATGTGTCAAATTCCATCATTAAGGGGCCTCCATAGTTTTCATAAAGGCCCTCATTGACAG
Source organism: Clitarchus hookeri (assembly GCA_002778355.1). Taxonomy (NCBI): domain Eukaryota; kingdom Metazoa; phylum Arthropoda; class Insecta; order Phasmatodea; family Phasmatidae; genus Clitarchus; species Clitarchus hookeri. The sequence continues at coordinate 269,487 of NQII01000604.1, forward strand.
AAATTTTGTATGTTCTAATTAAAAAAATACTGTGGAATATTATAATACAAATATGTTCCCATGACAGAAATGAAAGTCGGTATTTTGTTGCCAGTTGATTAATTTGGTTTTTGAAACATAAATGTGGTCATTGAAAAATGTCAAATTTAGCAGAAATTGCTGTAAGTAGCCCTCGGTTTACGATATTTATTTTTCTGTAGAAGGATTTTTAAACTCTAGAAACAAAACTGTAACTTTTTGAACAGATTGCTGTATTAAAACCTTATAGTAATACCTTAAAATTCTGAAGAAACAGAACACACCACGCGAAACTGCTTTATGGTATTCTCCATCGCCATCGCAATACTTCCTTACGACCGGACGTAACCTTAAGACTTAAACAGTTTTTTTTAGGGAGGTCCCTTAAATGCAGAGAGTATGGAAATACAGTATTGTAATTCAGAGATCCAGTCAACGGATCCTTCGGTAATTGTTTTACTTGTATTGTTATCAACTACTTGTTTTACAACGATATGATAAAACAGAAATATAAAATATGGTACTGGAATTAAAGCGAGGTATATACCGAATAAAAAAGTTTTAATAAATACAAAGTAGAAATGTCAACAATTTGTTAGTAATATTTTGTTTCATTTTAATAATTATTCTGAAATACTGAAGTTTGAACTTACAACACTGGAACTTTTTAAAGAGGATGCCGCAGTAGCCAAACTGCTTCTGCTATATGCACTACCGAGAAATTAATATATAGCGACCATATATGTACAGGACACTGCCATAAGACATCATATGATATTATAAGGATCACAGCGCAGTTGAAAAATTAGAAGGTTGAGTATGGTCTATTGAATATCCAAGGATTATCAGAAGTTTCGCAATTGCGGAACGAATAATCTTATTGTGTCCTGAAGATGCAATTGAACGTTGCAGGACTTTTAAAAGCATTCAACCGCGAACAACCAGCTATTAATATATCCCAGACTTTATTTGTTTTTATGTTTACTGTCAAATTCCTAATAGGTTTTTTTTAACAAGTGAAGGAATGCCCACTAAAAAGTTAGCGAATAAGCTTCTTTGTATATTGGTAAATACAAACGGAACACATATCATAATTATCTGTTTACTGTATCCTGAAGTTGTAATTGATCATTGTTAGTATGTCAGCTCTGTGCGTACACGCATCTTTCGTGCAAAACGGAGTTTGCGAGAGAGAGATAGATAGATAGAGAGAGAGAGAGAGAGAGAGAGCGTGTGTGTGTGTGTAGGGAATGTGTCTTTGAGGCCGAGTAGTCATATCGGAGAACTGTGCAACACGTTGGACGAGTAGTTCATGTGCAGTGGCGTCGTTGGTCAGAGGAAGGTGCACAGACCTGGTTTATTTATTTATTTATCGTATGGCAATTTAGACACATAAAAAGAACAATACATAGACATTAAAAATATTACAATCTTTAAGAGTTACAAACAAACATCAAGTCTATTGATATAATCTATCTATTCTTGAGTTGCCAACAGGAAGTCGTCAGGACTACCGTTATAGGACCTTATAAGACATTCTTCAATAATGCTTCTGATGGTTTGATCTTCTCCGCAGTCACATTGAGGGGATGGTTGCCTGTCCCACTTGTGCAGAAAGTATGTGCATCTGCCATGTTGGGTTCTAATTCTGTTGAGTGTGGACCAGGTTTTGCGCGGTAAATCAAAACCTGGTGGTTCCTGAGTAATGCATGGCATGTTATTATTTTGGTGTGCAGTCCATGATTGCATCCATACATCTCTTATATTGAAGTCTTCATGGACAGCAATCCTTGCCGATTTTGTGGGTGGTTTTCTGGAGCGAAGTCGATTATTATTGGCGTCCTCAATATCTTGGTGGATCGGTAGGTCTCTGTTGTCCATTATCTTTTTATACTCGCGTATAAGAGCATTTGTTCGTCGCAGATGAGGTGGTGGAATGTGACTTAGTATTGGGAGCCATTGTGAAGGAGTTGATTTAATTACGCCGGCAATCATTCTCATCGTGTTGTTTAACTGAATGTCCACTTTATGTACGTGCGGGCTGTTTAGCCAGATGGGGGCACAGTACTCAGCAGTCGAGAAAACAAGGCCCAGGGCAGAAGATCGAAGAGTGGCGGCCGATGCACCCCAAGTTGTGCCACAAAGTTTTTGGATGATGTTGGTTGTGATGTCGTTGGTCAGAGGAAGGTGCAAAGACCTGGTAACAGCGACGTACAGATGTCCACTAAGACCGTCGTATCGAACCAGCTGCCATAATGGACCGCACTGCGATCACAGTACAGATAAGATGTAGTGCCACGCCAGAGACATCTGTTGGGAAAATTCGCAACAGCTGGCTCCAAGCTGGGTAACGATGAGTGAGAGAGTGAATATATTTGGGCGGCTCTTAACAGCGATGTCTTGAGTCTTGAGAGTCGATGAGGGCGATCGAGGTGAGTATGAAGCAGCGTTGGGATGAAAGGGTGGGGGAAACGGGAAACCCTCGAGAAATCCCGCCGACCAGCGACATCGTCCGGCATGATTCCCACATGCGAAAATCTGTGAGTGACCCACCCGGGGATTGAACCCAGTTCGTATTGGTAGGAGGCGAGCAGGCTAACCGCTCAGCCACCGTGGCCCCGGTAACGACGAATGCCACTCGGCTAACTTATACCAGGTGTTTCAGGGGGAAACGGACATAAGAGGTGATAGTATGGACCATTCAGAAAGGAAAACGTTAGTAAACATGCGCTCTATTTGCAAAGGTGTCCGAGATACAGCTGGGAAGAGTCACGCAGTGTGTCGAAGGCCCACAACACTGTTTGAGGGAGTATTCTACGTTCAGGAAACCGTCGTTGGTATTCGCGTACAGCAGCCCTCGCATTTCCATTGCAACGGCCATAGGAGTACACCATGTCGGCATACTATGCATGTGTAAATACTCGTGGCATCACAGCACAAAATACGAACTACACTAGTAAAGTGCTCCAACCTAACTGCGACAATCCAGACCGATACGACCCAGCACGCCATCCCTTTGCGCAAGCGGTGTGCGAATCTCCGCGCAAGTGATATTCTCATTCAAGTGGCCAATATGGCAAACGCCGTGAGTGTCATAGCTGTACCTTGGTCACCATTGCGAACAGAGCATATATTTATTTATTTTTTTCCCCTCAGAATGGTGCATACGATCACCTCTCAACGTATGTTCGTTTCATCCTGAAACACCTGGTATTCACACCTCACCACCATGTAGCCACCTCCGAGATGGTGTCGAGATAGGAGCACCTAGGGTGATGAACGGTGAAGCATTTTGTTCAGTGATGAGACCAGATCCTGCCTCGGTGATAACGATGGTCGTCTACGTGTGTGGCGTCAGCCTGGTGAGCGACATAGAAAAGCAACTTCTGGAATCGCGTTGAGGGGCGCTGTTCGCAGCGTTTCTTTCGGGTACTACCCCGGGTGAGAGAAGGTAGAGTTCCCTGGAGCATGTATAGTGCCTGAGAAATCAGGGCAATGACTATTAAAACATATAGGGTACAAATGAACACCTCGAATTATTGTCAGATATTATTGCTGGGTATGAAATTCGGCAACTCCGCACGAGTGGGCGGTGGAGGCCAGAAGGGCTTATAAGACCGTGGGCGGGACTGTTTATTTATTTTTCCTAGCCCAGTACAGACAAGGAGGCAGGGCGAAGGCCGACGCACGCCGGACGCGTACAAGATATGCCAAGCCTCCTTTTCTGTGCCGAAATTTTCCCGCGTNAAGGCCGACGCACGCCGGACGCGTACAAGATATGCCAAGCCTCCTTTTCTGTGCCGAATTTTTCCCGCGTTTGTTAAATAACATTCGAATGTTGGCGCATTTAATTCTTCCGCTTTAGTAAAATCTTTTTACAACTACCTACATCACACCATTGTTTACTCTAACATGCAAGCAAAAATATTTTTAAGGACTAAATTTAATTATTTGGATTGAAATAAGTTTGATATAGAGATAGTAGCAAAGATGTACAAAAAATTATTCGTTTTGGTATAATAGTAAATCAGCAGTATTCGTCCAACCAGCAGTAATTATTTCTATACATCAATATATACAACAGTTGCCCTTTTAAAATTTGAGTAACGTACACAGTACACAGATCATTGTTGCTCAGTATTTTATCATATACAGCTGCTTTTATAAAGCATACGAGCAAATGAATACACATAAAGAAAGTACGTTTCACCTAACACATTTTGGCAGACAGAGGCACACAAAAAATTTACTTATTGTATAGTGTAAACATCACACTGCAGTTTCATGTAGATTTAGACGAAAATGTTTCACTTGAAGAGTAGGCCTCGTCTGTATGAATTACGCAAACCTTGCTGATCGTCTACGGACCTTCTGCTGCATTATTTCTACATTTTTCTAAAATAAAAAAAATAAATTTTTTTTTTTAAATACTGTATTTAAAGTAACACNGTTTGTTAAATAACGTTCGAATGTTGGCGCATTTAATTCTTCCGCTTTAGTAAAATCTTTTTACAACTACCTACATTACACCATTGTTTACTCTAACATGCAAGCAAAAATATTTTTAAGGACTAAATTTAATTATTTGGATTGAAATAAGTTTGATATAGAGATAGTAGCAAAGATGTACAAAAAATTATTCGTTTTGGTATAATAGTAAATCAGCAGTATTCCAAAAGCAATTCATCAATTATTGTAGCCGCTATCCAGTTTTACATTGTGATAGAGAATTTTGAAAATTAGTTTTATCAAATCGTAGGCTTTAGTCCTAGGCGTTCCGGTACTTTGTTCTCCCTTCGTGCGAATTTTTATAAGCATCCGAGTGTATTACGTTCTTGAACCCATTAGTACCGAATACATGTCATTTGAATTTGGTAGTTGTTATTATCATTGTTGCTTGTTGTGAAATGCAACCGTCTGGTTTTGTGGCAAAACTCTACCTTCACATGTAGTTTTATTACATACATGTGTTACTACATACTGCATGTATGTGTTTTACTACCTGTATTTCGGACTAGTGTTTCATCAGTATTGATGCTGTAATTTAGTTTTTTTTTTTTCAATATTTAATTGCTGCTGTGGTACATGCTTTACGGGAAAGTTCAGCTAACACACGATGGGGGAAATATATGATCAAAGTAAGTGGCATTTGTCACTAATAGTAACAGCATGTTGGGCATTATAATAACAAATGGGGAAAAAAGCAGTGTTTTATTTTTATTGTAGTGTTCACTGTTGTTAAACACGATTGATGCGCATCATGCAATCCTTTGTTAGGTATGGTATACAATGCCAACAGTGAATAGTGTTTTTTATTTTGTCATGTATGATTAAATCATGTGTGCCTTTTGTATCTGCAAAACAAATATAGTCCAGTATCCTGCGCGGACGGGTTTTAATTAATTTATATTGTTAACAGTAATCCTCAAGTAGGTCCAACATACTATGAGAGACAATAGGAAATGCCTTACTTGCAGTTTCTCCATTTGCTTCAAGATTTATATATTTTCAACCTGGTTAATGTGTACTTCTCTCTTGAATTAAGTTATTTCCATTACATTCCCTTTACATAATTCTCGCTCTCTCTTCTTAGGTCTTGCTCTCTTGCTTGCACCGCTTTTATCAGTTCATAATCCATATTACTAAAACAAATAATGCAATGGCACCAATATCTTTCCTTGAATATATAACTACCTGTCCTATGTTCGTTAAAAATAATTGAACAGGACACGAATGGTTTTTGTACAATCAAGCATATCTTTCACGGCTGCAGTAACGAACTGGGGATATTCTTATAGAAACCATTAACATGTATGTATACCTCACATTGTTGACTAATTACAGATACTTTTCCCGATTTCCAACGGTAAAAATAGAGGTTTGTTTTTCTACTGCCGTTTTAATAAATAATATAATTAGAAAATTTTACTTCCATAGGTTATTAGTCTTCTGTTGACTTTTTCAGTGTGACGCAAACTGGAATAGGCTGTGGCAATACTAGAAATTATGATATAAAATCTCACGCGCAAGGTATATTATCGTGTATGTAAGTAATTCTTTAATTTTCGAATGGCGACTTCGCTTCACTTATTATTAACCTCTCAGTAATCTCTACAATAAGGTTTTCCCATAACAATTAAAATTGGTAGTCATTTACTGGTAATAGGTGCTGATATTCGTCTTACATTAAACAGAAGCAGTTTTCTAAGTGTATCTCTGGACAGTGGACTAATAGCTTTAGCGAAGTATTTCCCTGCGCCGCGCCGCCGAGACAGTTACTCACGTGGAAGCGTTGTTCTANTGGACTAATAGCTTTAGCGAAGTATTTCCCTGCGCCGCGCCGCCGAGACAGTTACTCACGTGGAAGCGTTGTTCTAAAAAAAGGCTTCACAAGGCTCGGAATCTGTCTGGAAACCCAGAGCATGCAGGAAGCCTTCCAACCGTCATTGGCTGAAATTGACTTTCGAGACGGTCTAACTTACCAAGCCGGCTCGTGTTTATCTTGTTCTGCATCAAGCGTTCACTCCGAGGAAGTGTGTCATCTCTGCACGCGTGACGAAATTATGTACGGTGTTTNTGGACTAATAGCTTTAGCGAAGTATTTCCCTGCGCCGCGCCGCCGAGACAGTTACTCACGTGGAAGCGTTGTTCTGAAAAAAGGCTTCACAAGGCTCGGAATCTGTCTGGAAACCCAGAGCATGCAGGAAGCCTTCCAACCGTCATTGGCTGAAATTGACTTTCGAGACGGTCTAACTTACCAAGCCGGCTCGTGTTTGTCTTGTTCTGCATCAAGCGTTCACTCCGAGGAAGTGTGTCATCTCTGCACGCGTGACGAAATTATGTACGGTGTTTGATCTATGTCCAAGTGAAAAAATTTATTAAGTCACTATTTTTGGCGCTTTTATTTTACCACATTATCTCATTCACTACGGTTCTTACAGAATTTAGTCGGTAGGTGTGTCTATGTAGCAAGACCAGTTGTAATTACCATAACGAACTTAAACCCAAAAATTAACAGCAATAAATTCTTCATCGAAATAATATTTTTAAAGCGTGCTTAACTATACTTCGGAAATAGACCTAAAATATATTAACACTAATATTCTCCTTCATGTACGTAATTTTGGGAGTAGAAATATTTTCCTTAATTTTGACTTGATGGAATGTAGAATGAGTTCGAGATAACGAAATAATTAATAACTGTTTTAAAGTTTCAGAACAATAAGTGAATTGGAATAGGCCTACACTTACTATTATTAACCGACTTCGCTCAGCTTCGTATTAAGACAAGGACCGCGTTCAAAAATACTATTTTTTTTAGGACAAAACAAATTTTTTTATTTTGGTGTTTTCAACTATTGTTTGTGGTTTTATATATTTATCTTTTTTTGATATAATAACAAGAAATGGGAACTTTTTTTAGTTTCTTTCATTTATTGATGCCTTAATAAAATTGATCTGAGACTTATTTCATCCTATACTGCGAAGTACATAACAAAGAAGCATTACAAAATTTAACTGATATAGGTTTTGCTATCTTCCAATGAAGCGCGAATAAACAAGCACAACTAGTAAAAATTAAAATGTGGTCTCATAGAATTGATAGATTTATTTGGAATACTGTGACTGGGATGTTGATAACACATCTCAAAACAACATAAAATTCCCATATAAAAACATGTCCAATTTTCGGTGTTTACCAATATTCTCTGTTTCATATAAGTTGGCGAGATTCTGACAGTCAGTGAGTGGCACTTGAAGTATACGAAACAAAAAAAGTGCCATTTACAAAATCCTATATCAGCTGATGCACGAACGAACAAAAGTTAATATTACGTTGGCTATTCTGAGTGCACTGCCGACGCACATTAGATAAGCAGAAAATACGCGATGAGAAAGAGTTCCCCGATTAATTAATACATTTTATTTTACGTGGTCATAAAACAGCGGTTTTTGGTGTTAGAAACTAAACTTCGTGTTAAAGTAGAAATGTGTAGGTGTTCAAAATGAAATGCACAATAAATCTATCCGTATCCAAACGAAACGCAATTTGAAAACCTTTTATTCGCGTTTTATCTCCCTCTCCAACCCTGCTTTCTTTACGTGCTTGATATTGATTCCAAAATCATACGAAAATATTCCATAAATTGTTGAACTATTTTTTGTAATAATTTGACGAATCAAATATTTCAAATTCGTGTCGTTCCGAGTCAGTAATAGAAGAACAGTNAACTATTTTTTGTAATAATTTGACGAATCAAATATTTCAAATTCGTGTCGTTCCGAGTCAGTAATAGAAGAACAGTCAACTTTAAAAATACGCGATCTATTGAGTAAAAGAAGTGGCTCAGACCTCGCTCTGACATGTACGCGCCATCTATCGGATCTTTGCCGAAGCATTACCAGCCAGAAAAGAATAGCTTCCGTCCTTTCGTGTGCAATGTATAACAATTTTACGAGCAGATACTAATAGTTTTATTTTTCGCGAGCTCTGCATAATTTTTAAAGTAACATTTATTTCGTGTTCAGCGGTTTTGAGTACTAGTCATTCTATTCGGCAGGTAATTGTTCGTCTACGTAAATTATACACCATATTGTTCCACGAAAACCCATTTTCTTGTTTTAACAGAAAGTGGGACACGCGTGAATAGTGTTTAATCAATTCTAACGTTATTCCACGTCACATATTTCCAACTCGAATATATAAGTTATAATGTACAACATGTGATATGAAAAATAAATAAAAGAGAATGGGCAATATCGAAAACATGCTGAAAGAATGATGTTTAAGACCTTGAAGCCTGCATACATATTTTTTTTGGTAGTTGATAAATTTATAATTAGTGATTTATATTTTTGATACATAACATAACTTTACTAATTAATAATTTTAATACATTTTTTTGTAGTTACTTAATGTTAAATTAATTATTTATATTTTTGCCCTTTAACATAAGAATTTACTGATTAATGATTTATGTACACATTACTATTACTACAATCTGAGTAGCAAGTTTGCCTAAAACGTCCCACGAACAGTACATTGACAAGGGGATCAGCTGATAATGACAGCATGAAAATAAACAACATCGTTGCCATGTGGCCTATCAGCTGATGGCGGAAGGATACTTATTCAGATGTAAACAGTGGCGCTACTTTCGCAAACCTGTCAGAATCTGGCCAACTTATATGAGAGAGAGTATACCAAGGTCTGACTTGTTTTACCCCTGTACGTGTACCAGCAATGATACGTCACTTGTATCAGGTGCTTGAAACGTTCACTTTGCGCCTGAATGCACGCCTGCACACACCGCGTCATTGCTTGCCTGACACATTCGAACCACCCAGCTGTGCCTCGGGTCTATCCAACACGCTCAGCACATGCGGCGTATTGCTCTCATTTCCGTACCTCAGGAACATGGCAGCCGTTTCGTAACTGGGGAACGGCACTCTAGACTGGGCCACAGAGTAATTAGGAATACGGAGGAAGGGACGGACAGGCCAGGGTTGGGAGATTGGAATTATCACATATGCCCTCAGAGCCAGAGGCCCCTTGGACCTACGCGAAAAAAATAAAGGAGATTACTGGCAGAAAATGCCAAGAAGGAAAAAAACTGGCTAAATTTAAATAATAACTTAGGCTATGGATAACAGAGGCTATGGATAGAGCAACAAGTCACTCTTAAGGCACGGATTCACCTATTATGCAGAAATTCTTCGTTTTCGTGTCATAATTTTAGTTTGAGAGGTATTGTTGGAGATGTTTGATTATAGAATTTTACAATTTACTAGTTGTTTAATACTTTTGTATCTAATTTTCGCTGCGTGTTATTTCCTGCTTGCAAAAAGGCAGAAACCTATCGATAAAATATAAATATGTTTGTGACGTTTTGCAACTGGCAGATAACACACAATGGACGTTAAGCACAAATATATTAAACAACTCGTAAAATGTAAATTTTTCATAATCGTAAATTGTCAATAATTACTCTGAATCCTAAATCACACATGAAAAACGAAGAATTTCTGCAAAAGAGGTAAAGCCGAGCCTTAAGGTTTACATTCGAAAACTTTACGAGGGGTAATACCTCAAACCTCCTGGCAGTTCACACTCCCCTTATCACGGTGGCTGAGCGGTTACACTGCTCGCCTCCCACCAAGCCGCTGGTCAGCGGGTTTTCTCGGGATATCCCGTTTTCCCTGCCCTTTCATTCCGGCACTGCTCCATACTCAGCTCACTTCACCCTCATCAGCTTTCAAGACCTCGATGTTTAGAGCCGCCCAAACCTCTTCACTCACGAGCTCACTCCCCTTCACCCTTAGAAATAAACAAAAAGAACCTCATGTCTGGAGCCACTACTGTGTCCAACGGAGGCCACTAGTCCTCCAGTCCGCCCTTGTACAGAGGTGAAATAACCGCTTACACCGTTAGATACAGTCGCACACGGCAGCAAAATGACGTCACTGGCCAGTAGCATGGCGCAGCGCCGTTCGCCAATCAGCGCCCGGTAACCTGCTTGCCTGCCAGCAGCCCGAACAATACGCAGGGATAGGAAAATTTCGCGAGTTCGATGACCTGTAGGGTATACTCCACAGTCCTGTGTGTACTCGAGCCTCAGCTGTGTGTTCATTGGTTGCTGCACCAGAGAGCGGCTAGTGTTGCCCCGCACCTGGCAGCATGGGATTCGCCACTTGTTTCCTTGCAAGTCTGATATTGGCTCAGAGGCGTCCAGGTAGTGTCTAAAAAACTGTGATCCAGTTGCAAAGGTGACTTCACCGTATTTGTATTAGAACGTCTATCTTGGCCCGAAACACATTTGCGAAATTTTCAGACGCAAGACCGACTTCCAGAGCCTCGCGCAGCCGTGCAATCAGCGAATGTGCACGCCTGCATTAGAGGAACCGCCAAGCCATTTAAGCTTTGTGCACTCATCTGTTGTGTGCCGTAGCGTTTGGCGCTCGACTTGGGAGTTGGCCGTCGCCAGTTAAGGTGGCCGCCTGGCTTGAGGAATTTTGCACGTCTCAGGCCTAAAAGCGTAGGAGCGATAAAGGAGACCGAGAAATGCTCATCAAGTCTCTCATCGCCTCTACGCGCAAAGTACTGGACTGGCGTGCAGTCTTGCCGTCGATACACGCCTCTATGAGACTTTCAGCGGAGAGCCTGCATTTTTATGACGTAACAATAAAAATTAAGGTTTCATGCACGCCCTTATTCCTTTTTTAATAATTGGACCGGAATGTTCATACCCTAAAATGACTGTGAAAACACCCGTTTGAGCCATTTTCACTGTCACGAAAACATGCTTTAGAAAAAAATGGAGGAACTGAAAAACATATAGAGGCCGTAATGTCTCTTAAATGCTATTCGTAAGCAGATCTCACTCAGACACTTGGACGGTGTTTAATAAAACGTTTTCTGCTGGAGCTCTGCGCACCGTTCGGCGGCCTACCAGGGCGGCCACTTTAAATGGGTCAACAACAACACATAACCCATTTTCCTATCTATAAGCAGTTCGCGGTTTAATGAGCACTTTCGAATGCCCTATTATTTGTATTTGCCTTAATAGAACTTGGCAACGCAGACAATCCTTTAAATGATAGAGATAATTTGCGAGTTTGTAACCGAAGGAAACTGTTACCATAAACCAAACTAATCACTTCAATGGCCAAACTTAACTTCCTCGAACTGCAACTCTGACTGGCTTTACAGTGAATTCCTCTGCCCCAAGGAACACAGTATCTCAGTGGTTTTTATTTATTCGTCATTCTGTAATAGCTTGAACTTTCAGATTTCGTGACTAGACACAATTAAGGGAAACCAGTCCTGCTATGTCTGGCGGATACTATTCACGATTCTCTGCTTATTTCCGTACGTCAACTGCGACTTAAGCTACAGCAAAATTTTAATAACGGAGTTCTGTGATATTAAAACAATCGCGCAGACACAAAATCTCTGTTTGCCTACAAGTACCAGTGCAGAAGCGAAGAAAATTTATTTGTCATATAGGCTACCATTCGCAGAATAATAAACTTAGAAATTATGAAAATTTATTATACGCATTTATAAATAACTAGCTGTGCCTGCGGCTCCGCTCGGGTGGATTACAGAATTATGGTTTAGTTTTTTTTTTAAATAAAGTTGAATTTTACTTATTGTTAAACTTCTATACATATTATAAACCTCAGCGTCTCTCTGTCTCTGTCTCTCTGTCTGTCTGTTAGTGCGCTTATCACTCGAGAACCACTTATCCGATTTACGTGTTTTTTTTTAATTCATAGCTATGTTCTCTGGCCAGGTTTTATTATATATTTCGTTACGTTACGTAACATAAGGAATAAGCAGTGACGATAATAGTGAATCAAGTCGGAAAAAAGTTTGCCTCCAGTGCGCTATTTTGCAATACGCTGTATAAGCAGTTAAAGATGGAAAAATATCATGTAGTAAAGAATTGTGTAGCATAAATTACCTATAAAAACTCCGCGATAGCCTATATATATCTATAACAGCGAAATACTAATAAGCGATGCGGTGGCTTCCAATTCTAATCTATTATATGAAGTTTCCCTGTTGTAGTTATTGTTAACAGTTGAATCTACTATGTTATCTGGTATTGGTAGGCCCATGCTTTTTATACTTTTTCCTGACAATGTCTGCACTTGCTTTTCAATTTCAATGAATGCAAGGTGAAAAACTTCGTCATTGAATGTTGCTTGTGAATTAAATGGTAAAAACGCTTATTAGTATTTCTCTGTTATAGATAGATATATGCTACTGCGGAGTTTTTGAAGTTATACTTCTTTTGGCGCGTTGAGGGTAAAAGTTTAGTGTGCAACGGAAGTTGCGCGCGCACAGTGTAACGAAATTCGACAGTGAACGTAATAAGGGCATGCGCGTATCGTATAGCTATATAAAAACACAAGGTACACAACATAGCACGTGGTTATATTTAAAACCGACAGAAAATCAGTTCATGTAATAAGAAAATTGAAAAACATTTCATTTATACTAGTAATTCATTGTGATTATATATATTTTATTAATTAATTTTACTTACATTGTGCTATGAAAAATTTTTAAAATTTTATAATAACATTTTGAAAGTGTTTTTAAGTATTTGAGGTTAATTTTTGTAATTATTTAATTATATTCTTTAATCAAACCTTTATTTATTGTATTTAATGTCTTTCTTCGGTCCTTTTATCGTTTTCTTTCTTACATTAATTATTTGCATACATAGTAACATTTTATTTTATTCACCCCACAGAAATATAACTTCTAACGCGCGTACATTTGTACACGCACCCATGTTTTTTTAGGTCTTTTTATTCTACACAATTCTTTACTATACGATAATGTTCCATCTTTAACGGTTAAGACAGAGTATTGCAAAATAGCGCACTGGCGGCAAACGTTTTTCCGACTTGATTCACTATTATCGTCACTGCTTATTCCTTATGTTACTTTACGTAACAAAATATATACTAAAACCTGGTCAGAGAGCATAGCTATGAATAAAAAAAACTGTAAATCAGATACGTGGTTCTAGAATAATAAGCGCACTAACAGACAGACAGAGAGACTTTGAGTTTTTTAATATATACAGATGTATGCTTCGCGTTATTGTACTTCTGTGTACTGCAGTCATCAGGCATGTTATATGGCGATGGACTACAATTTCTACTTTCTTTTAGAAGTAATGTTGAAAATTATTCCAATGTATTTTTCATGTCCTCGTGCAGAACTGCAGGGAGAAATAGGCCAAGTTATATCCGTTAAGTTTCGGCTTCACCTATTATGATGCAGAAATTCTTCGTTTTCGTGTCATAATTTCAGTTTGAGAGGTAATATTGAAAATGCTTGGTTATAGAAAATTTACAATTTACTAGTAGACCCTATTTCAGTACTTTTGTATCTAATTTTCACTGTGTGATATTGCTGCTTGCAGAAAAGCAAGAACCTACTGATAAAATATAAATATGTTCCTGACGTTTTACAACAAGCAGGTAGCATACAATTAAAATTATGCACAAAAATATTAAACAACTTGTAAAATTTAAATGTACAATAATCGTACATTGTCAGTGATCATTGTCAGAAATCATGACGCGGAAACGAAGAATTTCTGCAGAAGGGCTAAAGCCGATCCCTACAGGAAATCACTAGAAAAAAAATTTAATGCATTAAATGTTACGCCTAATTGTATAGAAGCTTTGCAACGAGCCCTACCAATTCTGCGATGTGCGTTTCCGGGAAGTTCAATTTCTCGCTAATTAGATCTGTAACAGCAGGACATCACGACACGCGATGTAAGCCAGTGTATTGAACTACAGGTGCCATTTTGAGCTTTTATACTTTATTTTAAGTAAAATGCGCAGAAAAACTCTAAAAATACATTTTTTAAAAACAATTTTCCATTATTTAAAACAAATTTTATAGGATAAAAACAAAATGTGGTTGCTGTAGATGACGGATTTTTACTTGTCCTAGAAAACTTTTCATTATTAGAATGTTTATTTTCTGAGATACAGGTTTATGAAATATTGGACACGGTTTGAACCACTTAGTATTGTTGCAATACATTAAGGACGTATCCGAGTGCGTGAGGGATAAAGGACAACATAAAAATTTTTTTTTAAATTAATTTGTAGTACTATAAAAAATTACAAAAAAATTGTTATTTACAACATTAAACTACCATTTCCAATATTAACTCTCCTTGTTCTCAGTGAATGTAATATTTAATATCATTCAGATTTCAAATTCAAGTCCTTATCACTGTCTCTTTATTGGTTACATTCACTTAAATCACACTTATTATTTACACATATTCAATCCAACTGTCTATTGCCATAATTCCATATGTCCGTCATTCACACATCCAGTTCAATTGTTCCGCCCTCCAGTCTCACTCTCCACTGTACCGATGCTCGCAGTCCGTATACTACACTCACGCTGGTCACTGTCGTCGCCATTCACTACTTCGCTGGCTCGTCGCTTCAAGGTCTTCGCACTTCCGACACTTAAGGCCGTACAATGCTCGAAACTCTAGTCGTTCGGCTCGGAGGCACATCGGAAAATAAATAGACCAGTTGGCACGATATAGAAGTTTCCCTGCACCTCCAAGTATCTTTCAGAGAGGCTAGGGCGGTGACCAGAACATTCTTGTAACGATAACTCCAGACATTCAATCCCCTCGAAAGAAGGCGACACGAGTCCCGGCAGGCTTATAGTGGCAGCGGCACACGCGGCGGCAAACCTAAGTAAATCTCTGCACTTTCCTCGGGTTACCCGTAATGCCCTTGACACACTGCTTCACATGCTCGAGCAGGACGGGGCAAGTTATGCAGAGCGACAACATGAAACACTGCACTCTCCTCAAATATGTTCGTACTTAATCGTCCCTGCAACATCTGGACCTTCGAAGAGTGCGAGTCGGTCGACATGGACAACCCCAGGATTCGTCCTGATAGCCTTGGTGACAAATCCGAAAGACCACATAATTGATTTTCTTTAGAACTCTGAAGGGGCATTTACAACATTTCTGTAGCTTCGAGCAATATCCTTTTCGCCTCTATGGGTTGTACAGCCAGACCAGTTGTCCATGAAATGAGTGAAATTAATGAAGAGATTTGGACGATTCTTAACAGCGAGGTCTTGAGAGCCGATGAGGGTGAAGTGAGATGAGTATGGAGCAGCGTCGGAATGAAAGGGCAGGGTAAATGGGATATCCCCGAGGAAACCCGCTGACATTATTCCCACTTGCGAAAAGTCGGAATGAACCAGCCGGGGATTGAACCCAGTTCACCTTGGTGGGAGCGAGCAGGCTAACCGCTCAGCCACCGCGGCTCCATTGTCCTTGAAATAAATCGCCTGACATTCCGCTGTCGTACTGCGCCTTCATCGTGTCACTTTTTATTCTGAGGCACTGCCGAGCAAAATCACGAATGCCGACTAATCTATGATGTAATTCGGTGCGATAATCTGGGGCAACAGCTCCCTCCCTCTTCTGTCGGTCGACCAAACAGGAGGTCACTAGGGAGGCATAGCTTTCTCCCAAACAGCACCCTTGATGGTGTTGCCTTTGTGTAGACTTGTGAATTTCTATGTGGTAAGCAAGGAGAAATAATGTCTCCTTTAAGTTCCACTCGTTTTGGCTGTCTACCACGAAGATCGACATATATTGTTCAAGAGAGAGGTTAAGCCTCTTGACCACTCCATCGGACTGAGGATGTGAAGATGTAATCCTAGTCTTTTTCATACTCTGTATATTTGTTAGATCCTGGAACACAGCAGCTTGAAAATTTCGTCCCTGATCTGGATGTAATTCTAGTGGCACCCCAAACCTCGAGAAGACATGCTGTACGAGTGCATTTGCCACAGTATGTGCTTCTTGGCTTGGGAGGGGAACTACCTCAGGCCACTTAGTGATGTAATCTTACTCCACCAGTAAGATACCGATTACTTCTCCCTGTGGCAGGCAAGGGGCACAGAATATCTACTGCTGTCCTCACGAATTGTAATTATGGAGGTGAACAGGTCTCCTGATCCTTGGTCCCTTACTCGCATTGCAGGTGTCACACATTCGACACCACTTTTCAACATCCTCTCGATGATGAAGCCAGGAGAATCTCAGATTAACTCTCTTGAGGGTCTTGGTAACACCAAAGTGACTACTGGCTGTATTGCTATGCAGTTTCTTTGTAAGACTTTGAGAACCCTGCACTCTGGAAGGACCAGCTGTGAGTGTGTGCGTTTCCCATCGTTTATTTCTCAGTTCCTGTAAAGCATGTCAATCTTCAGTATGAGGAAATTCCATTGAGCCCAGTATGATATAATTGCTACGCTCAGGCTGGACATCTCTTCCCATGTTGGCCTACAGCAAGCTTCTTTTCAGTCTAGTAATGAATGCAAATTGTTATCATTTTTTTAACTTTCTTAATACCCTCATCTCTACATGTAGGAAAACATCGCAAGATAAAGAATCTATAATTCTGGTTTTCTATACCTTCAGCGATTCACCACTCTTTTCTTCCCGTCATTCACAATGATGACAGAATAATTAACATGGGCTCCTTGAAAGTGCATCTGCATTGTTGTGAAGGCGTCCAATTCTATGCTGTATTTCAAAGTGTTATTATTGAAGATGTTGTATCCAATGAGCTATTTGATCTTCTGGTTTCTTGAAATTAAGTAGCTAGCTTAATGAAGCATGATCAGTTCTTAGGATAATATATCTGCCATAAAGGTAGGGATGAAAGTGTGAAATTACCTTCACCACAGCCAAAAACTATCTGCATGTTGCACAGTAATTTCACTCAGGCTTGTGTAGTACCATACTAAAGTATTATAGTGGCCTCCTCTCCCATACTGAACCTTAGATAACACATCCCTGATGTCTACATCACTAGCATCAGTATCATGATTGAACATTCCCATGCTATCCAGGAATCCCATAATTGGGGGAGATATCACAAAATTTTTTAGCTTGCTAAATGAAAATTTATTTTCTTGCCTCAGTCAGTTCGTGCAGTTACTTGGCGATCGTGTCAAACCCAGGTACAAATGAATCGTAGTAGGCCTATAAGCCAAGGAAAATGTACACTTTGGTTTGTTGTCGGCAAATTTTTTATTGATTTGTTTTTTGGGATATATCCTTCAATTCCTTGGCCAAAAACTACATGCCCCAAGAAATTGATTTTGTTTTGGAAAAGGTGGCACATCTTAGGAACTTTTTTCAAGTTGGGTGGGGCTGCTTTCTGGGGGAAAAAAGTCTATGCATGATAGATGATCTTCAAATGTTCTTCTTAAAACAATGTAATCTAGGTAAACCTGACAGATATCTAAAGGGAGAATCATTTCCATCAGTTTTTCGAAGGTGGCACGGGCATTACGCAGCCCAAATAGTATAACTTTGAACTGCCAGGCTCCTTTCCCTTAGACACAAAATTCAGTCTTCTGTTGGTCCTTCGGGGCCACCTTGCACTGCATGTACCCACTTTTCATGTCCAAATTAGAAAACTATTGCGAACTTTCTAGGCGGTTCAGTGTGTCGTCTATCCTTAGGAGTGAATAAAAGTCTTTCTTTCTGTCGATAATATACTCAAAACCTCAGAGAGTCATCTTTGACCTTAATAAGTACAATGGGAGAAGATCATGTTCTAACTGATAGTTCTACACATCTAACACTTTCATTTACTTCAGAATTCCCTCAACTCCCTTATACAAAACTAACGGCAGTCATCTAGGTGGCTGTTTTTTGGGCCTGGCATCTCCATTATTAATGAAGTGGCAGGTCACTTTAGTCGTTCCAAGGTCGTTTGGTCCACAGAAGAAAGCACTCTTATTTCTCTGCAGTAATTCAGAGACAGCTTTCTCCTGTCGCCAGTTGAGGTTTTCTCTTGTTCTTTCTAGCAATTCCTCCAGTACTGCTGGTAGAGGACATTCCATTTCCTTTGCTTTACTTTAGAAGCTTCTAGAACATTTGGAAATTCCTATGTGACCTGCTTGCAAACCTCTATCATGAGGCCCTCCTAAAGACAAATTACACTAGCGGATGATCAATTAATCATTCTAAATGGCGAACAGTCAGAGTTTGAAGAGACTGAAGTCCTTGCTAAAATGACACTGCCTGGTACGATGCCACCTTTCTCTGCTGGCTCAATTAGACCGAAACATCTGACACATTTTCCTTGTTATCTGCCTGTAATGACGATTTCCCTCTAAGCATGTAGCACATGGGGTTGAGAACAGGCTATTGGGCAACTTATTGGCGAGAACAGATCTTGCAATGTTGAGACCACCAACTCTGTGCTGCCTACATGTAGCACACCAAGTCGAGTATTGATACAGCACTCCAGCCTACATGGTACATCAAACACCCAAAAGGCAAATTCTTGTATTTATAATCGTTATCTAGGCTAAGGTCAAGAAGCTTTAAGTTTACCCTTCCCTTACCTCTAACTGGTGTAGTCTCACTTTTTACCATAGTATAATAACAATGTTCCATAATGTTGTCGGGCGATAGCTGGGGGAAAGCCCGAGGATGTCTGGTCTTAACGACTGTTACAGTCGCCCCAGTGTCGATGACTATCTCGCAAGGAATATCATTTAGGCTTCCCTCCACCAATAGTGCATCCAAATCCAAATCCTATTTCTCTCAACATACCTTTAAGAACTTTGGGGCCTTCGCTGTATTCACCTACCTTCGCCCCCCAAGATCGGTGTTTACAAGTTTTATGAAAGTGTTGTACTCTGCCTCTTGCTGTCTCTTTTTCCACTGCTTCTTCTGTTGCCGCTGATGTTGTTTCTGTTGGTAGTAAGTTTTCAGATATCCTGGCTGTCCACATGACGAACACTCAGGTAGTTTGGGTAAGGGGCGGCGAAGCTCTGTAGCGTGGACCTGGAAGCGATGTCCCTCATGGTCTTCGACATTTCCTTCGTTGTCTTCTTGATGCCGTCGTCGTCTTCGTTCAGTGTCACTGCCCATACCGGACGTCGAGGTGCGGGCAATGGTCTTTCTAACCCCACCTTCTATTTCCGCGGCCAGGGTGTCCTGCGTGGTGTGGGGTGGAGCCAGGCGTAGCGCTTGCCGTACCTCTGTGTTGGCAATGGCATCGATTAAGAAGCCGACTGTGATGATGTCGCGTGTCCCCTCGGGGCACCCTTCCAGAAATAGGTGGGACAGTCGCATGATGTCTTGCCATAGCTCCTGTAAAGGCTCCCCTAGTCGCTGGATGTAAGTTCGCAGTTAGACATGGTGGGTATGTCGCAGGTATCAGTCACCGAAACGTAGCTCCAAGGCCGACACATGTATGGGGTACTCCAGTAGCTGTCGCTCTGGCAGAGATTGAAGTATGCTCGTTCAGGGCAGTGACTTTCAGTACAGCGACAGATTAGTAAGCTCGCTGTTCGTCTGACCAGCAATTAAGGATGGCGACTATTTCAAACTGGTGTTGGTACTCCCGCTAAGAAGTCTGGCCATCGTAAGGTGCGGGTTTAGTTGCGACCCACTTCCCCATTCCTGGCTGCATGGCAAAAAGCGCACAAATATGCTGGCCTGCCTCCGAAACTGCTGTAACAACCTGCTCTTTGTCCCCGCCCTCCTCAACTGCTGGCTTGGTGTTCGTGATACTGTGCTCTTCGGTTAACCCACCATGCTTACCACTACGCTTCTGGAGAAATTCGTTCCATTCCTCCTTCATTACACTCATTTCGTTCTCAAAACTGTCCATTCTTCCACTGGCACTGTCCACTACTTCAGTTACACTGTCCGTCCTTTCGTAGACATCGTCCACTTTTTTATTTACACTGTCAATTTTCTGGTCCACACACCCAACTCTTGTATTCTCTAACTTACTAATGCTTTCTATTTTCCTGTCCACTAAATGACTTGCAGTAGTTATCTGACTATTTACATTCTCGATTACACTATGAATTACACAACTAATTTCTGTAATTACAGTTTCATTTACACTTTTCACACTAGCCATTTGGCTGTTTAGCACCTCAATTAATGCTGGAAATGCTTCCAGGTTTGCAGATATTTTTCTCGTTAACATTCACTACGATGATAACACAAAAGTCTTGATATTTCGCCCTATATCTATTGAAATATTTTTATATCACTATTTACTAACCTATTACCTAACTTGATTTACATGTAAATGCCTCCATCCCACTTCTGACACCAGTGTTACACAACGCCAGGGGCGTATTTGAGTTCGTGAGGAATAGAGGTCTTCATAAAAAATAAAATAACTAAAATTAAGTTTAGTTTATTTATAAGGCTAAAAAATACACACAGCTATTATTTACAACATAAAACTACCTATCTCCCACTATTAACTCTTGTTATTCTCAGTAAACGCAATATTTAATGTCAGTCTAATTTCTAATTAAAGTCCTAATCAATGCCTCTATCTTGTTAAGTCACTTAATTCACACTTATTATTTACATGTATTCAATTCAACTGTCTCTTGCTACATTTTCAAATGTCCGTCACTCACACATTCAGTTCAACAGTCCCGCCCTGCAGTCTCACTGTCCACTGTAAAGATACTCTCAGTCCGCAGCCTTCACTCTCACTGGTCACTCTCATCGCCAATCATCGCTTATCTGGGTTGTAGCTTCGCTGTCTTCGCACACCTGACGCTTAACGACGTTCAATGTTCCAAATTCTAGACTTTCGGCTCGCATTCCCATCGCAACTTGAACAAACTAGCTGGCGCGATGCAGAATTTTGCTCCCCACCCCGAATCTCTTTGGGAGAGGCTAGGGTGATGACAAGAACATTCTTTTAACGATAAACCCAGACATTCATCTCCTCAAGGACATAAGGTGGTACGAGTCCTTTTAGGCATATCGTGACAGCGGCACAAGCGGTGGCAAACTTTTGTAAAGCTCCACGCTCTCCTCGGGTTACCCGTAATGTCCTTGGCACACTGCTTCGCTTGCTCGAGCAGGACGGGGCTAGGGAAGCCACGCAGAGCGNGGTGATGACAAGAACATTCTTTTAACGATAAACCCAGACATTCATCTCCTCAAGGACATAAGGTGGTACGAGTCCTGTTAGGCATATCGTGACAGCGGCACAAGCGGTGGCAAACTTTTGTAAAGCTCCACGCTCTCCTCGGGTTACCCGTAATGTCCTTGACACACTGCTTCGCATGCTCGAGCAGGACGGGGCTAGGGAAGCCACGCAGAGAGGCAACATGGAATTATATATTTTGATGTTGTTATATTTGAATAATGGTAACTATCATATAGACAATTCGTTTATACAGCCTTTAAATTTCGGTTTAGAAATTGCACAGCTTTTGCAAAACATTAGGGATATAAACTACAAAATCTGTAAATATGCCAAAATAATGATTTTAAAAGTGACAGTAATATTATCTACAATTAAATAATCTTAAAAAATTCAATTATCGCGAAAAAATATAATTATTTACTAACAACATTTTTGAAATAGGAGTTTTAAATAATACACATTTTAGTTAAAATTATGGTTAATTTTTCTTTTAAGTTTTGTTTTATCAAGTTCTATGTAATAAAATAGTGTATAGTTCGAAACTATTATATTTGCTAATGTACTGATTATGTCATTTCTATACGTTATTATTCCAAAGAGTCAAAATGTTTTATNCGCGAAAAAATATAATTATTTACTAACAACATTTTTGAAATAGGAGTTTTAAATAATACACATTTTAGTTAAAATGATGGTTAATTTTTCTTTTAAGTTTTGTTTTATCAAGTTCTATGTAATAAAATAGTGTATAGTTTGAAACTATTATATTTGCTAATGTACTGATTATGTCATTTCTATACGTTATTATTCCAAAGAGTCAAAATGTTTTATNGAAACTATTATATTTGCTAATGTACTGATTATGTCATTTCTATACGTTATTATTCCAAAGAGTCAAAATGTTTTATTCTGTTACTATACATCATATCAATCATTGCTGTATGTGAAGTTTAATAAATTCAAATAAATGGTCAATAAAACAAACTCCATCAAAATATATTAAGTATTTAAAATTCATTTCTTGATTTTGTGTTTCGGAAATTTGAACACAGCTAGTTCTGTCCATTGCACTTATTAAGTACGTAACTATAACTTCTGTTATGACAGTTAAACCATTCGCGTGGTCTTATTACCACACGTACAAGTTCTAATGCGAAATAAAGCTAATGATTATGAAATGTGTGTTCGGCCTTTTGAGTGTAGGACAGAGTTTCTCGAGCCGAAAACAATTGTTCGCGATGCGGGTAGACGCCCAATGTGTTACACGTTTGAGTGAAGATTTCCAAGCCTGTGATGTTGATATTCAGGTCACTCGAGTAAACAAGTGTTCTACTTTTCCCGTCGTGTTCTTGCAATGGGAGTTGTGGTTGGTGATAAGCTTGTTATCAGCAGTGGGAGGCGTGATGTAATGCTTCAGTCAGCTGTCCGGTGTCTCTCGTAGCAGATAATGACTGCGTAAAGGTCACGTGGGGTATGGCTCGGAACGTTGATCACATACTACTTAGTTCAATGTTGGTGATGAATTATGGGAACAGATCCTACGAAAAGTTTACGTTTCAGTTGATTGCCAGTTAACTTAGCGTGAGAATAAAATGTTATAGTTATGATATTGTAACATTAAGTTCTTGATGCTTCTGTACAAGTCATTGGGTTTACACAATCATAATATTTCATAAGATTGAAGAATAAACAATGGACACAAAATTTACAATGAATTGAACTATACTAATATTGTTTTAAATATTAGCTGTTACATTTTCAGTTATATCACTTATGCATTTTCTACGCTTAAAAATCAGCGAGTCTAAATTGATTCACAAGCGTCGCGTCAAGCGCCAAAGTCCCAAATTATATTTCTAAGTCTGGAGATGCGACAAAGTTTCAGGGCTGGGATACTCGAGTAAATTGTATTTAGTTAACCGTGTTTTCAGCGTTTACTCGCGGTATTCCCATTTTGTCTTTCGTCTTCTTTGCGCCGCAGTTTATCCACTATCTAATCGACTCTCCTGGCAATTAGAGGTGTGTCCTTGAGTAGGGCTGCAATTTTCACCACCATTCTCTCATCTGAACCATATCGACTTTGCATAAAACGTGAACAAAGTGCATGTGTTACAAATGTGATGTACAGTTGTGAGTGGTTAATATGAAGTAACCAGTAAATACAGTACCTATGCATATTTCATTGTAAACAAGGTAAACGCTGTTATTGAAAAAAAAAAANTGAAGTAACCAGTAAATACAGTACCTATGCATATTTCATTGTAAACAAGGTAAACGCTGTTATTGAAAAAAAAAAAAATCCTTGGGAAGTCAGAGAAATAAACTGGCAAGGAAAGATACAGGGAAGATTGTGAAGAGGAAAATCTTTAAAGGCTTAAATATTCATTTTCAAATTTCAGCTTTATTTTATGTGAATGTATTTCTAATAGCACTAAAAAACATTAAGGATACAATTTTACATTGCAGGTTTGTGTGCCGACTATCAGGGAAGCTAAATACGAAGGCAGCTAAAAATTACAACGGGATTCGATCCACGTAATAGCAACTCGGTTCTCATGCACTGTACACTCTGCAGGAGCCGTCCACGAGCCTTGTGGATCCGCCTTGCTCGTCGCTTGAGAGTGCTGTNCTCATGCACTGTACACTCTGCAGGAGCCGTCCACGAGCCTTGTGGATCCGCCTTGCTCGTCGCTTGAGAGTGCTGTTGCGTTAGCAACGACGGCCGCCGAAGAGACGCGTTTTGCAGTGGAGATTAACCTTATTTCTGCACAATTATTTTACGAATACACGTCCATACTATGTTGAAGACTACTTGATGACAATTATACTCGGAACTTGTCTCTCAAGTCGACTGGGGAGTGTCTCTCTCGTGGCTTCATAAATAATTTCACAAACGTACACCTTGGAGACCGAACATATAAGATCTAGACTAGATTATGTTAAAGACTATGTTATCAGTCAGGCGTTTCCCATGCTGTGCACATTTAAAACAAAATGATGTACTCAAACATAGTCGTAAATATTTAGATGGTGCTCACTACTTCTGTAATAATTTATACAAATAAGTGTTTTTTTTTTTTTCAAAATCTCCGTTGATCAATATCACTTATATAATGTTTTTTGGTGATTATGTATTAGACTACCGTGACCGTATTGTGCGTGGCATGATGGAAATAGAGAAGAACTCATTCGCAAAATCAATAACTATACCTATTTTGTTTTTAAATTGAATACAATGATACTAGAAATATTTTTTAAATGAAATGCGTTTAGATCCATTTTATTTATGGAACAAAATGTTGACACCTTTTTTCTAAACAAAATTCATCGCCAAAGCGAGTATCTCGGTACACAAGGCGTCGACTTCCAGCCGTTTTGTAACCCAAGCAGCTATACTAATATGTTGTGCTGAAATTGTCACCGGTCATAATGTTCCTTGCAATGGTAACACGTAATTGAATGATACGTATTGTAACACACAATAACGTAACCACATAAGAACATTTTGTATTAAGGGTTTATCTTTGTGAAGTAGCATGAAACCTCAAAATGGAGTACGTCCGTAATATTTCAATAAATTAATCTGGAAAACCTTATACATAATAGAAATGTTATACAGAAACTGAATGTCCACCTGAAGTAAAACATTTAAATGAATTCAGTGGATAACTTGGTAAAAAAAAAATTAATTTAATTGAACTCTTACTTTGATGCTAGAGGTTTAGTTTTAAAGTCGAATGTTAGCGCTTATTTTTGCAAAAACGAATAACTATGAGCCCCGGTTATTCACAAGCTCACATAAAACGTCTGGCACATCTGGGTGTAACAAAGGCACAAGGCCTTGCTGATGAATGCGGAATGTCATCCAGATAACCAATTTAAATCTAAAATCTCCCAGCTCGAGCGCTCACTCTGGGGAGGAAGAAATTTGTCCTCGTTTGAGTGCGCTGAATTTTTTATCTGGCGTCTGTCCAACGCAATGATTCCCGAGCAGTCGCTGGCAACTTTTGTGATAAAAAATACTGAATATATCAGGCCCACCGTGACCTCCAGATAAAAAAAAACATTCTGCCTGCGATCTTCCAACTATCTGCGAAAACATTAGAGAAGTCTACACAAATAATTTTCAAGTTAACTGAAAAATAGTGATATTTTAATTTTCAAAGAGGTGTGATCGCCTAAGAAAGAATCTTACATTATTCTAAGAAAATNCTGAAAAATAGTGATATTTTAATTTTCAAAGAGGTGTGATCGCCTAAGAAAGAATCTTACATTATTCTAAGAAAATTATATCGCCTCAACAAGATAGTTGGTTCTATTTTTTTGCGGTACTACTTGACTCTAGATCGACAATAGGAAAAGATCAGAATACAGCCACGACTGATTACAAGACTCTGAAGTCATCTCGTGATTTAGATATGATACAATTGTATTGTAGAATATGAATTTCCATATAAATGCACAAAACTAACGTAAGTGAATACTGCCATAATTTGTTGCGAGATACTATTTATATAGGGAGAAGTACTAGAAGATATGTACAGTACAGGTTGTCATAAATATTTGACAAGAGTTTTTGTTGGTATTATTGCTATATTGGTAACTATTATTTAATAATGATAAGTTTTTAAGGTTCGTTTAGTGAGAGGTTTGTTTGCACNATTATTGCTATATTGGTAACTATTATTTAATAATGATAAGTTTTTAAGGTTCGTTTAGTGAGAGGTTTGTTTGCACGACGCACAAAATTGGTGAAACTTAAAGGGTTACGCTGGACGACGCATCTTACGCAGTATTACCCATCCACGTGAAGCACTAACGTAGCCTCGCAGGGGTTTCATCGTTCAGTGTGCAATTGAGGTACTTTGACACGTGAATCATTTTATTTGTGGGAAATCTGTACAAAGGTCATTACATTTGTCAACCAACATAGTTGTACAGCGGTGTTTAAAAATGCCTTTTTTAGATGTTGAAAGAATTTAGAAGTATATTTCCTTATAGCTTAAAGTATGTGTTCTTTTCGTAGATGATCTTATTGAAAACTTGTTTAGTAGCTACGTCAAAAAGAAATGATTTTAAATTCTTAGAAATCTAGTTCAATGCCCAGGAAGCTGGGTGTCTTAATATATGAAGAAACTGGCGAAAAATGTTAATTACGTGGCAATTGGCCGAAAGTGTAAGAAGTAAACATAGATATACCTGCTAATATTTCAAGTGCAAAATAATTTCTTTTCAACAGCAATATTTGCAGAAAGGAAAGGCACTTGGAAACCACGTTGCTCCAGGCAGTAGCAAAAATATTTTGGAAGAGAAAAACCGGAAGCTGAGCATCATTTGCACGCTCGGACGGGACGGTCGCAAGGAAAGCGTACCTAGGATCTGTACTTCTCGATATTCTTGGCAGACGTCCAGGGGGACTGGGACTCCGAGGCGCCCTTGCTTCTCCTTGCTTATCCGTCTGAGAGATTCGCGACTCAACATGGATAACACCCACCAGCATGATGCCTGGGAGAGATTTCCGCCTCCCTAGTGATGTGCTGTCCGGGCCACNTCAACATGGATAACACCCACCAGCATGATGCCTGGGAGAGATTTCCGCCTCCCTAGTGATGTGCTGTCCGGGCCACAGACTAAAGACGAGGCTGACCGATTTTCGTCTATTTAGCATTTACAACAACAGTGACTGCGGTCGCGGTTCTGTAGTGGTTAGACTACTCGNCTGACCGATTTTCGTCTATTTAGCATTTACAACAACAGTGACTGCGGTCGCGGTTCTGTAGTGGTTAGACTACTCGCCTCCAACCTAGGCGAATTGGGTTAGATTTCCGGCGAGGTCGCTCCCGGATTTTAGCACGGGGGAATCGTGCCGGACAATGCCGCTGGACGGCGGTTTTTTTTTTCGGGAATCTTCTGTTTCCCCCTTTATTTCATTCTGGCATGGTTCCATACTCATCTCACTTCACCCTCATCGGCTCTCAATACCACGATGTAAAGAGCCGCCCATTTCCGACCCCCCCTCCCTTCCCAACATTTACTCGACCATAATCAGTACGACTGTCAAAGTCACGTGGTCAACAGTGATGACCGTGTTTGTTTACAATCAAATTTTCAACTGACCCACCCTTTTATATAATTAAAAAAGAAACTTAGAATAACTCTGTAACTAGTTGGATTATAACTATGCAAGAACAAGTGTGCACTCATTTCAAAGCAGTTACTTTCATAAACAGTGTTATTGCCTCAAATTACATCCACATTGTTTCTGATAGTGTTGATGGCAGAAAAGCAGCCCAATCTTGGAATCCATAGAGTGGCTTCTACGCATCTTGCATGCAAACTCTACCACCATTTTTGGTCTACTGTTACGACATTATAAGGAATAGAGTGTACGGTAGGCATGCAAGTTGCTCAGCAACCAATCCCCGTGCTCCAACATTGAACGGTTATTTCGCCAACCAACAGGCCTGTCAAAACTCTAGGTTTGCACAGCTGTTCACAAAAGTGAGTGAGTGAAACTTTTTGGGAGACTCTTAACATCGATGCCATGATAGCCGATAAGGGTGAAGCGAGGTGGATATGAAGCTGCGCCGGAATGCAAGAGCTGGGTAAACGGGAGATTCGCGAGAAAGCCCGCCGACCAGTGGCATCGTCTGGCACGATTTCCATGTGCGAANAGAGCTGGGTAAACGGGAGATTCGCGAGAAAGCCCGCCGACCAGTGGCATCGTCTGGCACGATTTCCATGTGCGAAAAATTGGGAGCGACTCCACCGAGAATCGAACCCTATTCACCTTGGTGCTAGATGAGCGCACTTACCGCTGCACCACCGCAGTCCCAGGNACTCCACCGAGAATCGAACCCTATTCACCTTGGTGCTAGATGAGCGCACTTACCGCTGCACCACCGCAGTCCCAGGAGTTTACATTTTATTACACTTACTTTCAATATTAAGATGAGTATATATTTAGAAATTCTTTTTAAAATATAATATTAAGTATTTTCTGGTGAACTAAACGGAGAAATCAGGTCACTGCTTGATCACGTCATTCTGACAGCAACATTGACAAATTGCAATGTTAAGTTCATATGCAGAAGATAAAAATCAGTATACCTTATATTTAGTCAACGACTTGAATGATGAAGATACGACGAAATCGCTGATGTGGATAATAATTGATGATACACTGAGCTGTTTCGAAAGTTGTTCTCAATTTCTGCCACTGTCTCTCTTCACGCCAGATGTGCGTACAACTTAACATTACCACTGAGTACTTAAGAATACAGAGGTCCTTATACCGCGAACTCCAGCCACGTATGCCAGCAAAATGGCGTCACTGGCCAGCAAAATGTCGGAACGTCGTTCTACAATCAGCACTTGCCATACGACAGCACAGCCGATAAGGCACTTGTCTCAGCACGCAGTAGCCAATCAAACACAAGATCCCTTCCCAGAACCACACCGCACGGCCAATCAGTGAATGGGCACACCTAACAAAGGAAACTCCACGCCTTTTCGTCTCTTTATGTTTATTTACTCTGTGATATTAACACTGACTGGCCTGTAAGCACTTGTACTCATCAGTCGATCATGTTGCACTGTAAACATTTTACTTAACGCAAATATTTTTTCATGGCAGAAATAATTACTTCGATTTTCTTAAAAAAAAAAATTGACGAATTTAAGTGATACGTTTTGAAGAACTCAATTCTAGGGTACTGCGGTTCCGCCATGAATTTTAACAACAAAATATAAAGTCACATAAAGCAGAAGCATTGGGATGCATTGGCAGGAGAAACTATGGACTGTCGCGAAAAAACTAAAGTTTCTTATTTCTATTGTGCGAAAATGTGGACTCTAATCCGTCGGCAACGGCGTCCAATTGTCGTGGTTGGGGAGTGGCATGTTGATGGCATGGCCACATAAGTTACCACGTAGAAGTTTGTGGCATACACGACTTCTNCTCATGCACTGTACACTCTGCAGGAGCCGTCCACGAGCCTTGTGGATCCGCCTTGCTCGTCGCTTGAGAGTGCTGCTGCGTTAGCAACGACGGCCGCCGAAGAGACGCGTTTTGCAGTAGAGATTAACCTTATTTCTGCACAATTATTTTACGAATACACGTCCATACTATGTTGAAGACTACTTGATGACAATTGTACTCGGAACTTGTCTCTCAAGTCGACTGGGGAGTGTCTCGCGTGGCTTCATAAATAATTTCACAAACGTACACCTTGGAGACCGAACATATAAGATCTAGATTATGTTAAAGTCTATGTTATCAGTCAGGCGTTTCCCATGCTGTGCACATTTAAAACAAAATGATGTACTCAAACATAGTCGTAAATANCTATGTTATCAGTCAGGCGTTTCCCATGCTGTGCACATTTAAAACAAAATGATGTACTCAAACATAGTCGTAAATATTTAGATGGTGCTCACTACTTCTGTAATAATTTATACAAATAAGTGTTTTTTTTTTTTTCAAAATCTCCGTTGATCAATATCACTTATATAATGTTTTTTGGTGATTATGTATTAGACTACCGTGACCGTATTGTGCGTGGCATGATGGAAATAGAGAAGAACTCATTCGCAAAATCAATAACTATACCTATTTTGTTTTTAAATTGAATACAATGATACTAGAAATATTTTTTANGAACTCATTCGCAAAATCAATAACTATACCTATTTTGTTTTTAAATTGAATACAATGATACTAGAAATATTTTTTTAATGAAATGCGTTTAGATCCATTTTATTAATGGAACAAAATGTTGACACCTTTTTTCTAAACAAAATTCATCGCCAAAGCGAGTATCTCTGTACACAAGGCGTTGACTTCCAGCCGTTTTGTAACCCAAGCAGCTATACTAATATGTTGTGCTGAAATTGTCACCGGTCATAATGTTCCTTGCAATGGTAACACGTAATTGAATGATACATATTGTAACACACAATAACGTAACCACATAAGAACATTTTGTATTAAGGGTTTAACNAACACACAATAACGTAACCACATAAGAACATTTTGTATTAAGGGTTTAACTTTGTGAAGTAGCATGAAACCTCAAAATGGAGTACGTCCGTAATATTTCAATAAATTAATCTGGAAAACCTTATACATAATAGAAATGTGATACAGAAACTGAATGTCCACCTGAAGTAAAACATTTAAATGAATTCAGTGGATAACTTGGTAAAAAAAAAAAAATTTAATTGAACTCTTACTTTGATGCTAGAGGTTTAGTTTTAAAGTCAAATGTTAGCGCTTATTTTTGCAAAAACGAATAACTATGAGCCCCGGTTATTCACAAGCTCACATAAAACGTCTGGCACATCTGGGTGTAACAAAAGCACAAGGCCTTGCTGATGAATGCAGAATGTCATCCAGATAACCAATTTAAATCTAAAATCTCCCAGCTCGAGCGCTCACTCTGGGGAGGAAGAAATTTGTCCTCGTTTGAGTGCGCTGAATTTTTTATCTGGCGTCTGTCCAACGCAATGATTCCCGAGCAGTCGCTGGCAACTTTTGTGATAAAAAATACTGAATATATCAGGCCCACCGTGGCCTCCAGATAAAAAAAAACATTCTGCCTGCGACCTTCCAACTATCTGCGAAAACATTAGAGAAGTCTACACAAATAATTTTCAAGTTAACTGAAAAATAGTGATATTTTAATTTTCAAAGAGGTGTGATCGCCTAAGAAAGAATCTTACATTATTCTAAGAAAATTATATCGCCTCAACAAGATAGTTGGTTCTATTTTTTTGCGGTACTACTTGACTCTAGATCGACAATAGGAAAAGATCAGAATACAGCCACGACTGATTACAAGACTCTGAAGTCATCTCGTGATTTAGATATGATACAATTGTATTGTAGAATATGAATTTCCATATAAATGCACAAAACTAACGTAAGTGAATACTGCCATAATTTGTTGCGAGATACTATTTATATAGGGAGAAGTACTAGAAGATATGTACAGTACAGGTTGTCATAAATATTTGACAAGAGTTTTTGTTGGTATTATTGCTATATTGGTAACTATTATTTAATAATGATAAGTTTTTAAGGTTCGTTTAGTGAGAGGTTTGTTTGCATGACGCACAAAATCGGTGCAACTTAAAGGGTTACGCTGGACGACGCATCTTACGCAGTATTACCCATCCACGTGAAGCACTAACGTAGCCTCGCAGGGGTTTCATCGTTCAGTGTGCAACTGAGGTACTTTGACACGTGAATCATTTTATTTGTGGGAAATCTGTACAAAGGTCATTACATTTGTCAACCAACATAGTTGTACAGCGGTGTTTAAAAATGCCTTTTTTAGCTGTTGAAAGCATTTAGAAGTATCTTTCCTTGTAGCTTAAAGTATGTGTTCTTCTCGTAGATGATCTTATTGAAAACTTGTTTAGTAGCTACGTCAAAAAGAAATGATTTTAAATGCTTAGAAATCTAGTTCAATGCCCAGGAAGCTGGGTGTCTTAATATATGAAGAAACTGACAAAAATGTTTATTACATGGCAATTGGCCGAAAGTGTAAGAAGTAAACATAGATATACCTGCCAATATTTCAAGTGCAAAATAATTTATTTTCAACATCAATATTTGCAGAAAGGAAAGGCACTTGGAAACCACGTTGCTCCAGGCAGTAGCAACAATATTTTGGAAGAGAAAAACCGGAAGCTGAGCATCATTTGCACGCTCGGACGGGACGGTCGCAAGGAAAGCGTACCTAGGATCTGTACTTCTCGATATTCTTGGCAGACGTCCAGGGGGACTGAGACTCCGAGGCGCCCTTGCTTCTCCTTGCTTATCCGTCTGAGAGATTCGCGACTCAACATGGATAACACCCACCAGCATGATGCCTGGGAGAGATTTCCGCCTCCCTAGTGATGTGCTGTCCGGGCCACAGACTAAAGACGAGGCTGACCGATTTTCGTCTATTTAGCATTTACAACAACAGTGACTGCGGTCGCGGTTCTGTAGTGGTTAGACTACTCGTCTCCAACCTAGGCGAACTGGGTTAGATTTCCGGCGAGGTCGCTCCCGGATTTTAGCACGGGGGAATCGTGCCGGACAATGCCGCTGGACGGCGGTTTTTTTTCGGGGATCTTCAGTTTCCCCCTTTATTTCATTCTGGCATGGTTCCATACTCATCTCACTTCACCCTCATCGGCTCTCAATACCACGATGTAAAGAGCCGCCCATTTCCGACCCCCCCTCCCTTCCCAACATTTACTCGACCATAATCAGTACGACTGTCAAAGTCACGTGGTCAACAGTGATGACCGTGTTTGTTTACAATCAAATTTTCAACTGACCCACCCTTTTATATAATTAAAAAAGAAACTTAGAATAACTCTGTAACTAGTTGGATTATAACTATGCAAGAACAAGTGTGCACTCATTTCAAAGCAGTTACTTTCATAAACAGTGTTATTGCCTCAAATTACATCCACATTGTTTCTGATAGTGTTGATGGCAGAAAAGCAGCCCAATCTTGGAATCCATAGAGTGGCTTCTACGCATCTTGCATGCAAACTCTACCACCATTTTTGGTCTACTGTTACGACATTATAAGGAATAGAGTGTACGGTAGGCATGCAAGTTGCTCAGCAACCAATTCCCGTGCTCCAACATTGAACGGTTATTTCGCCAACCAACAGGCCTGTCAAAACTCTAGGTTTGCGCAGCTGTTCACAAAAGTGAGTGAGTGAAACTTTTTGGGCGACTCTTAACATCGATGCCATGATAGCCGATAAGGGTGAAGCGAGGTGGATATGAATCTGCGCCGGAATGCTAGAGCTGGGTAAACGGGAGATTCGCGAGAAAGCCCGCCGACCAGTGGCATCGTCTGGCACGATTTCCATGTGCGAAAAATTGGGAGCGACTCCACCGAGAATCGAACCCTATTCACCTTGGTGCTAGATGAGCGCACTTACCGCTGCACCACCGCAGTCCCAGCAGTTTACAATTTATTACACTTACTTTCAATATTAAGATGAGTATATATTTAGAAATACTTTTTAAAATATAATATTAAGTATTTTCTGGTGAACTAAACGGAAAAATCAGGTCACTGCTTGATCGCGTCATTCTGACAGCAACATTGACAAATGGCAATGTTAAGTTCATATGCAGAAGACAAAAATCAGTATACATTATATTTAGTCAACGACTTGAATGATGAAGATACGACGAAATCGCTGATGTGGATAATAATTGATGGTACACTGAGCTGTTTCGAAAGTTGTTCTCAATTTCTGCCACTGTATCTCTTCACGCCAGATGTGCGTACAACTTAACATTACCACTGAGTACTTGAGAATATAGAGGTCCTTATACCGCGAACTCCAGCCACGTATGCCAGCAAAATGGCGTCACTGGCCAGCAAAATGTCGGAACGTCGTTCTACAATCAGCACTTGCCATACGACAGTACAGCCGATAAGGCACTTGTCTCAGCACGCAGTAGCCAATCAAACACAAGATCCCTTCCCAGAACCTCACCGCACGGCCAAACAGTGAATAGGCACACCTAACAAAGGAAACTCCACGCCTTTTCGTCTCTTTATGTTTATTTACTCTGTGATATTAACACTGACTGGCCTGTAAGCACTTGTACTCATCAGTCGATCATGTTGCACTGTAAACATTTTACTTAACGCAAATATTTTTTCATGGCAGAAATAATTACTTCGATTTTCTTAAAAAAAAAAATTGACGAATTTAAGTGATAAGTTTTGAAGAACTCAATTCTAGGGTACTGCGGTGCCGCCATGAATTCTAACAACAAAATATATAGTCACATAAAGCAGAAACATTGGGATGCATTGGCAGGAGAAACTATGGACTGTCGCGAAAAAACTCAAGTTTCTTATTTCTATTGTGCGAAAATGTGGACTATAATCCGTCGGCAACGGCGTCCAATTGTCGTGGTTGGGGAGTGGCATGTTGATGGCATGGCCACATAAGTTACCACGTAGAAGTTTGTGGCATACACGACTTCTCTCCGAAGCACTTTGAATCAACAACCGAATGAGGAGACGATATGACCGGGACGCAGCTGGGGAGGTGTTTTAAGAGAAAGAATACCATCGTAATCGTAAACTACCGAAATATCTGGGGGGTGCGTTTCTTTTTTTTGAAGTGGCTAATTAAGTGGTGTTTCAGATTAACAGTCATCGGTGCCTCTTGAGCAAAGCCTAAATTTGTCNTTTTTTGAAGTGGCTAATTAAGTGGTGTTTCAGATTAACAGTCATCGGTGCCTCTTGAGCAAAGCCTAAATTTGTCCCCATAAATCAACATATGCTTAATGAATGTTTGGAGGCTAAAGGGTGCGTTCGAGATCAACATAATTATGGGAGAGGGAGATAGTGTGAAATATTCATATCACCACTCGCTACCTCCTTCCGTCTTATCCCTTGATTCGCAACTTCCTTTACTGAGGCAAATCAGCCAATATAAGGGGAAGAGGGCGGACTGTTCAGTGTTGGACTGAGAAGGGGCTGCCGCGACTGATTGGCTAGCCTGCTCCCCTCCTACCAAGGTGAACCGGGTTCAATTCCCAGCCCGTTCACTCCCGGATTTTCAAATGTGGGAATCGTGCCGGACGATGCCGCTGGTCAGTGGGTTTTCTCGGGGCTCTCTCATTGGCCCGCCCTTTCATTCCGGCGTTGCTCTATACTCACCTTACTCACCCTCATCGGCTCTCAAGACCTCGCTGTTAAGAGCCGCCCAAATCTCTTCACTCATTCTAAGTGTTTGACTACCAGCCGGCGTTTGCATAGCTACATTCTCCTTGAAGGTCGTCGTTATTTACTTGATAATAAAACATCTGCTGAGATAAGAATCAGGTTTCACTCATAGCACTGTATAATCAAACATAGAACCAGTAGCCACGATGTAAAGGGGGGNCTGAGATAAGAATCAGGTTTCACTCATAGCACTGTATAATCAAACATAGAACCAGTAGCCACGATGTAAAGGGGGGAAATGTGAACATAATGTAATGTCATGAGAAAGTAGCAAAACGTCTTTATCACCTTGCCCTTTCAAGGTGTATGAACGTATACAATCGGTGCTACGTTTATACGAAAATTACTTTGCTTTTGAATACAAGGCACTCTTTTATAGTTTCGCTGGGCTTGTCGGAATATAAGTAAAAAATTACAACTAGTCCACAATTCAGTTCGTAAGAATAAATCGGTTCTTTTTAATCATTTCTCAAATGAACACGATGCATTGTAAAACCTGTTTACAACTGCCGTGAAATGTTAGTTGGNGTTCTTTTTAATCATTTCTCAAATGAACACGATGCATTGTAAAACCTGTTTACAACTGCCGTGAAATGTTAGTTGGTAAACATACAACTCGCGACTTCATTGGCCGACGGACAGTCAATAATAAACGTTGCAGAGTGCAGGTAGCGTGTCTGATGAAACCAGCACCAATAGGGCGATGGCAACTGAAATGCAACTCAACTGATACCGATGTAGTGGAGAATAAAGGCAGTTCACTTCTACCTTGTCTTCAGTGACAGTTAACTTGTCATATCAGCTCTAAAGCTGTGTTTTTAGTGCCAAATTGTCTCAACTGCAGAATTTTCCTTCAACTGGCATGTCGTCATCCCCACCTGCATCAATTCACCATATGCCACTGTCCAAAAGGCAAAAAAAAAAGTATGAGAAGAGGCCTAGTGTCCACAACCAATTAAAGTTAACTTGAGCAGTGTTCTCACGCAGCAAAACTTTGTTATTAGCATGCACACCCCTTCCCACCACGACCCCTACCCGCCACCGCTACAACACGTATCGATTCGGAGTGATTTCGTCGCGAGAAAGGAGCAATACGTTAATCTGGTGNTACAACACGTATCGATTCGGAGTGATTTCGTCGCGAGAAAGGAGCAATACGTTAATCTGGTGAAAAAAAAAAAAAGAGCCGACATAAATTGAGAAATTGAGCTAGTGCCATTCAACTGGAACTGACGCAGTGCTAATCAAAATGGCGCCGTCTGCAGTCGCCGCGCAAATACACACTATTCCATAAATTCTGATTTAGAATTGAGCGAGTGAATCGCAGTTTTCAGTGCACCATACCATTCCACGAAATTAATCTGTCGACCAATACTATCAAAGGGGTTTCCTTTGGGAAGAGTTACAACATGCTCTTTACGGTCGTGGTTGACTGTAGAAGAATGCCATAATACTACACACTACTCGTTACTNGAAGAGTTACAACATGCTCTTTACGGTCGTGGTTGACTGTAGAAGAATGCCATAATACTACACACTACTCGTTACTGTATTTAAGTTCAATTAAGAAGAAGTAAAATTAAGAACCTATTCGTCTCTACAAAATATTCAATTAGTACATACCGTGCTAAATATTTTATTGTTACAGAAAAAATTATTTTTCAGCTAGTACGAAACTCTTTGTTGTAGATTTAAAACAGATTGATTTTTTTGTATTCGGGACTCACACCCACAATATCATGTACATAGCAGTTAACATCACTATTGTCCACGTCACAGAACCGACGTTTACAGATATTTTCTACCGAACAAATACCTGAACTGCCCGACAACAAGGCGAACTATAGCCAATTGACGGTAATTGGATAATTTTAAAATCACCATTCAAAAAGTAAACAAGTAATTGTTTGTAACTACAAAAATTTTAGGGNACGGTAATTGGATAATTTTAAAATCACCATTCAAAAAGTAAACAAGTAATTGTTTGTAACTACAAAAATTTTAGGGCAAATACTGACTGGGATATGAATCTACTTGATAATTGAACGAACTATCCAAGACAAACGCCGTCGCTGAATATTACAAACACACAAGTAAAAATAAAAAACCAAGATTAAAAATGCCAAAAGATATACAGAATTTTCGCAAAATCCACAGACATACTCCGTCGAGTGATTCCTCACATAAATATATATGAAAAATATATACTCGACATTTATCGTAACTCGCCTTCTAAGGATGGTACATGTCCTTAAAGGTGGAGATGAGCGGTAGGTTTATTGCGAATGGCATGTGACCAAATTTACTTGGATCTCTGAAAGTACGTGCAGTGTACCATTAAATAAACATACGCGTCTACAGAAAATACTGTTGGTGTACATAAATAATAACTAATGGAAAAAACTGTGGTTGCCACCCAGGTGTATCGAGTAGCGTTGGAGGCAAGTACGACGCATTCCTGTTGTGTGTGTAGGTGTGTGCGCGCGCGTGTTACTGCATTTACTGATACTCTACACGTTGTTACGAACTAGCTTTTCAGCTAATTCGTACTTGAAAGTTTCTAGAGGCGTAGCTCAATAATGACTCAGGATTCGGTAGAGCACAACAGTATAAGGTGAGTTTTATTACATGAAAATTGTACAGTTGCTATTTTAATTGACTATTGATCGGGGGAGCTTTAAATGGAATACCAAGATGATTATTCATTACATTTTATTCACGCCATTTTATTTAAACCTAGCTGGAAAGTCATCACCTTGTTAATGTTGCCGGANATTATTCATTACATTTTATTCACGCCATTTTATTTAAACCTAGCTGGAAAGTCATCACCTTGTTAATGTTGCCGGGGGCTGATTCTACGAGACGGTTAGCGACGGCCGGACACATCCATCTTCCTGGTCTGCTTCGCTGGTCGGGTCGACGCCCAAAGGACTAAAGACGAACAGACCCTGTTTCGGGTGTTACGCCGGCCTATATCAAGCGTGTGGTTCTGCGGCCCCACTCAGTGACCGGTGGAAGGNATTATTCATTACATTTTATTCACGCCATTTTATTTAAACCTAGCTGGAAAGTCATCACCTTGTTAATGTTGCCGGAGGCTGATTCTACGAGACGGTTAGCGACGGCCGGACACATCCATCTTCCTGGTCTGCTTCGCTGGTCGGGTCGACGCCCAAAGGACTAAAGACGAAAAGACCCTGTTTCGGGTGTTACGCCGGCCTATATCAAGCGTGTGGTTCTGCGGCCCCACTCAGTGACCGGTGGAAGGGATTTCTGGAACTGTCTTCTTTCGCAAGGGTCGACGACTAAATGGTGGTGTTACAATCCCGCTCGTTTCCAGGTTTAAAGTTTGAATGTGTGATCAGGAAAGCCGTTCAGCTAAGGCCTGATCACACCATAACAACGTACTTTCAGAGGTGTTTGTCCATTTAGTCCTACGATATTCGCAATAAACCTGTCCCTCATCTCCACCTTTCAGGCGTGTGTGCCATCCTTAGGAAGCGAGTTGGGCTAAATGTTATGTATATACTTATCGTTTATAGTTATGCGATAAATCACTTGACGGAGTTTGCCGGTGATTTTTGTGAACAACCTGTATAACAACATGTGAAAAATTCCGCAGAAAAGAATGCAATCCATGTAGTATCGTAATTTATAATGGAAACAATGCAAAAACCAGCCAAACAAAATGGTAACTATGGAAGATACTCTGAAAACAACGTAA
The DNA here is from genome assembly GCA_002778355.1 of Clitarchus hookeri. Classification (NCBI taxonomy): domain Eukaryota; kingdom Metazoa; phylum Arthropoda; class Insecta; order Phasmatodea; family Phasmatidae; genus Clitarchus; species Clitarchus hookeri. Next base: position 308,532 of record NQII01000604.1, read on the forward strand.
ATTGACACACAGACGAGAATAGACTGGAAGAAAACAAAGATAACCCCGTCACAGAGTAGATACTTGCGCAGAGGTGAAACAGCCACCTGCACCGCGAACTCCAGCCACACAAGCCATCAAAATGGTGTCACTGGCTAGCAACATGTCGGAAGGCCATTCTTCAAACAGCGCCTGGGAACCTACTTGCCTGCCGGCAGCCCAGCATTACAGGGAACCTGCCACACCACGCTGCACCGAGTCAGAAAAACGGCCAATCAGCAGGTCGGTACGTCCGCATCAAAAGAGCCGCTACGTGGAGTTGAGAGATTCACTTAAACTGCGTTGCTTTGGAATACACGTTTTTCAAAAAAATTGTTTAATGTGCGTCTAGTGTGCTGATCTACGAAAGGAACACACACATCAGACAAGGGCTGTTGCGTGACTTCAAGACGTCACGCACATTAGAAAAACCACTTCGTAGCGCTCTAAAAAGGCTAAGAACGGCTTTTTCAAAGCGCTGTATCTCAGAATATACGTGCCAGATACATACAAAACTGCTCAAGGGATCTGCATTCAATCTTCCTGCAGACTTTCCATCAATAAAATAAATTGTTACCGCTGAAAGCTCCATAGATACACGCAGTTCGACGAGAACACTGCATGCCAGTTCAGAGCCTTGAGCTTAGCGGCGATGGGGCACTTGAAGCGCGCGGTAGTGTCGTTCTTATCGCTCCAGCGCTTCTCGGCCTCAAAAGCGGAAAAAAACGCTAGGTAGGTGGAAGCCTTAACATTCTAAGTCTTCAGAGCCGTTGAAGGTGAAGTGAGTATGTAGCAATGCCGGAATGCGAGGGTGGGTTTTATCGGGAAATCCCCGATAATACCCGTGTACCAGCGGCATCGTCCGGCACGATTCCCACACGAGAAAATCCAAGAGCAACCCCGCCCCCCCCGGAATCGAGCTCTGTTAGCCTACGTGGAAGGCGAGTAGTCTAACCACTACACCACCGCGGCCCTGGAGCCGGCACGTCATTTCAATTCTGTATATTTCAATATTCTGTGATACGGGCGAACACAGAAGACTTTCTATGGGAAACTAGTTGCAACGTTTTGGGAACTGTAAATTTTTTTTACATCTGAAAGTACACAAATGCTCACCTACAGGGAACGAGGGAAAAACTAAGAACGAGGGAAAAACAACTTGTCTTTCTTGAGCCCCTTACCCCACTAAACACTATCCTTATTGGCTGGACATTTAATGAGTTTATGTAACTGGCTAACGTCTTCTTACTGTGGTTGCTGACTCATTTGTGATATAAATGAGTTTCCCAATTAATTGAGAATTTACATCGTCCCAACAACCGTTGCAGGAAGACACTAGCCGATACCATTCCCTCATATCTGCGAAGCTAATCAGAACAGTACTCGACTATCGTTGATAGCGTCAGGAGGTAGAAACGCGAGGCATGTAATTATTTTAAGTGTTTACAGTCATTCCGAAGGCAAGCCTCATTCTGTTTGTGTGTTTGAAGACATTACGGATTTCAATTACTGAAAAAAAAAAAATTATAGATAAACTATGACTATTTTGGTGAATGAATGCTGACGTGTTCTTATGTGTTTTCAGCGTTATCTCGTCTAGTTTTTGTGCACATACCTATTTGTTTTGGACTAAGTTCGCTGAGTTGTCTTAGTTTTGTCGTTCAAAATTACATGTTTATATATGTATTTACTGTCCTTTATATTTCATTTCATTATTATTTTCTGCCCTGTCTCGTTTCCTTTCTAGCAAGAGAATTAATTATTTATAAAAAATTATTTGTATGTTTACCTGTTAACGAAAGCTAATCACGGCTCTTTTATGTTCATGTGATTTTTCAATATATTTTTTCTTTCATATTATGGTGTTTTTGTGACATACATGATAACTCTGCTATGGCGTATGTCTTAAGAATTCGTTCATTCTGTTACTTACTCTTATTCAAAGATCAATCGAAAATACTTATCTACAATAATGTTAGTAATGAACTGTGGAAAATTGTTTTGTCATTAAGTTTTACCAACCAATTTCGTGCGAGATCTCTTCAGATTTAATATTAACACATTTTTCATTTAAGCAAGAAAAGTTAATCAATTATGCGTTTCTAATGGGATGTATAGAAAAGGCAAAGAAAAATCTTATGCCACTTTTTGTAAAATTTCATATACAACGACAGAAACACAACAGGTTAATTAATATCTTCTTACTCAGAATAAGTAAAGCAGGTATGTACTTGGTTGAAAAAAAAACAATATATGATTACTTTTTAACAGTACACTGGCAAAATATTTATTTTAAACAGTAAACTTATTTATAAATAAAAATGCATAAACCACTTTCACAGTTTAAAAAGTACAGAATGTACATACACCCTCCATTCTTATTTACCTCCCTCCGCCCAATTGCCATACAAGCTTCCTCCTTAGCACATATCATTTACGTAAATATGTTACCTAAAACATTTTAGAGGTGGTACTTGAATTATTATTGCCCTACTTTGCTCAGGGTATTAAACTTCCTCGCTATTCAAAGGTAAACTTCTGAGGTCGGAAGTTCTTCCACTTACCTTCTAGCAAGAAACCTACCGGCAGTAGTAGACGGCTGTAGAATTCCTCTTTCTTCATTGTTTTCATTGTTGTCATCATCAAANCGCCCAATTGCCATACAAGCTTCCTCCTTAGCACATATCATTTACGTAAATATGTTACCTAAAACATTTTAGAGGTTGTACTTGAATTATTATTGCCCTACTTTGCTCAGGGTATTAAACTTCCTCGCTATTCAAAGGTAAACTTCTGAGGTCGGAAGTTCTTCCACTTACCTTCTAGCAAGAAACCTACCGGCAGTAGTAGACTGCTGTAGAATTCCTCTTTCTTCATTGTTATCATTGTTGTCATCATCATANAGTAGACGGCTGTAGAATTCCTCTTTCTTCATTGTTTTCATTGTTGTCATCATCAAACCTTAGGCCAAAATCAACAATGGGATGCTACGAGGCATTTTAAACATGAGTAAGGAAATTACACACTGATGGAAAAAAATCGCAACACTGTGACTGTGTATGTTTCTTTATTCACAATTCAACATAGAGGTGATATAGCTAGATGACATTATATGATCAACAATACAGAGCAAACGAAGCAATATAATACAAGTACTGAATGTGCTTAGCGCCACATCAATATACAGCATATCCCCCTCGGACATAAAAAAAGGCGTGTATTCTCGTATGTAGACGATCTTACATGTGATGAATATCACCCTAAGGTAAAGTGTTTAAAGTATCTTACACCTTTTGTTGCAATTGTGCATGGTTAGTAGATAACCGTACAGATTGGGTAAGACGTTGACCCATCATGTCTCGAACATGTTCAGTGAGAGAGACGTCTAGGAATCGTGCTGACCAGAGCAGTTGTTGAACACCACGAAGCGCACATCAAGTAGTGGCAGCTATGAGTGGATGAGCATTATCCTGCTGAAACAGTACATCACCTTCCTGTTGAAGGAATGGTATCATAACGGGTTCAAGAATGGGCTTGATTTAGCGGGAACTATTTAACGGACCATCCACAAAAACTAATGATCAAGAGGAATTGTAACTTATGGCACCCCACACCATAATGCCAAGAGTTGGGCACCTATGTCGAAGGATTGTGCACTCTGAAGAATGACGCTCTCCGTGTCGAAATCGCACACATAAAGGGCCATCACTTGCACGTTGGCAGAACCTGCTCTCATCGCTAAACACAACATTGTATATATACGACACTTCAGCTAAGCCACTTCCCAGGTCGCCATTAGGATAACCCACCGGACGTCTGTGCCCGAGCTCCGTAGAGTATAGCAGCAATAACGCCATCGGGTCCCATGGACAAGGATTGAGATACACTCAATCAGCGCGAAGGAGCATTCAGCTAACATCTCAGTTGACCAGCTTCAAGCCCTGAACTGATACTGTGATGTGCCGTCCGCTTCCCTCCCACTTCCATTTGGGACTCTCACACCCAGAAGAACCCGTGGTCCCGTCGAGGCACTACCCAACCTCCACTGTCTCCCCAGTATAGTACCGGAGCTGCGTATTGCCGCCCACTGCGTTGACCTTTATCATTACCAATAATTTATTCACAGTGAAATTCAGTTTCTTGGGTCATGTGGCCCAGCGGCATTAACGCTAATTAGTCTGACGCCTCGGCTAGTGGGTGATCCTAGGTTCCGTCTGTCGGTCCATCCATCAGGACAGATGCACCATTCCCCGTATGTGAGGTACGGGATGTACGCCAAACACAACAGAGCGTCATTCACTTCTCTAGAAGATTTTTTCACGTCACCGCAGGAGACATGCACGACGGTGTTGTGACAGAAGAGGGGGCCTGGCCAAAGACACATGTGCTCGTATTCCTGCTGCAAGTTGAGGGTTTCCATCGGTACATGTGGACACCCCTGGTGCCACATTCACTCTTATGTCTACTGTGGATGCAGTACAGTCTGCTATTGTTGCCCTAGCAATGCGCCGATCTTGACGTGCATCTGTACTACGCGGCTGCTTTGAACTAGGCCTAAGGGTTTGGGTCTGTTGAACTGACCACCGTTGATTACACCACCTCATTATGGATGCATCATGACCAGCGTGTGCAGCAATCGGGCCCCTCTCAAACGGCTGTAAGTGCACAACAGAGGTATGTAACCGTCTTAGAGGCATGGGAATAGCTTGTCTGATACACGCGTACTCAACATTCAGCCTCCCAGGTGCAAACGATACTTTCTGGGGCGTTGTTTTAGACGGCGCAACTAAGGAATGGTGTAATGCCATCTGTTGGCCGATGTCCTTGAAACGTTCATAAGTTTAACTATACTTCCCCAGCATACAAGTGTTGTTTCCACGTCTAATTTGACAGCGCTCTTTAGGGCGTTGCATTTTTTATCCGTCGGTGTAATTAAAAAATAAAACTACTCTCAGATTAGTGCGAGCATGATATGAAGGATATCACATCATATTAAAAAGGCTGTCTAGACTTATACACAGTAAGCAACAACGTATATACACAAGTAATTTTGTATAATACTGGCATTGTATACGAATAGATACACAGCCTCTTTGACAGTGAATCTGGTACTGTAGCCAAATATATACATTGCCTTATTGACGGTAAACATGGCACTGTATTCATTTAATTACATACATTTAGTAAAAATGAACGAGGTACTCTATTCAGATTCCTGAAAGACAGGATCTGTTAGTGGTTACAGAGGTATATTTGGTTGATGCTTTTTTTTTTCCAAGACGAAATTTTGTTGCTGGTAAAAAAAAAACATTGTGGTGCGCAATGACATGTAGATTGACAATTAATAAAGCCATCTTGTGATCACTTAGGGTGACGAGATTTTTCAACACATAAGGACACTTCCTAAAAAAAATCATAGTAAAATGTTGTCGACTTTAAGCCCTTGCGTGTTGGCAAATACAAGGTAATGCGATTGAAAAGTTTAAGTGGGCACACCCACTTCACCCAATTAAAGTATGAATGGAAATAACACATATTATATTTGTAAGTTAATAAACTGCAGTAGAAAATTTTTAAAGATTTGTGCTTCTTTAACAACACATATTTTTCATTTGAATCAGTAATTAATGACAGTGGACAAACTATTTTTTTTAAGAAACAGCAGTAGAACATTTTAAGAATTATACTTCTTTGACAACGACATATTTTTCATTTGAACCAATTATTAATAGTCACTAGCCATACAAGTCACTAGCCGTAAAGTTACTAGCCCTAAAGTCGATTGTCCTAAAGTTACTAGCCCTAAAGTCATTAACCCTAAATTCACTAACCCTAAAATATTTTTTGGCTAGTGACCTTAGGGCTACTGACGGGTATCCTTATTAATAAAAGCTGGCAAACTACTTTTTTTTTTGTTAAATCAGTTTGTTCATTTGAATCAATGGCACGCAGAACACTGTTATTTTTCTAAAATCAGCTCATAAAAATCATTGCAAGTGTAATTCAAATTACACTAAGTGTTTAAGTGTTTCTGGTTTCAGCTGAGATTTTTCTGCCGTCCAAAGATTATTCATAGTAGACAAACACTCGTTCAGTTGGTGCATTTGTGGCAGGTAGTGAGAAACCAAACTGCACAATGTTGCAGATGTTTTTGTATGAAATGTTGTTTTTTTCAAAATGCTTGAATATTTCAACCCGTCTTAGTTATGGTCTCGTAGCGGTAAGTGCCGTAAACCAGTGCTTAATTTTGCTTGTTGTCACGTATGCTTTGAGGTTCGAGACTTCATCAAAAAGTTCAGATTCATTTACTTCCTGTCTCGAATATTTCGTCACTAATTCTAATCTCATGTGTACATTTTCCCATTCAATTACCGAATTTAGCCTCATCCAATCTATAACAGTCACATAAACAAATCGTGAGGTCCGCAGACTTAAGTAAATCAAACAGATCGAATAAAATGAAGCAATGAAATTCTTGAAAGCAGCCATAACGGCGAGCCCTTCTTCCTCTAACTTTCATATTTTTGACTGAACAACAAGATTATATCTATCTGAGACGTTCCGCTTCGATTCCGCAGTCAATTTTGATGATTCTAACAAAGAAACAAGTTGACCTTCAAGCTCTAATACTAGACTATTAAAAGTTGCACCCTGGCTGTGAACAAAATAAAGCCACTCTTCAGAAAAAGTTCTCAATAATACTAGGGCATAACTCTTGTGATTCAACGTACGACTTCAGTGCTGGAAACAGCTAAAGCACACGCTAGATTGCTGGCAACAACGTGAGGCATCCATCTTGTTTTACTAAAGCTGAGAATTTTTGCAAAATCGACTTGAACAAAATTACAGAAATCTCGCAGTGTGACTTCATAAACTGTATGTATGTAAAAATATGAATATATTTTGTTGCAGCACGCTTCCATTAAACACTGGCAGACAATCCATGGCAGTCTGTATAGTACTGTTCACAATATGAGCAGCACAACCAATATCTACAATCGGCTTGTTAAGAGATTTTTGTACAATTTGTGAACGTGTTTTGTACCACGCATGGACACGTCACCAAAATTACAGTTTGTATTGTCTGCGCACAAACCGACAATTTCGCCTTCAAAATCAAACGTCTTCACTGTTTCGAGTATGTAGGAGGAGACGACAACAGCTGCTGTTTCTCCACATTGTTCTTCAAACTCGACTAATTTTACATGCACTCCGCTTTGAGGAAGAAAGTAACGTACTAAAAGAGGGAAAAGTTTGGGACTTGTGATTCGAAGAATCAGTGAAGACCGAAACAAATTGTACTTTGCTCGCGTCATTCCTTAGCTCTGACATGGCAGACGGGCTGAAAAAACTTGTCACAATAGCTTCGATTTTTGTACGCGCACAAGAATATTGAGGTTCGAAACATTGTTGCACCATCCTCGATGTACAGTCAGTGGACCTGAATGACTGGTTATGTTGCACAGTATGAAATGCAAAGCGCCCTTCAGCAGCAGCCAATTTCTCTTATTTTGAACCAAGTGTCTCACCTCGGAAAAAAGTTGTGATTGACGTGCTTGCCGTGGCTTTGTCGGCTGCTTTATGCTTTGCAGTTTGTATATGTCGTGTCAGTTCTATTGAAAACACTGCACAAAATGTCATGCAACGCACATCAGTATAGCATTTGTCCTTTTAAATAAAGGAAGNAGTTCTATTGAAAACACTGCACAAAATGTCATGCAACGCACATCAGTATAGCATTTGTCCTTTTAAATAAAGGAAGCAATCCTTGTCTCCACTTTACAGTCTGCACACATGGTTTCAGGCACTTCTCAAATATATTTTCTTATTTTTGGAATACGTTAAACTTAAAATACTGATTCTTATTGATTTTAATGTTGCAGTACGGTAATATTTTTTTTGTATTTTAAATATATCAAAGTTATGCCTCGGTTAAAAAAATTACAAACACACAAAGTAAAATTAAACTGATTGTTTCTGTGTAAAAAGCAGGACTTTCGCANCCTCGGTTAAAAAAATTACAAACACACAAAGTAAAATTAAACTGATTGTTTCTGTGTAAAAAGCAGGACTTTCGCAAGATATTGGGCTAAACAAGTACTTTTCATGATTTTTTTTTGTCACTCGCATCGTTCAGGACGACACTAAAAAAGAAAACTGTCCTGTGAAAAGTATGACGTCTGGTCACCCATAACTCACTGACGTTGGTTATTGAAATTATATTTATTGCCTGCCACCAAATATTAAGTTGGCAGTAATAGCTTTCCTGCTGCCCAGACTAAAAAAAAATGGTTTCGACTGCAAAACCACATTCGTTTTATTGTGCGCACACGGGCTGGCGTATTGGAAGTGGCCACCTTCTGGTCTGGCGCAAGTAAGTTGTAAACAGTACATGTAAATAACCTCCTTGGTCTCGCCAAAACGCCATATTTATCAGCGTTTGTCTCCTTACATCAGGTTACAGGCGAATTCATGAGGGATGTTATTAAAAAAAAAAAAAAAATGAACCATTCATTCCAAGTGAATTCACGTTACGTATAAATTATTCCGGAAAATTAACTTTTCGTCAGGTAAATTGTTCGGGCCTTGGCGTGTGCATCACTTGTCAGATTTCCTTGATGCGCATGCTCAAGTCTGGAAAAGTCAAACACCTGAGCGAGGTGGCGCAGCGGTAGCACACCGAACTCACATTCGACAGGACCCGGGTTCGACTCCTGGTCCGGCTGTCCTGATTTTAAGTTTTCAGTGATTGTCCGAAATCGCTCTAGGGTATCGCTGGCTCCTAAATGAAGGCCTTCGCTATTTCCTTACGCGATCCTGCTGTTGACGAGAAGTTGGGTAACACCTACTTACTGAAAACAGCAACCTCTAAAACACTTCTATGAGCCGCACTAACAAGTGTTGATGCTAACATCATTACAATACATTTTGCTACACTAACAAACATGTNACACTTCTATGAGCCGCACTAACAAGTGTTGATGCTAACATCATTACAATACATTTTGCTACACTAACAAACATGTTATTGCCTACCACTACAATGAAATTACTGGTGGTCAGCGAAGTCCTTTTATGGTCCCAGTAAATGTTGAAATGACAAAAACTTTTGTTGGTGCCACAACACATTTCGTAATCTATATTGGCAAAAATATTTTTTTTACCACCAGCCAATTTTTTTTGTCACAAGAAAACAGTTCTTTTTTCAATGTACATACAAATATAAATTTCCAACTTTATAAATACACAAGTTTAGTCTAAAGACATTGTAAGTTATTTTACCTTCATTAATGTCATATCAACTTCAAAATCACACAGTGTCAACCTTCTTTCTCAGAATCCATTGTAATATACGTGCATGTAAACAAGGAATGATGGAGCCATGTATTACANAGTGTCAACCTTCTTTCTCAGAATCCATTGTAATATACGTGCATGTAAACAAGGAATGATGGAGCCATGTATTACAACAGTACATTTATTGACAGAACAGCTAATTGTGCTTTTGGAAGGAATCCAAGGTGTTTGATGTGGAGTAGTAAAGTTTACAGGCTGCAAAGGTTGTAAAGATAGAACACATATTCTGGTGCCAACATTCCCACTGAAATACAACATGCATGGCCATTTAATAAACATAATTTAAAAAATACAATTTATCTAATGTAACAAATTACCAAGAAAAGGGTTTACTAAAAGATAAAAATTTTTTTTGGTAGCCACTGAAATTTTTTAATTTGGTTCCTTCTTTTATACACTTAAATTACTTAATGACATTATAGAGGTATATTTCATTTTCTAAAAATGTCACAGAGTTTTGTGATGAACACATAAATGTTAACCGTTAAGTTCGTATCAACACCATCCTAAATACACAAATAAACATAGAATGTCAGTAATGTAAGACATAATTCAAATCAAAGCAAATTTTCTCTAGTTTTAAGGAATTTTTCGTTNNAAAAAGTGTATTCAAAGCACCATATCGGTACACACAACTTGGGTATGTATGAAATTTGTCACTTGTTTCGTGCCTGGTCCATGGGAATGTTAACTTTGCATTTGACTGAAGAATATCCAAAGGAACATTAAAGAAGAGCATTCAAACATGCAAAATAAACTCTAAAACAGCCATACGAAATTTTATTCGACAGAACAATATACGTTATTGCTACGTAGAACCTTCCCTGCACAACCCAAGTGGGCAAAAGAGATAGACTGCTTCCAACTTTGGGATTCAAAGCTTCATATGTTTGGATATATGATCTCACGTTTTGTAGTTCGATAGGAAGGACAATGGGACAGGCTATATTTATTGGCCTAAAAGTTACTACTAAAGTTAAAATGAGCACTTATTAAAAATTTTGCTGTCATTAAAGTTTTATAATTATGTTCTCCTCATTATCCACGAGAATCCGAAAAAAATAAAAATAAAAAAACACCGAAAAGTATATGGAAACTGGTTTCGTATCAGGTAGTTAAAACTTTTTAAGGATGGATGGTTTTGGTAAACTTTGAAATTTTTTTGTTCTGCAGGTTAGAATAATAAAATTTCACGTATAAGATGTTAGGAACTTAGACGTCTCTTTATTGGAAGCTGAATTCAGTAGCCTACGTTAAGTTCAGCAAACGATGTGACTGTTATTGACGGTATTGGGGGTAAATACTGCGAAATATGGCTTTACCTTCAAATAAAGCAGCGGAATTACTGCGTCTCTAATATTGTGGCATTACATGGCACACAGATTTCCTCCACCTGTTTCAACAATTCCCGATTTTACCCCGGACGTATTACATTTTTAAACTATGTGTTATCAGTACTACACGACCTACGAGCCACGCTGGTGTAGTGGTTAGACTACTCGCCTCCCACCTAGGCGAAACGTGTTCGATTCCCGGCGGGGTCAACCTCGAACTTTCGCTTGTGGGAATCGTGCTGGACGATACCGCTGGTAGGCGGGTTTTCTCGGGGATCTGCCATTTTTTCCGCCCCTTCATTCCGGCGCTGCCCCACACTAATCTCACTTCACCCAAATCTCTTCACTCACTCACTGCACGACCGTTGTATAAACATTGAATGTCTGTGCAGTTGTACATATTCGTTGTGAAATTTAAATATAAATACAGTATTATACATAATAAATATTTTATATATACCTACAATATAAAATTTATATTGAAATTTTATAGGTATAATTAATATTTAATCAACCTTCGTTACACTCTCGGTTGAAAGAACAATATGCAGTATCTATAAGTGTAAATTTACGCATGCCATTTTAATTTTTATGAATTATTTACAAACACAAGTACGGTACCGTATTTGTAATTTTACGCTAATGTACCTAAGTATCCAAACAGAACTGCAAGCGTTTGTTGTAAACTAACATGTCAAACTTCATTGGTAACAAAAGAGTGAAATTACACAACTGGAAATATGAGCAAAGATTCGCATGTTACGAGTAGTATACTCTGGAGTTGCGTAATACATATTTACATTTATTTTTGCACTTATTATGTGTGAAATACAAAAATAAAATACTTATATGCGAGGTCGTCTAGCGGTAGATGGTAGAATTGTACTTAACTACTACAGATTGAAACAAGATAACTACATTTGTGGGTGTATAAATACAGTGACTCTGGTGGAGACTCTGCTGCCACATACATTTGTATAAAATGAGACAACATTTGTTACAGTGCTTCTACTGTTGGTTGCGCTCTCTCCCCGCGAGACGGCACCAACACGCACGTCCATGCTATTTATAAAGCCGACGGTACGCACTCAGCTAGTCGTGCGCTGGTTTTCGTCGTTCGGTGTTTTGGCGTGAGACCTGGTGGTCCAACCGTAATATTGACACAGCCCAGCGACTTTTATTTTTTCTTTGGCAACAGCCACGCGGATTTCTGGGAAACTCCTGGCCGGTTATTTTTTCGTATGGCCAGTTAATGGTTGATTGAGCACATTTGAAAGCCCTGCTTATACGTAAGATCACCATCACCACGGACCGTCTCACTTTATTCATGCGTTATCCAAGTAAAACCGTGGAAATTTCTGAAAAGAAAATGTGTTAATAATATGCAAGTTCGTGCTTTTGTGTGTATAAAATAACAAAGACTGAATTCAGAAGCCACACATTTTCATATCCCACCCTTAATACAACTTCAAGATTAGAACTTTTTTTTTTCAATAGCTGCCAACTTAACTGGGAGCGTGCATGCCAGTGTGTACTGTATCATAAACTAAGTTATGTACTACGGTAATTTTTTTGAAATGTTGATTTCAAACGTGTTTACCGTGAACAACCTTTATTTAACATACTTTATCTACAGGAGATTTGGCATAGCCTAAAGATGAAGTAGACAGTATTTTGACTTCTCCTTATGTAGCCAACATTGACTCACTAACAAGCTTACAGAACTGTCAAGCATAACGTCTTCTAAGAGCAACGCGGACGTTTGTTCACGTTTAGGTTTTGAAGAAACTCATACTTTCACAAAAAAAAAAATACGTTGCACAACTTAAATATATCCTTTCTAGCTGCATCAAAACTTTGTTAATGCTTTCAGAAGCTTTTAATTAATCTTGATGAATCAACAATACTGTGAAGCCAGAACAATTTCGTTGTCATACACGAGCTTGGACAAATCGTAAAGACTACCGTTACATCTTTGTCAGTACTGTACAGCTACAGTAGCTCATGGTTTATTAGGCACTCTTGAAAGAAAACTGTTATTAACATGTCATAAACTGAAAAAAATTTAATTAAATTTAATGAAGTAGATTTTGAATAGTGTTAAAGTTCAAACCAGTCTTTTTTTTTTACTGTAGGAATAAACACTAATTTCAGAAAGTGGCTACAGTAGTTTGTTATAAATAATAGTTTGTTATAAATAATACGATATAAAGTAATTAGTAACTGTAATTATTTACTTAACAGTATTGTAGGCTACAATGTCTAGGATCGCAAAAATAGTGTAAATTAACACTTTCAATGTTCTACTGTCACACATCTTACAAATTTACATCTTTTGGAGTTTTTCAATTTCAGATAACATCAAAGCACTTATAACTTTATTTTTATTAGTTAACAAATAAAAAGCAAAACAAGTAAAATGTCATGTAACAAACTGAAATATGAAATGAATACAAATGTAACTTGCAAATTCAGCAAATAGAGAACCATCTGCAATTGAAATTTATTTATGTCGCAAAATCTTTAATAATGTCACTAAAGTCAACACTACAGGCAAGATCAGCTTCTATGGAAAGAGTAGATTGTCCGCACGGTCATTCTTGCCCCATAGTATATATATTGTAATTATTATTCTTTTGAGGTGCAAAGAAAGAACGCTCAGATCCTGCTACTGACACTGGAAATGTGCGAAATAAGCGGATAACTACGCAAACATTTGGATACGGCAACTCTAGTGTAGAGCTCACAATTTTATTTNAAATGTGCGAAATAAGCGGATAACTACGCAAACATTTGGATACGGCAACTCTAGTGTAGAGCTCACAATTTTATTTTATCAACTTAAATAGGCAAAGTAGAAGTAAAACTCACTATGTGAATAGATAGGTGAATAAGTTCGTCTTTTAGANTTTATCAACTTAAATAGGCAAAGTAGAAGTAAAACTCACTATGTGAATAGATAGGTGAATAAGTTCGTCTTTTAGAGCTTCTACGAGGCCTTGTGAAAAGGTGAGGAGAAACTCTTGACAGGAGTTGGCAATTGCAGTATTGCCTTTACCCAGCTATTATTGTCACAAACATTAAAATATGTTACTAAGCTTCCCTGCATTATTGAATCTTTCACGTAGCCTACTGTTAACAGGATCAATCATTTTGTAGATTACTTCTATTATATCTCCTTTCTTCTCTGAGTCGTTGTTTTTTTCCTAAATCTTCATCAGACAAAACGTCATGAAAATGATTCATGTTCTTTCTTCTCTCTTTTTTCAGCGGGTTATTTTCCTTTAGGTATTTGTCCATCCATAGTCTTTGTTACGGATTTTGCTTCTTGGAGACAAACGTGAAATTGATCTCGTAAATTATTAATTTCCTATTCATGTTTGAATGTTGGACACTTCCTCAAGAGAGCTTCTCTTGTTTGAAAACATTTTTTCGGTAATCGATTGTAACCAGTATTTTAAACCAAATTATGACAATTTATATGCATTAAAAATATATCAGCCAGTGTTCAATTCTCAAAAGTTCAGTTTTATTGTAAACCGACATAATACGTTTCATATATTCAGCTACAGCCCTTATAACATTCGAAAGATATTCAACGAAAGGCCTTACGGCATCAACTCGTGCTGACTCTCTTGTAACCGAAAGTCGTGGAGTGAACATTTTATTTCTTCTTCAAGGATTTCCCACCTTTGTGGAGATTTCTAGAAAACCTTGTATACCGTTTCCAGAACACCAAAATACGTTACAGTGTTTTCTCAAGATGTAGCTGCATTGACACCACATACGTTGAGACTGTGTGCTGCAGAATTAGAAAATAAAAAGTATAGGGATTAATTTCAGCTATGCGAGTTTTAACGCCTTTGTTCCATTATCGAACCGATGACATCTACACTCATACAAATGAATGCCATGCTAAGCCGATTCATTCTTGATTTTATTAGTGATATCTTTTCCGGTTTATTTATCGCATTTTGTATAACTTAGGCATTTCTTTGCAATAATGTAATCGGATTCATTTTCCGATAAATGTCTTAAAGAAATGTGAACTGCTTCTCATGTTCTATCTCTGGTGCTGCACCCACTAATAAGGCATAGTACCTACTTGGCCTTTTGTATTTTAATTTATAATTTTGTTAATAACTTTTTCCCACAGACTTCGATAAATTCGTATCCAGGACAAATAATGAACTTGAATATTTTTTTATTTCACTGGGATTCTTTTATTTATTGTAATATGCTCCCGTAGCAAACGATACTATTTGGATAACGACACTATAATTCCTAATACATTTCCATTATGGGAATTACCAATATTATAGTATTCGCCCTTAACNATTTGGATAACGACACTATAATTCCTAATACATTTCCATTATGGGAATTACCAATATTATAGTATTCGCCCTTAAGATAAAGTCCCCTCTCTGCTAAAAACAAAATCACTGCCGGTAAAAGTTGCAGTAATTACTGCCAGTACCGACCTGTTGTGTGTTAATTCCTCATCAATACCAACCACTCGTTTTAAACTTCTTTCTAGTGCTCGCCACTCAATATAGCACTTTTTTTTATGAACGCTGGTTTCNTACCAACCACTCGTTTTAAACTTCTTTCTAGTGCTCGCCACTCAATATAGCACTTTTTTTTATGAACGCTGGTTTCATGTTTTGGGAGCTTATCATAGAATTTTGGCCGCGTTATCTTTTTCTTCGATCCTTTATCGCTCATAAGAAAGGAACGGTTGTTTTCAGTGAGCTCACAACCTGAACTTAACAATCGTCAAGGAAAACAATAGAGACACTGACTTTTTTGATTTTAAGATAACCATTCTCTTGGCCGAATTTATCCATTTTCTAGTTTTTGTCTGTAAAACTATTCGAAGAAAAGCTCTTTTTCCATCACTAGGAATGTCTTCAAAAAGAATTGTGTTGAGGCCTTTTTTTTAAACAAAATGTTAAATTATATTTGCATTTGGGCAACCAGATAAATAATATAAATGGAAAATTTTACTTGGGCGTTCAACCATTTCATGTGAAGGCCTATTGTTTAGATTTTAAGATTACCCTTGTTTTCTATACTAGAACTAAATAGAAAAGAACCGACGGAGACAGCCCGAAATCTCTTGATTCCAACGTCAAATAATGCATGTATGCCTTTATTGCTACTCTCTAGCTTTTGCTTTCTTCCTTTTCGTTTCTGGTGACCAGACTCATGGCAGATAATTGCCCATTTTCCCAAACAACTCTAACACTAAATATTCATTATTTAAAGAAAAAAAAAAAATATTAAACTTTAAACTACAAAGAGTTGCTGGCGCTAGCATAACCTCAACTATATGCAGTAGAATAATGGAAACTGGCAATGTATTTGTTTGGTCAGGCAACGCTGGAGTCGCACTTGGACAGGGACAGACGGGTTCGTCACCGCTTCCTTCCAATCAGGGTCTAGCATTTGCCATGACAACTAAACAAGACACAGCCACACGGTTGCCACATTTCTCAAGCCTCAATCTATCAACCCGGCGTTGGCGCACTTGTTACCCTGTCTTCCTGCGCCGTCGCCAAGTCGATGCGAACGTTGACGGAGCGACAGCGGCACTGCACGACGTGGCTACGCCGCACCGCGCCGGTCTACCACTTCTGTTCGGAGATCATCTCTGAAAGCAGTTAGGGATGTGATTAAATAAAGAAAACATTGATTAAAACAAAATAAAGAAGTTTCAATACNTCATCTCTGAAAGCAGTTAGGGATGTGATTAAATAAAGAAAACATTGATTAAAACAAAATAAAGAAGTTTCAATAGTCGACTTACATTTTTGTTTATAACTTATATCAGAAAATATACTGTATATGTTGTTTTAAAAAAAAAGTTGGGAAAATAAGGTGTAAATCATTTTAAAAAATACCTGAACCTCTTCGTCTGGCCCCTCTCTCCCTCCTACCACCCGAGTCCAGGTTACTGGGCAACTGTCCACTTTCTCTCCCCCCCCCCNTTTAGTTATTTTATTATATAGTGTTCCTAGGACATTCCTAATTAGCAATTACTATAGTTGTATTATTGATTTGTTTTTAATAAGTACAGTTTAGAAAAGGGAGTTTTTTTCGTAAAAGTTGTTTGAAAAGTGTTCAGAATAACATATCACTTGAGACATTCATATATTGCAACCCTATTTTAATAGTGTCGTAACTAAAAAGTATATTATCTATCGACTTCTCTCAAACAACTGTTTAATAACAGCTTTTCTATCATGGCTTGGCACAGAACACATTTAGTATAAAATAACCATNTCATGGCTTGGCACAGAACACATTTAGTATAAAATAACCATTATTGCAATTCAATTTCACGTATTTTATTAATAAACTTAATAAAATGCAAATGTATTTGTCAGGAACTTAGGGATTACGGTTACGACATTAGTTTACTAGGGGGTGCAATATGTTAGTGGAAGAGATGGACGCGACCGCTTGCAGCATAGGTAATATTTAAAAAAGGTAAATGCGACGCGGTGATTGTGTGATCATCATGCTCGCTCGCCCCGTGCGGCTTGATGGCGGTGCGACATCGCCACTTCCTCTTGGTCACAGTCGAAGAGAATTAGTTCCGGCCTCACCGGAAGTGATGGCGGAAGCTGCCGAGCGCTTCCGCGGCCACCAACAAAGTGGGTCGGACGGCGCTCGGAAAACATCAGTGCTGCTCACGAGCCGTTTACAAAGGCCCCTGTGGATGGGAAATTAGGAGGAGGGGGGGGCAGGAGCTTGACCTGCGTACTGTGATGGCCACGTTCATCCGGAGGCTAGCTTTCAATCTGCAGAGTACGTGTGAACGACCCAGCTGTGATTGACCACTTGACCGTAGCTAGACAAATTGTGTTGGAGTACTCGAAAGGTCACCCCATTGCGCACGACTTGGACACAAGAGTACATATCTCTTTCAGGCATGGGGCCGCGGTGGCTGAGCGGTTAGACTGCTCGCATCCCACCAAGGCGAACCGGGTTAAATCCCCGTCAGGATCACTCTCGGATTTTCGCAAGTGAAAATCGTGCCAGATGATGCCGCTGGTCAGCGGGTTTTCTCGGGGATCTCCCGTTTCCCCCGCCCTTGCATTCTAACGCTGCGCCATTCTTAGCTCGTTTCACCCTCATCAACTCCCAAGACCTCGTTGAAAAGATACGCCCAAATCTGTGAACTGTCAACTCTTTCAGGCATGGTGGTCTAAATTTTGGACACTTCACAGGATACAGGTTTAATGGCATGCACTGTACGCAGCATAAATCAGTGTCCAATAAGGGAAGTTCGTCATGCAATGGGAGACGTTATTGGTTCTTGAATCTATATTCCGCAGTCTCGTAAACAGCTGCTGTCGTAGCGTCGAGTAGGATCACATTCCTATTGGTCCTGACGTATGGCACAGCGTTATGCTGATACTTGTACAGTTCAGAAGAAAATATCATGTGTATTGCAACACTCAAAATTATATTTTTATCTGTGTCTGAAAGAGTTAACAGATAGAGTTGAAAACGGGAGATCTCAGAGAAAACCCGCCAAGCAGCGGCAATGGCCTGCACGATTCCCACATGAGAAAATCCGGGGGAGACTCCGCCAGGAATCGAACCCGGTTCACCTCGGTGGGAGGCGAGTAGTCTAACCACTACACCACCGCAGCCTCGAGATATACTCGGGCGTTATACTTAACCGATAGTAGGAATTTAGCAATTTATAAACGAATTGTGATATCTCTTTCTGCCTGTGTTTGGTTCATAGCGATACAGAGCGTGTTGTCAAAACTTTAGCCCAATTACAAAATTNAGCAGCGGCAATGGCCTGCACGATTCCCACATGAGAAAATCCGGGGGAGACTCCGCCAGGAATCGAACCCGGTTCGCCTCGGTGGGAGGCGAGTAGTCTAACCACTACACCACCGCAGCCTCGAGATATACTCGGGCGTTATACTTAACCGATAGTAGGAATTTAGCAATTTATACACGAATTGCGATATCTCTTTCTGCCTGTGTTTGGTTCATAGCGATACAGAGCGTGTTGTCAAAACTTTAGCCCAATTACAAAATTAACACTAAATTATTCGCGTTTGAAGTCTAAAATGAGGCTGAATTAATTTGCGAAATCCACGGACGTCTATTAAAATAACCAATTTAAAAAATACCAAAATATAAAAATACGGCGGTAGTCTGACTCCAACCACTTCATAACTACGGATAACCCAATCATTGCAGCCCCGTTAGCAAGTATAGAGCAGAATAAAATCACACCAATCAGGACCAACACCTGAGATGCAGCACGCAGCAGCTACATTCTTGCTGCACGGAGTTTCACTAACCACGATAATAAAGATTGACTAATAGTCTGTCCATAAGAGCGATTTCTTGTACAGTGTTATCTCCTTCATAAATATTTATCAATAATTAATTTAATAAAATACCATGTTCCAATCTTACCTCGCAGTTACTAAAAAAGCAGGAATCCGAGAAAGGGATTCTGCGTTAAAAATAATAAGACAATGTATAAGAAAGATTTTTTGCGTTGTTGCAAGAGTAATAAAAGTGTAAAAATAGATTTTGATATTCTAATATTAGCACCTCCCTTTATTCTCCCATGAGAAACTTTTTAAGGAATGGGAAAATTTTAATTGAAATGTGTTCATTACATGCGTCTAACTATACAGAATGTCAGAAAGTTATCACTACAAATTCAATAGCACATTGAAAAATTAAATAAGGGGATATAATTGTATGGTTTTTGAATATGAAACAACATTTCTCAAAGTTTTTTGCACAGGTGATAGTAGAACTGTACTTTGCAGCATCCGTTGANTTTTGAATATGAAACAACATTTCTCAAAGTTTTTTGCACAGGTGATAGTAGAACTGTACTTTGCAGCATCCGTTGAACGTAGCACATTCAGTCGATATTCAAGATCCGGCCATGTTCGTGCAAGCATTCCCTCGTCGATGGTCTCAGATGCTGCTACAATCCACTGCTTCAGGTCGTCTCAATTTGGAACATGAGTTTGATAAATGATGTTCATGACATTACCCTTTAAGAAGAAGTTCAATGGTGTGATATTCGTTGAGAGAGGTGGTCAAGAAATCGGGCCGTCTCTGAAATTAATTTATAGGTATTTATGTATCCAACATTCGGAAGCAAAAGTAATAAAGGTATTTTATCGAGTTAATGAGCCGCTGAGAAATCCTCAAAGGCACAATTAACCCCTTATCACCTTCTTGAGAGTTGAATAAAAAAATTAGTAAAGTTAGTTCATAGGGATTTATGTGGGCAACCTTTTAAAGCAAATATCATAACTGTATTTTATATAGGGATAATGAGCTATTGAACAGTCTCCGAAAACACATTTTGTCCCTTTCACCCTCTTAGTGGTTGAATTAAAAATNAGGGATAATGAGCTATTGAACAGTCTCCGAAAACACATTTTGTCCCTTTCACCCTCTTAGTGGTTGAATTAAAAATATATATATATAAAATCGTTTTATTGGCATTAAGATTGGTAGCTATTTAAAGCAAATAGCATATCGATATCTGATAGCGTTAATGAGCTATTGAGGAGACCTCGAAGACATATTTTACTCTATTTCACCCTCATAGGTGTCGAATTTCAAAAAATCCTTCCTTTAAGGGTTCTTGCGCCCTAAGAGTAATCAATCTCTAAATTTTCATACTTTTGCGTCTAGCGGGTTGAGCTGTGCATTGATGTGTGTGTAATTCAGTCGAACCACTTCATTTTATGCATAATAGGCAAACATCACAAATAACATGTTTTTTGTCATTTTCACTGCAGTAAAAAAAAATAAACTGCAACTAAAATGGTTTGTATATAAGCACATAATGTTCATTAAATTCTGTTCGTAGTCAAACAAAAAAAAATAATTTTCAATACTTAAAAAAAAAACTAGTTTTAGAGGTTTGTACTTTACTTCAAGACAAATAAAATTAAGATTTGCAAGTTTAATGCAGGTTTTGAAACCAACCTTAAGTTAAAAAAATTATATCAATACAAATAAAACCATTGGAGTTGCAGTTTCTCTAAAATACTGTGACAACGCTGATTGCTGTGCACCTAGACCGGAAAAATGAACAGGGGAAAACGAGAGTATGCGAAACGCTCAAATCGCCTAATGGCACGGCGCTAATGAATATTGTTCCTATCAACACGCACGCACACATACGCGCTTGCCCACGAGAGCTCGTTAATTTCGCCGTTTCGCAGCTAAATTGGCAAAACCGCTTTCAATTATTTCCGCGCACTTTTAGGGCGCGCGCATGCCTGCAGCCTGCAATCACGTGCCAGATGTAATTCACAGCCTGTTCTCGTCACACAATGCATTTTTGCTGTAACGGAATTGAATAAAAAGTCGATGCTGAACAAAAGTTGAACAATGTTCAACTGATGCGTGAATTATGAATTATGCTTTAATTGGGAGCCACGTATTTTTTCATCGTTTGTGAACTGTTATATCGAGATTTAAACGACCGACGACGCGGAACTCACACCACCGAGTCAAAGTGTGATATACGGTTCTAAACACTTGCTGCAATTCGTCTTAACCTTGAGCGTTCTTGGTCGCTGTTATTACTAGGCCACAGAATACTTAAGAATATATAATTGAAGCAGCCCCGTCTACTACGAACTCCAATAGCACAAGCCAGAAATTTACGTCATTGACGAGCACCACGCGCAACGTCGTTCACCAATCAGCGCCTGGCAACTTGCTTGCCAGGTGGCAGCCCAACTAAAGGAAAATCTTTCGCAGAGCGCAGTAGCCAGTCAGCAACGACGCCCACTTCCAGAGGCTCGCGCAACCAATCAGCGAATTGGTACGCCCACATTGAAGGAGCCGTCAAGAAATTTCAGTTCTGTGTACTTTATTATTCTGTGGCCAATGGATCACGCTCGAGTGAGTGTCGAGTTGATACCCAAGCTGTTTGAAGCCCAACAGGCCCCTTCGTATTTTGTCTATAGTCCATTCACAGTTACTTTTAACTTTTCTGAAGCCCGGCTAAAGTTGTATTTCCAGGATATTCCTCCGCCTCATACAAACAAAGCTTAGACTACTACACCAGAGGGCTAACGCGTCGTTTTCTTGCGCAATCGGTGTAATATGAATTATTTATTACTAGGCATTGACAACATTTTTTCTGTGTTATTATTTACGCTAGTTATAAATTATATATAGTAACGTATAGATAAAATATAAGTAAACGTTCAATTGAACCAATAATTTGATGATCACTTGTCTATTCAAAATATCTTCTCGTTGACTTTCGAAATATAAACTTTTTCGTTTGCGTGCTTACGATTACAAGCTGTTACGTTTTTACGTAAATTGGAAACCAGCTGTTATGAAAGGCCTCCAATCTGAAAGCCCAGAGGGTTTGCCCTCAGGGTTATCTTCCTTAAGGTAGTTGTATTCCCTTTGCCTTTTCATAGCCTTTGAAACAGTTACCAGGCAGCATACAAACGGCAGATTTCTCAGCTGGTATACCACTGTCTTCATCTCTTGTCTGCTGGCCGATCTATTCCGTCGAAGGGATCCAGAATCACAGCAACGACAACATGTAACGTAAGACGATTGTAATGAGTAAATATGCAAAGCTAGTCTCGGTTATGCTTCCATATATTTCAAAGCTGTCATTAATATTATTTCAGTTCTGTCGTACTGAATTTCAGCCTCAGTGACGTAGTCCTTCATAGTCAAAATATAAACTTTATCGCCGTCGTCTTGTCTATAAAGTAAAATATCGGGAAGAACGCTTCAAATTCTGAAACCGAGATATGTTAGGCTCAAGAAAAAATGTTGGAATGAAGCTTGGACTGGACAGTTGTACAGCTCCATTTAGCAAGGCCGATGAGCAGTTCACTATAACAGACCATAAACTCCATCTGGGTTGCGAAACCATTCATGGTTTACGGTTAACTGANCCAACAGGCCCCTTCGTATTTTGTCTATAGTCCATTCACAGTTACTTTTAACTTTTCTGAAGCCCGGCTAAAGTTATATTTCCAGGATATTCCTCCGCCTCATACAAACAAAGCTTAGACTACTACACCAGAGGGCCAACGCATCGTTTTCTTGCGCAATCGGTGTAATATGAATTATTTATTACTAGGCATTGACAACATTTTTTCTGTGTTATTATTTACGCTAGTTATAAATGATATATAGTAACGTATAGATAAAATATAAGTAAACGTTCAATTGAACCAATAATTTGATGATCACTTGTCTATTCAAAATATCTTCTCGTTGACTTTCGAAATATAAACTTTTTCGTTTGCGTGCTTACGATTACAAGCTGTTACGTTTTTACGTAAATTGGAAACCAGCTGTTATGAAAGGCCTCCAATCTGAAAGCCCAGAGGGTTTGCCCTCAGGGTTATCTTCCTTAAGGTAGTTGTATTCCCTTTGCCTTTTCATAGCCTTTGAAACAGTTACCAGGCAGCATACAAACGGCAGATTTCTCAGCTGGTATACCACTGTCTTCATCTCTTGTCTGCTGGCCGATCTATTCCGTTGAAGGGATCCAAAATTACAGCAACGACAACATGTAACGTAAGACGATTGTAATGAGTAAATATGCAAAGCTAGTCTCGGTTATGCTTCCATATATTTCAAAGCTGTCATTAATATTATTTCAGTTCTGTCGTACTGAATTTCAGCCTCATGGACGTAGTCCTTCATAGTCAAAATAGAAACTTTATCGCCGTCGTCTTGTCTATAAAGTAAAATATCGGGAAGAACTCTTCAAATTCTGAAACCGAGATATGTTAGGCTCAAGAAAAAAGGTTGGAATGAAGCTTGGACTGGACAGTTGTACAGCTCCATTTAGCAAGCCCGATGAGCAGTTCACTATAACAGACCATAAACTCCATCTGGGTTGCGAAACCATTCATGGTTTACGGTTAACTGANCCGATGAGCAGTTCACTATAACAGACCATAAACTCCATCTGGGTTGCGAAACCATTCATGGTTTACGGTTAACTGACTATCTCTAAATAAACAAACTTTCGAAAGATAACTTCCTCCAACAAATTCTTAAATTCTAGCTGTATAATGGACTGGAATAATACCTAACGGTAATTTTTGGCAGCTGTAGGATATTCACGGTTAATTGAGCACTTTTGATATCAACCTTTGAAGAATTCACTGCCCTACCTGCATATATTTTAACGGCCACACCGACTAGCATGATCCCACTGAAGTTGGTAACGACAGATGGAAAACAATCCGATGTAATAACGTTCAATTAAAACTGTAAGGTAAACATTTGTAAATACTAAAATTATTTAATCTGCTCTCTATTTTCTTTAATGCATATAAGTACAGGAAACAGCATACTTCTAAAATACTTACTTTTATAGTAATTTCACGATTTCACTTGACCGAAGCATAAATAAAGTAATCAGGCTTTCTAAAGTGCTCAGTTTACTATAAACAACCTTTTATAAGAACTTTACTTCTATAGTCCATTACTCTATTCACAGTGACTTCCAACTTTTTGAAGCCCTGCTAAAAGTCAACTTTCTGGTCATTCCTCCACCTTATGCTGACAAAGCTNCAGTGACTTCCAACTTTTTGAAGCCCTGCTAAAAGTCAACTTTCTGGTCATTCCTCCACCTTATGCTGACAAAGCTTAAGCAAGTCTAGAAAATTACACAAAAATGGACAACTTACCCCATTGGTGCGCACTGAGTTTAATAATATTGATACATGGATGCCTGAGGGGCGTATCTGAGTTCGTGAGGAATGGAGGTCTTAATAAAAAAAATAAAATAACTAAATTTGATTTGCAATTTATTCACACAGCTATTATTTACAGCATTCAATTATCTATCTCCACTCTTACTTTTTATTTCTTAGTGAGCACAATATTTAATTTCTATTTCAACTATAATTAACGTCCTTCTCAATGTCGCTGTTTCGTAATAGTCAATTAACTCATACTCATTATTAACACATGTCCAATCTGTTTGTTGCCATCATTTGTAATGTTTATCACTCACGCATCTAGTCCAATAGTCCCGCCTGCCAGCCGCACCGTTCACTGCTTGATACTTACAGTCGCCAATTTCCCTTCCGCTGGTCACTTCTCCCGCCGCTCGTCGTCTGTCGCTGAAACTCAGCCTCTCATCCACTCAACTACCGCCGGCCCGGAGGCCCGTCGCACAATTTATACTCTGCTGCCCTTGTCCTGGATAATTCGACGCACCCCGAGTCATGCGGACAGAATCTAGGTCAGTAAACAACTAGAAAATTACTCAGATAGATGCAGAAACTCTATACAACCAGGGCCAGTAACTCGCGCCGCAAAAACGATTGTCGTGTCGGCTCGTTTTCTGTTAAAAAATACGTAGCCGCCGGCCAATCCCTTGCATTTCATTCAAAACAATCCATTAACTTACTGCTGCCGCTATCATATATATATGTTGTCCTTCACTTCCATTCGCTCGCGCGGGATGCGAAGCAACGAGCGCGTAACAATATGACCATAAAGACTTCCATTCCTACCGGTGAGCAAGTTTCCCCTACCCCGGGTCCAAACAGTCGAATCTTATGACTACCCCTGAGGAGAAAAATAATTATATTGTTAATTTCATTAACCTCCAGCTATGGCTAAAGACGATACATCGAGTACTGCAATTCAAACAGAAGGCGTGGCTGAAACTATACGGGATGATTCTAAAATCATGGAACAAACATTGAGGTGTGGTAGAGCTCACTAAAATAAACAATTATTGTACAGGAACATATGGGCGGGAGTGACGCGTTGAGGCACAAACAGAAAAATAACACATGAAATGCAACACATTGTTTATTTACAACGTCGCCGCTAAATGCCTTTTTACAGCAATGTTTATAATAATTGCTCAAAATTTCTACCACCGACAATAATGCAAGCTTGGTAGCGTCGGTGGAATGATTGGCGAACAGATTCAAATACGCCGGGTATTTCACGCACGCCACCATTGTCAGCCAATCACGCCATATGTAGAGGTCGCCAAGCATGCGTGACTGTTGGTGGATGCATTTCCAGCAACTGTTTTAACATTTTATGAACGGAATCACTCGTTAAGTATGCTGCTAATGAACATTTTATGTTTCCGTTAATGTGTTATGTTTTTGTGTTTGTGCCTCAACGCGTCACTTCCGCCCATATATTCCTATACAATAATTGTTTGTTTTAGTGAGCTCTACCACCCCTCAATGTTTGTTTCATGATTTTAGAATCACTCTGTATATAAACATGAATACAGAAAAATGCAAGGCAGCTACGAACGCCTTCAAGAAGGACTTTTACAAGCTGATGAAGAATGGTATGCATGGAGAATAAGCGTAAACGCCAGCGCATGGAACTTGTATGCACCGAACTGCGTGCGAAGAAATTTATTTCAAAACTAGATTTCAAATTTANAAACGCCAGCGCATGGAACTTGTATGCACCGAACTGCGTGCGAAGAAATTTATTTCAAAACTAGATTTCAAATTTATAACTATGTATGATGGATATATATCGCTGAATAAATTAGATCAGGAACATATTACAGTTGATAAGTCCATCTACGCTGGCTTCACCGTACTTGANATATATCGCTGAATAAATTAGATCAGGAACATATTACAGTTGATAAGTCCATCTACGCTGGCTTCACCGTACTTGACCTGTTGAAGACACTCATGAATCGCTTCCACTGCGATGTCATGCAGGCACGGTTGGCAGTAACGTAGGCCTCATATATATGAACACCGATTCCTTAGTGTTGGAAATCTGCAGTCCTAACTTCTACAGGGACCTCGCCTCAGACCCGGCACTTATGACCGAATTCGACACTAGTGCCTACCCTCCCACTCATCCCTGCTACTCGCCCGCCAACGGAAAGGTGATTGGCAAGTTTAAGGATTAATGCGAAGGTAATGATATGTTTGAGTTGTTCGGGCTGAGGGCGAAGCTATATGGATATAAATGCAAGGATAAGGTACAGAGGCGAGCCAAATGAATACAGAAGAGTGTTGTGAAAAATACCATCACCTTAGACGATTATAAATGCATATTATTGAACCAGCAAGTAATAAGAGTACAGGTCAGCAGTATTAGGTCGCACCATCGCGAAGTGTATACACAAGTACCATCAAACTGGCTCTTTCGTAAATGGACGACAAACGACAAATATGTGATGATGGAATACATGCTGTTCCTTGTGTTTATCATGGTTGATGTTCTGTACACGCACCTCTGGGACAGGCATGTATCATATATGTGTCTGTCCCCGGGAGAGCAATAGGGAACAGGATGCATAGTAGAAGGCAGTTCCTCACCCCAGGCTTGTCAAAGCTGAAGCGCTTCCATTCCCCTCTCCCACAACGAATGACATGTGTGTGTGTGATGATTTGTTCCATTTATGTGTTTTTTTCCAGCAGCATACTATAGCTCATGCAAGATCCGTATTCATCTTGCCAGGTATGTTTTTTTTGTTGTTGGTGGATGGTGACNGCAGCATACTATAGCTCATGCAAGATCCGTATTCATCTTGCCAGGTATGTTTTTTTTGTTGTTGGTGGATGGTGATACGCTGTATCCTGTGCAAGAGGTATACTTATCTTGCCAGGCGTGTTACCGATATGTCGTGATTTGTGCACTATTTCGCATTCCACAATCACTCATTCGCGTACTTGTGCGTGGGCTTTGTCGTCTCTGTTGAGTCTCTGACCTGGGGTTTATAGCAATTCCTGGGGGGATTCAACGCTTATTCCAGCAGGGGTTGTTAATGTGAAATGGTATTTGTATCACACTAGGACTNCAATTCCTGGGGGGATTCAACGCTTATTCCAGCAGGGGTTGTTAATGTGAAATGGTATTTGTATCACACTAGGACTGCAGTAACAGATGGTCTAATCGTACTTGTATATACTCTTTATTTCAGCACTGCCTCCCAACCCCCTTTCTGTCTTCATCTACCTATACTGTACTCTTCTTCTGTAGCTGTAATTTTTCTGTGCGTTCCTTTGTCCGCTTTAAATTTTTTTTAGGTTGGTCGTTTTCTTGTTTGCAGCTTCGCAAGCCGCGTGTGCACTATGCTTGCAACGCCCCTGGTGTTTTTTTTATATGAATACATGTACAAGACTTGTTTACGTATATGGAAAAATCTCGGTAGGGTTTTTTGCTGGCGTAGTGCACTGCCCCGGTCCCAAGCACGGGAGCCGTTCGCATTGCATAACCATGGGGACGGTAAAGTGTGAGGGCGATGCTGCGAACTTCATCATCTTTGCTAGAGTGGGAGCGACCACACTGCTGCTGACGAAGCCGCGTAAGTGTAATTAGTGTATTTATCCTACAGTTAGTTATTACTGAAAAAAAGACATGTTTCCAGCGCGCGTGCAAGGTGACGGCTTCGCTCCATACCGCGCGGACAAGTTGAAGGTACAGANAAAAAAGACATGTTTCCAGCGCGCGTGCAAGGTGACGGCTTCGCTCCATACCGCGCGGACAAGTTGAAGGTACAGAAGTGCGCGCGCTCGAATGCACGGGCAAGTTGGAGATACAGAAGTGCGCACGCGTGCTCGACAGTTCGGACATTACAACCGACTATGCTTATTGGTTGGCTTAAGGCGTACTTGACGCGTGCGCGTTGCGACGTATGGTGGGTTCTGGCACGCCTGGCGTCCTGGCGGGGACCCGGAAGCCACACAGAAGTGTGCACGCTCGAATGCACGGACAAGTTGGAGATACAGAAGTGCGTGCGCGAACACGTGATCGTCGTGCATGTGCATCGCAGCGCAATTTTATGTGTGTGTATGTATGGATGCATGGATTTTACATGCGAATGTAGTTTTTTAATTAGTTGCCAACGCTCGCACGAACCCTAATATACACCGAANGTATGTATGGATGCATGGATTTTACATGCGAATGTAGTTTTTTAATTAGTTGCCAACGCTCGCACGAACCCTAATATACACGGAATAGCCAAAAAAAAATGGTATTGGCGTGCGTATGCAAATAACAGAGGTATGCAACGAATAAGAGTAACGCGATGCGGTCAGCAGCTAGATTGGTCACTGCTGCTACAATGGCAGGTTATCAAGATTTAAGTGAGTTTGAACGTGGTGTTATAGTCGGCGCACGAGAGATGGGACGTAGCATCTCCGAGGTAGCGATAAAATTTGGATGTTCGCGTAGGACCATTTCACGAGTGTCCCGTGAATATCGGGAATCCGGTAAAACGTCACATCTTCGACATCGCTGCGACCGGAAAAAGACCGTGAAAGAACGGGACAACGATGACTGACGAGAATCTTTAAACATGACAGACGTGCAACCCTTTCTTAAATTGGCGCAGATTGGATTTGTGGACTACTCTGCAGGATTCATGGTGTGAATTGCCTCCTTCATACCTTCAGACATTAGTCGAGTCCATGCCACGTCGTCTTGCGGCACTTCTGCGTGCTCGCTGGGGCCCTACACGATATTAGGCAGGTGTACCAGTTTTTTGACTCTTCAGTGTGCATATTACAAATGCTATTAATTATGTATATAACTTTTACACATATAAAAAGTATGTGTGCGTGCGCGTGTGGTGCCTACATTTCTATTTGTGTATTCAACATTAAACATCCTCTTTTGTTTTTCCGTCATGACAAGTTTATTATCTGGGGAGTGCAAAGGCCGATGCGAGTATTTACTTTACTTCATCTCCTAACACTCCTCATGCAAGGGTGGTCGTGTGGTCTTGTGGTCTAGACGTCGGACTGGCAACCGAAGAGATGTCGGAACTATCCTGTATGCCTCTGACATTTTTTGAGTTCCGAAACAAAAACCAACTAAACGAAAATTTAAAGCGCTCCTAGTGGCCACATTTGAACTAAACTCATCGATGCTAGTGCACCACTGCAGGCTACGTGATTAACAACACACACAAAAAACCGCATCGATATCAGCACTCCTAGCTTCAAACTGTAGAACTTCGCACACTCTGGTGGCGGGCACGATAATTAAAGATGGCGGCCTGCAGCAACCGACTGGCGGCAGGTGCGGGAATTAAATATGGCGGACGTAAAAAGCAAGAGTGGGGTAAAGGGGTGGGAGACAAGAATGCAAGATAGAATAAAGGAGACCAGAAGTAATATGAGAAAACCAAGGGAGGGAATGCAGGAGGAAAAAGGAAGAAATGAGAGAGCATGATAAAAAGTAAAATCGGAATGCCAGAGCGTGAGATAAAAAAATCAGAAACAAAGAGCATGAAGAGACAAGGTGGAATGAAAGAGCAGAAAGTCGGGAATAGGGAAAAAAGGGAAATTCCAAGGGTAAAAAGGGAAATTCCAAAGGAAAAAACAAAATGGACTATGTTGACAAGGAATGACAGAGCACGAGATTTCGGCGTGACTTCATCTAAGATGGCCGCCGTGGCTCCCTGCTCTCCGCCAGGACGCCAGGTGTACCAGAATCTACATTTCCTAGCTGCTGGCATATTTAGGAAATGCCCAAACACGTCATACATGGGGTGATTTTTCAAAGGTTTGATTCTAAAAGTGTTGAAGAAACCGCGAATAGGCTAAAAACTTTTTACAATAACTTCTCATTAAAAGTTCAGCATTCAACCCTTTCATTCACAGTGTTTCCCTTGTTTGGGACGTTATTCAGTGGTCTGTACTGTACACTGCAGAAAACATCGTCCAATGAAGTATGTCCTTCGNTCCCTTGTTTGGGACGTTATTCAGTGGTCTGTACTGTACACTGCAGAAAACATCGTCCAATGAAGTATGTCCTTCGCTTGTGGGAAATCTAATTCATTGTTGAGACTGCTGTGTATTCGGTAACGGTTTTTATTGGCCCGATGTACGACAGAGCGTCACGTCGTTAACAATACAATTCCGAACAAAAATTGTGTTTGTTGCAATGCCTGAAACGATATATCTATCTGTGAATTAATGGTTAAATTAGTGAAAGTTAAAATATATTAATACTTATGCACTTTATTGCATGAATTCGGCGGAATACTAACGTTGTTTTCTCCTAACTATTTTTACTCCGTCGCCAGATTTATTACGTGAATTGGGTTCAGTGTGGCAGGAAGTTACGCAGTGGGTTGAAAGACGAAATTTAGCACAGCTTTCAAAATTGTTCAATAAACCGTGGACAAACTGAGCTTCGTCGCAAACGAGCCGGTAATTGTCGCACCCCGATCCAATTCCGAATTTGTCGGGTTCGGATTAGCAGCCTACACACGCCCTGGTTATATTCCGTTGTTTTGTAATGTCGGTTCGGACGGGATATCCTATCCCCACGTCATGATTTCTGCAACAAAAAGTATAAAATTAATGGTCTTTTTTTTCAGTCCTTCCTCCATATTGAGGCTGTTAGATATCAAAGACGTATGTACCAAATGCTTAACAGGAGACTATGCTTTAGTATCTGTGTTACTTACGAAGGAAAATATAATGAAAACAATGGAAAAACTGGTTTCACAAATTTTTGCAGGTTCTTAATAAATTGTAGTTCTTTGTAAAGTTTTTATAGAAAACTGCAAGCTCTTTAATATATGAGCGACTTTCCACTACCTCAATCACTGTCAATGAGTCAAATTTACACACTTTCATAACAACCGAGAATATTAGTTGGGAAACATGTTGCTGACACCAGAAGACAGCCAACTGCACGTGATGGCAATATCGGATGATACGTGCGTGCTTGTACATAACATTTCCTTACCCAAAAGTTCAATCCGCCTTTCGTTCCGCTGGTTTTGTCCGTGGGCAAAGGCCAGCATATTTATGGTATTCAAACGGGCTGTTAGATTATTTGTATAGTGAAACGTGTGCCGCTCTACGTATCTACAGTATATATTACCTCAGATTTGCAATCGGAAGTGGAACTGATTTAATCGGCTCATGAGCGAGGAGCCTAAATCAGGCAGACCACACATTATACTTCTATGGCGGACCTTGTGGAGTTAGGCCGACAGAATAGCTACACATACAGAAACTAAACTGTTACGTTTATCCTGGTATCTTTGTGTATGGGCTAGGATGATGGCCTAGCTTATCAGCAACATAGCAAGAGTTCGCTACCCAATGACTGTAGACGTTGTCGGATCCACTCTGAATCCTCCTATAGCAGGGCGTTGCCTACAAGACACACTTTCTAGAGATCATTCACGCATCAATTTGGCGAATGACTGAACTTGTATAATACGGACCGCAGTTTCGTCTATGCGTAGTTACCTTTTCTTAGAGTCATTGGCCTATAAATCCTTAGAAGAAATTTCATGACTAATATATTGGAAAACACTTAGCTCACGCATTAATGAATTGGGGATTTAAATCGTTACGCGTCCTAGCTGTTCACCCACGAGTCACACTCGATTTCAGAGTAACCTATTCCTGATAAGTTTGGTCAAGTAAGAAAATGTCTTCACATAAATACACGTGAATAATAACGTAGGACAGCTACAATCATGCATGATGGATATTTAATTCTATACTGTGAGTAAATCTTTGCGAGAATCAGGTTTTCCTACTTGTTCTGTGTGGCATGGAACATAATACTATAAAGTACATGTAAAAAAAAAAAGTGTCTTATTGTTTGGGGACAAGGTAAGCTTTACGACCCTGATGATGTGTAAAGGCGGTTTTTTTTTTTCGTTAGATCACATGTTATTGTCGTGACGTGGAGAACTCAATGCCAATAACAAAAATAAAAATAATATTTGACCGAATTACGTGCTAAACGGTCAGAAAGAAAAAATGCCATCCGGTTGGGTTTGAAGCAAGCAAACGTAAATTACAACGAGCTTTATTTTTTCACGTGTTTTTGGTAACTAGTCTAGATTTCACGTTGCTATAAGAATCCTCCGTCAGAGTGGTTCGGCCATCGAAAATTAGATCAATCACGGAAAAATTCAACCGAGTAGCAAACGTTTATCACTTGCGTGATCGAATTCAGTGTGGTGAAGTCAGATAGAGGAACGGATTAGAAATACGACGCTATCACGATAATCGACATACTAAATGACGTTTGTCCGTCGGCTGCTACTACAATCAGAACTCCTTACTCTGTTATCCTGTAGGGGAGCGCCAAATGTTTACTTATGGTTCAAGAATCTGTAGGGCGTGGGCGTTTCGGCTGAAATGAACTTTTATGACGCTGAGAGTGTTGACGAATTATAACGCAAACTGATGGGGGCTCGAACTAAATTCTGTTTGCAATCTGTGAAAAAAATACTAGTACTTGATTGTATATAAAAATCTAACCTTACTCTCTAATTCTGCGCGAAATGGTAGATGACACCAACGTGAGTATATGGAGGTTAAGATTTAGGTTTTATGTCACATTACTATACATAGAGTTCAGTAGGATTATCAGCAGAAAGTAAATGACTCTGTAAGTGCTAGTGTCTTACTACCCAAAACACAGACCAAAATTTTATTTTCCATTATGTTATTATTTTAAGTTCAGTACAATTTACAGACTTTCAATGGAAGCTAGAAATGAATCACTTATATCCACCACTACATACACGACCACCAGTTATGTTGATCTCTGCATTCCTGATTACTCTATCCAATTAGTTCACGATATACTGGATATAGTTACTGTACTGAAAAACTTTCATTATTGATTGAATGTCAGCCGATATAATGTCGAGTTGACAGCGTCTTTTTCAAATAATTGTTTTTCTACGTAACATGATATAAAGCCCGTGGTGTTTAAGTGATTCGCGCTTTGAGTGCTGCCGAAGTAAAATTACGTTTCGGCGAACTTCATGAAAGCTGCTAGCAAAGTTATACTTTCAAAGAATGCGAAAATCTCAATGTTACCGCAGACACGGTATAGATCTGTTGAACAAAGGCGACGTCATACAACGTTGGCAACACTGAAAGTGCTGAAATCAACAACTTTATTTGGGCGTTTTAGGTTAAAGCGATGGTAGCAGAATTCTTATTATCAGAAAAGGGGGCCATTTGATTGTGTTTTGTGGTCTCGGAAGCCCTTGGTGGAAACTGGGAGCTCCGAAGCTCAGTGATGCTGGGGGCTGGGCTGAAAGCGTTGCCGGCCTGACCAGGATAAATAAACGAATACGTATTGGCAATTCTTAACCCCCTCTTAGCCGAAGGCCATCCTGGGGAGAAATATTATCTGGTTCTCTTGAACATTCTCATTTGCTGCCTCCTGTCCCACTGTGCATATTCTCCTGAATAGGAGAAAAACTATCCGCCACCTTCGCGACTTTTCAACCACTACGAGCACGAGTCCAACTTCATCTGGCCTTGGGTGGACCGGCGACAGGTGCTCCCACCAAGGCCTTCCACCTACCTCTTTGCCAAATCGCCTGTCAAACGTCTGAGGGAACCTCGAACAAGGTTTTCTAGGCCAGCCCGTGCTTTTCTTTCTTTTCCATTGACACCAGTGTGTTTCCAAACCTGTGCACCGACATCGACTCCCCGCGAAGGGAACGTTATCGGTAAGCCTGTCTCGCCCATCACAATAAACTACGAGTTTCTTCACATTGGAATTCCAGCTTAGTCCGACCAAGACAGGAAAATTTCGCTGTTTCACTGAACTGTTGGCTGTTCCCCACTGGCTGCGGCCCCTAAGAGTGGCCTATTCTTCTCCAGAACAAGTAGCCTACTCTTCAGTGTTTTGTTGTCTTTGAAGGTTTGTGATTGACCCAGATTATCCAATCGCAAACATATCTTAACCCGGCAGATCTCTTACCAAAAATTTTAACATCAGTCATCGCGCTGGGTCTGACAAACCTAGGTTCACGGATTAGGTATTAACATTAAATAAAGTATTACAC
This sequence comes from Clitarchus hookeri, assembly GCA_002778355.1. Lineage (NCBI taxonomy): Eukaryota > Metazoa > Arthropoda > Insecta > Phasmatodea > Phasmatidae > Clitarchus > Clitarchus hookeri. Next base: position 343,074 of record NQII01000604.1, read on the forward strand.
ATGACTGTGAGTTAAGGAATGGTTTTCTTTTTTCAATAATGGTAAGTGACGATATAGTTGTAGTACCAAAAAGCTATATTTCAATATTATATTATATTCAAAATCAAGTGTGAATGAACAGTGAAATAACTAGAATTTACAGTTATTTAAAGATTGTTATATATTGAAATAAAAAGTAGACTGTTATGACAGATTTTTATATTACAGTCTTTATTATTAATCATAATCGTGTCTGCTACATGCTCGGCACATAACGCAAAACATTTCCATGTACACGAACTTGTACTTTAAGAACTTTTCAGAATAATACCTTTCTGTCCCTTGATCTGCATTTTTTACGTATACCTCGTCCTCCCTTCTGTGGCTTTTCGATTTTAGGATTTTTCCTTAAATTTTAAAGTCTGTTAAGGTATTTTTATGTCTTACTTGTCCTAAAATTTATTCACGTAATATTTTTGTCCGTAGCGATTACGGCCACTGAGTATCATAGCCTGGTACCAGAAACTATATGTGTTTCTCAATTATCAAACCAATTTTTAAAGGAGCCTTTGATTAAACTCCTTGCCCCTTACAACATATCACAACGTTCTCCCAAAAAAGTTGGTAACGATGCAGGAAAATAAGGTCAATGCCTTAGATTCATATTAAAAGTATGGCGTTTAAATGTGTGGTTACTTAATTTATTGCGCTTAGTTACCGGTAGTTTTATACATATTAAAGTAAGAACTTACAAATTAGTAACATAGCCTATGCGCGTTCCTTACAGTTTTGTAGTTTGAGTTGATCAAGGCATGATACATAGTCACGAGGCTATTGGAAATTCAAATTTCATATCTGACAGAAGGATATAAAATGAACAGAAAAATAGATCTTGAGTAGGGCTTTCAAAAGTGCTCAGTTAACTGCGAACAGTCTATGGCATGTCAGGTAATTCGCGGATACGAACTGCACCGCACGAATCTCTGTGATCAAAACTAAGTGGAAAATACTCTTCGGTAAAAATGCATAAGACCCTTCGCTTACGAGAAAAACGACATGGGAGGTCCAAAAACCATTGTAGCAAATATATGATATTCCTATTAGATAAAGGTGGGGTAATGTGGCAATGCTGTAACTAATGTGTCGGTCGTAAGGCATACGGCAAGGGAACGAGCCGAGCTCAGTAGTGCCAAAGAGGCCATGGAGTTCACATGCAGTGAGTACTGGGGCATGGCAATGGCCATGGGTGCATCCGTGCATGCTGAATGCATACAACGTGCGGGAAAGTGCATTGCTATGGGCATAGTAAAATTTGAATACCTGTTATGACGTTTCGACGTTTTGTATGATGTTGCTGTACCAATGCTGTGCTTAATATGAAATAAGTCATTTTATCTACTTTAATGACGGTTTTTCTCGTAAACTAAGGGCCGTACGCTGTTTTACCAAATAATATTTTCTACTTAGTTTTGATCACGTATTCGTGTAGCGCAGTCCGTATCCGCGAATTACCTGACACGCTGTATAAGCGCATCGAGCTGCTAGTGGGGACAGCGGTGGGGTAGTGGTCAGACAACTTCCCTCACACTTAGGCGAAACGGGTTCGATTCCCTGTTGGGTCACTTCTGGATTTTCGCACGATGTCTCTAGTTGGCGGGTTTTCTTGGGGATCTCCAGTTTCCCCCACCCTTGTAGGTATTCTGTCAATGCTCCATACCCACCTTACTTCACCCTCATCGGTTCTTAAAAGGGCCCGCCTGCCTGGAGCTTTTCTCTGCATTTGAGGCCGAGAAGGGTGGGAGCGATAAGGGCGACACTGCCATGCGCTACAAGTGCGCCATCGCAGCTACGTGCAGGGCTCTGAATTTGGCGTGCAGTGTTCTCGTCGTGCTGCGTGTGCCTATGGGACTTTCAGCTGTGACCCTACCTACAATTTTATTGGTGGAAAGTCTGTAACAAGGTTCAATCTATGCCCTTCGATTACTTTTGTGTATACAGCGTGTCTCTAAAAAATCACCGACAAACTCCGGGAGGTCATTCCTTATGAATAATTAAGTGAAAAATGTACAGAACACTTTGTATGCAATATTAAGGGAGGAATGACCCCTTGAAAATCAACTTTTAAAACAGTAATCTCCTGAAATATCGGAAAATAAGTGATATTCAATGATAATACTCCGAACAGTGTTTCTTGTTATTGGGATCCTGAACCTACAGCAAACACGTGTTTATACCTTCCGCGGTAATGAAAATAACACGGGTGGCCACCCTCTTATTGCATGCAACTTTAGTACCGACGCGATTTTGTAATATTTGATGCTGGCGTATTAAGCAGTATCACTTATATAACAAATATGGTCCTCTTGTTGCAAGTGTGTAGGACCCACCGTTTTCGTTCTAAACACACATGAAGTTTCGGTCCAGCGTTACAGTCCTTAACACGTAGGCCACACTACATACATGAGGCAATGGTTGGTTGCTGGGTCCACTGCAAAAGTGATGGTGGAAGACATTTAAACACTTACTGTAAACAACCAGTACCACTAATTTATAGGCTTACAGTACGTAAGTAGTATGGTTATTGTATCAAAAAATGGTTCTCACGAAATGGATGTTTAATGTTTGAAACAGATGTGTATGCCTGCGACATAGGTGCCTGAACAGACGACGCCCATAATACAGCATAGCATTATAAATGAAAAATTTTATATGAAATTGTCAATCGTAGGTAACAAAAGATCGTACAGCAAGCTTACGATTTGCTGGTTGTATCGTACGTTCTTACATGTCATTATAGACTGTTCACGGTAAACTGAGCGCTTTTGAAAGCCCTACTAAAATCTCCTTGTATGCACGTTGTGTATTCTTCGGCCATATAGTAAATTAAAAATAACACTGGCGTGGCTTTGATCACTTTAGTAATGCGCCAGGCAAGTGAAAGTGTGAAATTATGACTAAAGTAAATATTTTACACATTTGCTCATGCTTACACTTACATGCGTTAAAAAAAACAGAAAGCAAAATTAATCATTTCAGTATTCACAAATTTTACCTGATTCAACGTTAATACATTAAACTACTTTCACTGCGTCACGAACTTTACTGGCCGCATGCCAGTAAGTGTTGTCTGTTAAAATATATGCAGGTAGATGCAGTGACATTTTTAAACGGTTGTTTTCAAGAGTGCTCAATTAACCGTGAGCACCGTACATGTATGGTCGAGGTTTGTACGGTTGGCAACGCTGCCGGGATTCAACCATCGCCCGTCCCGGGACTGCCATTGTCGGTGTAGTGGTCCAGCCGCCGTCGTCCCAGGGCACTGCCTCGCCGCAGACACGTAGCTGTTGACGGTGGCGCACGTGCAGGTTGTACCATCAGGAGGGAAACAAACAAGAGAACGGGAGACGGCGCGCTGGCGTCCGAACTGAGAATATTTCCGCGCCGCCAAAAATACGGGAGATAAAAATAACGGTGGAGCGCAGGACGGCGAGAATTGAGAGCCTGGTAGGAGGTGGGTGGTTGTAGGAGTGCCCAGGGGGGAGGAAGTTGTGGGTGGCTGTGGGAGTGGACAGGGGGGTGAGAGGGGAGAGAGGATGAGCAATGCGGAGACGCTAACTGGGGAAAGTAATTCCAAAGTGAATTTTAAACTCGAGCGACGTCGCACCGCGGTTCCTGGCCGACACTTTGTTCGTCGTCGTCGTCGCATCCTAGGTGCCTCGCTCGTCGCGAACTGGAGTCAAAACTGGGGGGTAACTGAGTTAGGCGGGGCCATGAACGGATTATTCGCTTAAAAGACAGACGCCCCGGAACGAGCACGTCTGTTTGCGCAGGTTGAAGTGTTAGCTCGGAAACTTCTTTCTGGGGAAATGTGGCCCAACCTCCTGTCTGTCTGCGTTTACCAACTATATACTAACGAAAACGAATATGGGACTATGTCCGAACTTTGTGATCTGTTTTTTTTCCTTACTGACGCTTCAGTTTCTATTGAAATTTTGCTAACGTTTCCTACTACCGTTAAAAACTTACCTCTTGTCAAATCATTTTTCGAAACTGGTTCATAACTTTCCAAATAGAGCAAACCTTGGAGAAGGGAGGGGGGGCATATGCTGGTTGTAAATTACCAATATACTCTTAATTTCGTAAACATATTCTTATATTTTAACATAGCCGTTATCGTGGATGGTAACAAACTTGAACCAGTAGTTTTACATTCAGTCGAGTTGGTGTGAATAATACTACCAACCGTAACTGCCATCCCGTAGTTATATGCTGTACTTGGCTGCTGTCGTTGTAGTTAAATAATGGGAAACGTCTTTTAAATATATTCATTTATAATAAGTTGCCAAAACGACAAGTCTCCTACTGCAACAGCTGAAATTAAACAATTATTGCAGTTGAAAGGTTAGTGTTCGGTATAAACCTATGTATTATTTCTACGGAAAATAAATGTATAACTGATATATATACATATATATACTGTTATTCTTTAAATAGAGCCAAACGTGTTTGATAAGAAAACTAGGGAGTACTTTCGCGCCTGTCATGCTTGAAACGCAGACACTTTGCTTATTTGCTTGTCAGGTCGGGTAGGCTTGTATTTGTNATTGTATTTGTTTTGCAAAATTTCTTTGCAAAATTTTAACTTTTTCTGTTGCGCTATAATTACCATTACATTTTTGAAATAAGCCCATGCCTTTAAAAATGTTGTGATCCTTTTGAAGATAAGTTCATAGCCAAAAAACAGTTTATTTGTTGCAGAATAAATGTAATTTTTCTCGCTTCCGTTTGGTTCTTTTAAACGGTTCAGATGTTGTACGTTACCTCAAATTAATCCCTTTGTGGTATGGTCACAACTATATGCTTACAAAAAATTCATTTCATTTATTTTTAAAAGACATAAAGCAATTATGTACACCAGACATACCTGTANATAAGGAAACCCTGACTGGCTGACTGATTGACATATCAACGCCCAGCCTCAAACATTAAATTTGGAGGAAAAATTCTTTATGTAATGTAGGCAGTCACTAAGAATGTATTTTCCAAAATATTCAACTCCTAAAGGGGTATAATGGAGGTTTAAAGTTTGTACAGAGAAAAAAAAATTGTTTAACAAAAATAATGTATTCCTAATTAGGAAAGTTCCACAACCAATGGTCGTTAAAAAAATCTGCCATGAAACGTCAAATACATCACGTAATTGTTAATTACACGATACTGCATACATACAGAGTCATTGTAGTACTATGCGGAGACTTGTATCACTTATATGCTCGTAGACACTATGTAGCTTCATCCTCATATCACTATAGTACACGTAATTATGTGCTACATTACACTTTGAGAAAGTCTCGTCACTATCAAACGATGAGTCTTAGCATCTTTCTTTGCCCATTCTGATTTTGAAGCTTCTGCCTCTGGTTTCCTTTCTGAGCCATCGACTACACCGTAGACGTCCAGTCTCCATAGCAGCACAGCAACCTGAAATTTCCAAACGTTCCAGTTCTTTGTTCCTTCAAGCTTAATAACGCCAACTGGCGTATTTGCGTCAACTTCTCCAATGTTACTCATATTCTTCAATCTTGACCGATTGTTTTTAATGAATGTTTACCCAAGATATCCGACAATGACACAGCCTCAAACAATTAGAGGGCCGCGGTGGCTGAACGGTTAGCGTGCTCGCCTCCCACCAAGGCGAACCGGTTTCAAACCCCGGCCGGGTCACTCCCAGATATTCGCAAGTAGGACTCGTGCCGGACGATGCCGCTGTTTTTTTCTCGTGGATCTCCCGTTTTCCCCCGCCCTTACATTCCGGCGCTGCTCCAGTCTCACCTCATTTCACCCTCATCTGCTCTCAAGACTCTGTTGTTAAGAGTCGTCCAACTCTCTCAACTCAACACCTCAACACGCTTTGTTCAAACAGCGACGTTCTCATGTTACACCGCTCGGGTTCCACCACCATTCATAACTATGGTCGTCGTTTCGTTTACACTGGACCGCATGCACGCAACTGTCCGTGGCGCAGCTTATTTTCTGAAGTGCACTACAGCGACACTATGCGGCCAGTTCACGAACTTAGTGACTGTCACCGTGATGCGAGGCTGCCTACACTCGGGGAGCTGTCCGGTAGCAGCCCCAGTACCTATATGATCCTTTTTAGTGACGCTTATAGGTTTCTGTCGTCTATGAAACATTACATGTAAATACGCCATTTAATGGGGAAGTGATGTAATTCCATTTTGGTAGAGACCTTCAAAATTCGCCTTATCTTTCGGTGACAAGATAGACTCTACTACAATATAAACAAGTGACCATAGTTCATCGTTTAATTTGCCGCTGCACTGTAATCAACTTTCACTTATCTGCTTGACCTCCTCAAAACAGATTGGTCACTTCACCGCAGAACTTATATCATTGGCTCAAAGAGTTCTCCAAGGCGTGCCAAACAAATATTTAGCCAATGGGTGAAGTTGAACAAACGGATAGTAACTTGGAGATCAGTCTGTCCTTAAATAATGACGCGAATTTTGCAGGTCTCTAATTATTGGCTATTGTAGGCGGCAAAATTCCGTGAAATTTTGCTGGTGAAAATCCGAGGACTCGAGTGCGCAAAAAAAAAAAGATCTTTACGGATGGTTATTATTAAGATACTGATAATTTCATCTGTCGAAGTGGTTAATGGAGAATTTAATTGCCAATTATGAAACACAAAACACAGCATGCGACTCCCGTAAGCAGCATTTGAACCATTACGAACGATGAACAACTGACGTCAACAGGAAGCGCAGGGCTGCCGACTCTTGCAGGCAGCCAACTGTAAATTTAATGGTGGCAGTGTAACCAGCAGCACGGGAACAGAGTCAGCTCCGAGCTGGCCGAGGTATGCCTAGTAATAGTTTAGTAGGCCTATGATATTCATACACGTGAACAGGAACATTTATGCAAAATGTTAGATGGTATGCGTTTGTTATTATTCAAAAGAAACTAGAAGTGAGTCGGAAGTAATTGATAATATTTTTGTTGATTGCTTCATTTACAGTCGCCAGTATCATGTTTGTCTAGACTATAAAAAACGCTCCCTTTACGTGACTGTACACCGTTACCCATTGACCAATCGTCTCCAGCAAGGAGTGAGGAATCTTTATTACGAATAAAATATCTATGTGTAAAATGAAGTGCCCTACTGGCTGACCTACTCACTCATAAACTCACAGCCTAAACCACTGGACGCAAAAGCATGATATTTTAGGGATGGTTTCTCCTTAAAGTGTTAACGCCTGATAAGAAAGGATTTTTAAAAATTAAATCTTTAAAAGGGTGAAAAGAGGTAACATGTGTTTTCGAGGACTTCTCAAAAGCTCATTATCCCGATGAGATATCGCTGTGCTCTTAGCTTCAAAATGTAGCCTATACAAATACCTAAAAATTAATTACAGGATTTTTTGAAATGCAACTCCTTACATATGGCGAAAAATGTGTAAAATGTGTTTCCAGAGACTTCTCAATATATCAATAACCCGATAAGATATCGTTACGCTCTTTGTTTCAAAATATGGGCTATATAATTACCTGAAAACGAATTTCAGCATTTCATTCTGGAAATAAAACACATATCGCAAGTGTACTTAATCTGGCCGATATTGGCAAGGTTAACACAGCAACTCGGCTTGATACCGCTTATTGTTTGCCAGTACAAAAACATAACGAGCAAGTAGAAAAAATCGTTACATTTTATATAATATGATTGACTGTTGACGATTTTTTTGTGCTTTTGAATTGGCGCTTAGAGGTCATGACGAATCTGAGACAGCAAATAACCCGGGAATATTTAGGGGTCTGATTGATTTAATCGGTAGCGTAGACTCTGCTATCAAGAATCATGTGGAAAGTAGTAACATATTTGAAGGTACATCAAAAACTATTCAAAATGAATTGCTGGATTGTATGTTGGAGGTCTGTCGGGAAGCAATTCAACATGAAATTGATTCGGCTAAATATGTCGCTCTCATTGCCGATGATACAACCGACATTTCAGATCGAACTCAAGCTGTTTTAGTTTTAAGGTATGAATATTGTGCAAAAGTTTATGTAAGATTTTGGTGTTTTTAGAATCCAGAAGGGCAAGATGGAGAAACTATTTCAGAATGCATGCTTTAAGAAATATGCCCGTTAATCGGCGATAGTAAGAAGAAACTTATAAAACAAAGTTTTGATGGGGGCTGCAGTCATGTGCGGAAAATAAATGGCGTACAAGTTAAAATAAGAGATGTTTTTAGCAATGCCTGCTTCACACACTGCTACACACATAAGTTGAATCTGATCATTAGTCAGAGTGCCTCACAAAATAAACCTGCTAGAGTATTTTTCTCTAGTATTAAGGTCATACCAGTTTTTTTTTTCAAATTCACTGAAACGACTGGCTGTATTAGTAGAGTAAGTGGCACGTATGATTCCAATGACATCTCAAAAAAGGCGGAATTTCAAGTCTTAAATCATACATATGGTCTATGAAAATAGGGATGTGTTAATTGGGTGTTTTGAAATACTAGAGAGTAGCCAGGGCAAAGAAACTCTATGTAAGGCCCTTGGGTTGTCATTTTCTTAAGGATAATTAATTCAATTTCTGGCTCTCATTTTTTCAGAGAATCATGCTCCATGTTAACATGCTATTCCAACAAGTACAGTCTCCTCAAGCGAATTATTAAATATTAAAAAAGGGGTGGAATTTATTGTAAAAGCTGTACAAAGTGTACGAGATAGCATATAAACTATTTACAGTGACCTAAAAGTCGACGAAATGACTGAAAGTGCACCTAAAAGATGTAGGTGTGAAAATTTAAGTACGGCTGCAAAATAAGTTTGTGAAGTAATCATCACTCACGCAAAAGACAGGTTCGAAAACTTGTAGCATTATGATGCAGCTAGAGTGATGGAGGAAACTTTGCTGCTTATTCATCTAGATTTCCTGATAAACTATTAGATATTTTTGTGACAACTTATCTTGTTTTAAACAAAAAAAGACTGAAAATTAAAACAGAACTTTCTGTTTTGTAAGAAAGACAGGATTTTCGGCAAATTCACAGCATGTTACAATTGTTGAATTCCGTTATGAACAACCACATAGCGGACACATTTCACATTTCAGGAAGTAACTAAACTACTTTGTATATTACTTACCACACCGTTGACATCTGCTGAAGCAGAACGTTGTTTTTCAGCTTTAAAAAGGGTAAATACTTTTTGAGGAACGCTATGTGTCAAGATTGCCTAAATGCATTGGCAATGCTATCAATAGAAAAAGAAACAATAAAAAAATATTTCCGACTTCAACAACAGAGTGATTGAAAAGATTATAATTATGAAAAGTCGCAGTATGTATTTTATTTTCAAGAAGTAAAACTTATTTTAAAACTAAATTAAATGACTTTTTACGGTGTAGCTCTAAACTTTTTCGCTTCTGGTATTCTTACCTTAAAAAAAATTGGGCACAGTAAAAATAAATCCATAATTAAATAAATAATTTCTGAAATCTACCTATCCTCGGTTACTCTCCTAATTTTTTTATTGTGTATTCTTTTTTTCGGTGTCTATAAAATTCGATACTTAAACATTTTATCCGAATTCCAAGAAAAATATAAAAACAAATATTTTTGGTTCCGGTATATAAATTATACAACTGCAATATAAATATTATACAAACATGGAGCCCTATGAGAACTAAATATCACCCAACTTTGCAAGGTACCATACAAGCATAACTTCTTCTTAAATAAGATTATGAATACGAGGTAAGCGCTGTAAGTAAATCTAACTTTTGAGTTTTTGTGTGCATACTGTAGAGCGGTGGGTGGACACTCTATAGAACATAGACGAACACGTTTTCTAATCGCTATACGCTAAATCAAACCTTACATACCAAAACGTTTACAGTGAATTATAACATTTTTCATTAAATATTTGCTTACATAAAAAACGTCTTAAGTTTAAACATAGTTTATTATAATTTAATGCAAGAAAATTTGTTCATTATTATTGTTCTTTATCCCTTGAACTCTTTTTCGTACACTTTATTGTGCATTTCACGACTTTCAGAGTGGTATTCATGACATACATAAAAATGCCGTGGCTTGGCTTCAGGAAGTGTGTTTAGGATTGAATTGCGAGTAAATAATTTATTTACACCAGTATTCGTGTTTAATAATGCGGGACAGTGTTTATATTAATGTTATGTTGGAATTATATTGTTTAATTCTATTGCAGTCAATGCTACTTCTGTACCCGTTTTGTCCTACGAAAATTGGAAACTATTTTTGCTCTTCTGTGATAACATGTATTAGTGATTATTTATTTACATTTTTTTTACATAAGCCAGTGCTATGACATTTTTCAAACCGTAAATACACTGAAGAGCCAAAAAACTTGTACACCTGCCTAATATTG
>NQII01000604.1:353554-398034 GCA_002778355.1 Clitarchus hookeri
ACGCAGAAGTGCCGCAAGACGACGTGGCATGGACTCGACTAATGTCTGAAGGTATGCAGGAGGCAATTCACACCATGAATCCTGCAGGGCAGTCCACAAATCCAATCTGCACCAATTTGAGAAAAGGTTGCACGTCTATCACGTTTAATGATTCTCGTCAGTCGTCGTTTGTCCCATTCTTTCACAATCATTTTCCGGCCGCAGCCATGTCGAAGATGTGATGTTTTACCGGATTCCCGATATTCACGGTGCACTCGTGAAATGGTCGTACGCGGACATCCAAATGTTATCCCTACCTCGGAGATGCTATGTCCCATCTCTCGTGCACCGACTATAACACCACGTTCAAACTCACTTAAATCTTGATAACCTGCCATTGTAGCAGCAGTAACAGATCTAGCTGCCGATCGCATCGAGTTACTCTGATTGGTTCCATACCTCTGTTATTTACATACGCACGCCTATACCAGTTTTTTTTTTGGCTATTCAGTGTACATAGAAAATGTTAAGTCAAACCACACGATGTAAACATCCCAACAAAGTCCAGAATTTGTTGAAATTAATTATGTTGGTTAAAATATAGAAAGTATGTAATCTAAAAATACGTTTCTCTGAAAACATTGCAACTATAACAAAGACAGGTTTAGCTTCTAGAGCTAGAAAAAACCAGCAGGTATGCTGCACTTTACTTGCAAACAACAAAATTCCCAACTATTTTTCAACAAAATTTGTTTGCTATATGTACTTGAAATTCAAGTAAATGGCTAAGCGTTTTGTGTAAACAAGTTATGAATAGTTATAAGTATCACAGGTGAGTTGAACTGTGCGTAAATTTAATTTTAAAGGAGCAACGAATTCTATTTGTTTGTGAAATTTGCGTTTGCTTATAGCGATTGCGACAAAAAACCTGCCCATTAGGTAACATTGAGTGTCCACTCTGTAATAGTACTTTATTTACTCTATGCTGTAGAGCTTATTTGGGCTGGAGATGGTTGGTAAGTGTGTACTGTGACGTCATGTGTAGACAGTACGTCTCCTAACTGCGGCTGGAATGAAAGGTGGGAGTGCTGAATATGTGGGTCGAGAAGAAGCTAGTTTGTCCACATTTAAATGAATTATTTTGGACAGTATTTTATGGCAATATAAATATTAATAATTTATGATTTAAAATGTTGTTAGATCAAATTAATAATAGTCTAGAGTTAACATACCATAAAAATACAACTTTTAAAACCTAAGATTTCCTCTCAACACATTAAAAATATCTCAGTTACTTTTTTTAAAATGTCGAATTCAACCGTGGACATGCTATTTAAAATTTCACGCTGAATGTTTATGTTCCATTGAAGGTTGAAATTTAGTATTAGGAACAATACAACTGTTTTGTTCCCAATATAATTGCATTAAAATATTTGATGTAATGTGTAAAAATGATTTTATGGTAATAATTTATAGAGATTTTTTACAGGTAATACTTTTGTGCTAAAAAATTCAGAGTTATTGACAATTGAACAATATATGATTTTGCGNAGAGATTTTTTACAGGTAATACTTTTGTGCTAAAAAATTCAGAGTTATTGACAATTGAACAATATATGATTTTGCGGCAAAATATACTTAAATATCACTATTTTTAACGTTTAAAACTTAAATTTTCGGAGGAGAAACCCCCGGACCCCTTCCAAATTTCGGGATAAATGAATTAATGTACCATTTAGCCAGCTGCCGGTACCGGTCTCAACTGTTTAAATCCCTGAGAAGGAGAAAACGTTCAATCGTTTCCATGCTTGTAAAAACAACATTTTTGTAAAGACAAAAGTATGCAAAGTAACGAAACCTGTTTCCTACAAATATAAAATGTTTCATTTCCCCTACAGCTGTAGAAAAAGTTTCCAGAACTTAGAAGAAAAAATAATTAAATAGCTAATTTTTTAGGTGGAGTAGATAGTGAAATACATCGCCCTATGTTTTTTTCCTTATGAGTTTATATATACATGTTTGTATGTATATTATACAGCGGTTAATAATTTCATATGTCATTTTAATGAAGAGCGATTTGGAATATAGCGCTTATTCCATCTACACAGTAACCATCTTTGCATTGCAACGTTAAAATGGTTTCTTGGAAACAGAACTGTCAGAATTATAAACTTGCAAATCACCTTACTACTAAATCATATGTTATAACAATGGCGAAGCCATTTGACAATATTTTGTTTCGCAATAAACCTGAGTTTGTATCGTCTACAATAGTATTTAGGACGTAACTTGAAAATATTCCAGTACTATTACAAGTAGAAATGCTCAGAAGACAAAAATCAGTTTATACAATCTTTATTCTGTAGTTTTGAAGTGCATCGACAAATATTTTTTTAAGATTCTATAGACGAAGATGTTACGAGGATTGAGCAATAATTTGCTTAAGTTGTTCGAAGTGGTAGAAGTGTGTTGGATACAGTTATAAAAATGGACGATGTATAAATTACCCTGAGGAGTTCATCAAGATTATCTACCCCCCCTGGTTCTATCACCACACAAGCTTCTCCCCATGGTTGGGGCTCCATTGATGATACTGAGAAAACTCTGCAATAGCACTGGGCTACAATTGAAGGCTTGGCAACAGACGTATTCGAGGTCATAATCTTCACTAGATGTGCAACATTGTGTACCACCCTTTCAAATTTAAGAGATTTCAACTCCTCCTGAAGGTCTGTTTTTCTATGACTATAATGAGGCTCAGGGACAGGCGCTTAAGGTGGCAGGGAAAGCGAGATCTATCTCTATGTGGCCTGCTATAGAGTAAGCTCACCTACCAGCTGATATTTTTAGGAACTGAGTGAGTGAGTGGAGATATTTGGGGGCTCTTAATATCGAGGTCTTGAGAGCCGCTCTACGACCTGAGAGAAGAACCAATAGTTTGGTACTTCGGTAAAGTAAATTAATAACTGCTCCGTGTGGTACACGCGGAAGCCCCGCGCGTAGAAAACCAACATCATTTGCAGTCCTATCTTCTCATTTGAGCTTTATTGTTATTGTTTTTTCCTACGAAATCAATTGTTTATGATACTTTGCGTTAATAAAGGCCTGATATCTCGGTTGGTTCTAGCGAAATGCTGGCTACATACTGTCCGAGCTGCACTCGCCGCAAATCGAAAGTCGCCATGGCTTCGCTCGGGTAGAGTGCTCCGACCCCGCACGATAACCTTGACCTGGCGAGGCCCGCAACGCGATATTCCGCCGCCGGATATCTGGAGGCGCTGCGCTGATGCGGCCGGGAAACGAAATGGCGCGGAAACTGCTTCCAGTAAGTTTTGTAGGAGCGGCGCACGGAGGGGGTTGGTCATGGTGATTGGTAAAGAGGGGGAGGGGGGAGCGAGAAAATTGGAGCCTGTATCTCGGGACGTGGCGGTAGCCCCGACAGCCACCCTCCCGCATCGTGTAAAGCGTCCTTTTCTGGCCTCGTCCCAGGAATATTTCTCTGGATGTTACGCGAGCGAAAACAAATATTGGGAGAAATTTGAATACATCGGTCCTGGCGGCGATGGGGCAAAATGGTCGGGGAAACCCCAAACTTGGCGGGTCTTTTCGACTTGTGGGACGGATGTTGGTGAAGGGAGGAAGGGATGGAAGAGGGGGATGAAGCGAGTAAACTACTGGATAGCAAGAGCAGATAGAGAAGGGCGAGGGCTCGGGAGGGCCGCGTCGAGAAGAATTTATGTTCCTCATTTGTGGCCCGCGCGGTTCAATTTGCTCACAAAACAAATCAACCACGGCGCTTGGGTCAGCGCGCATCAGCGGAACTTGACCCTCATACTAATACGGAACTGCTAATAGCCCTCATCCATCAGAGTGGGCGTAGATGCTGGGGAGAGTTCCGGATCCCTCTTGGCCTCCATTGAAACATGTGTATAGTCCNATCCCTCAGAGTGGGCGTAGATGCTGGGGAGAGTTCCGGATCCCTCTTGGCCTCCATTGAAACATGTGTATAGTCAATTTACAATTACATCATACTTTTCTGAAGCCCTGCTAAAATAATTCCAGGCTATTCCTCCGCCTCATGCAAACAAAGCTTAACCGAACCTANATACTTTTCTGAAGCCCTGCTAAAATAATTCCAGGCTATTCCTCCGCCTCATGCAAACAAAGCTTAACCGAACCTAGAAAATCACACCAAAGGGATAGCGCACCGCATTCGTGCGAGTGCAGTGTAGGATATTTGCAAAATAACTATTTCTTACTAGGCCTCACCAACACACCTATTTTCGCACTGTTTTTATTCATAGTTATTATAAATGAAATGTTATAATATATAGATAAAATACAAGTAAAAGTTTAATTTAACCAAAAATAAGATACTTAAATGTTAACACAAGCATAAAATGTTTGTGATATATGACATATTTAGGAAACAAATACACGCGTCATATATAATTGATNATGTTAACACAAGCATAAAATGTTTGTGATATATGACATATTTAGGAAACAAATACACGCGTCATATATAATTGAATTTTCAAAAGTTTGATTTAAAAAGTGTTAAGAAACCCTGAAATAACTATACACGAAGTTAATTTGTATTTAAAAATATTAAACTGTACAGCACAAAAAAAAAATTACGAGAAACTGGAAAGGGGAATTTAAAAAACTTAATTCTTTGTGGGTTGTATGGACACAAATGCGCATTTCAGTTCGGAAAAACTGTAATAATCGTACACATGTGTTTGTTGTCACATGTTCCGCCCGCAGTGGTATACATATATGATGTGTGGCTTCAGAATGACAGCACCCCACCATACTACTTTCATTGTTCACGGTTTATTCCAACTTTGAAAAAAAAATTCCCTGCAGCTGGATATATTTTGAAGTATACGCTGACTTGAACATTTATTGAAATGTTTGCAGCATATAATATAACACACTAATGTATCTCACCGACTTACAAAAAGAGCAACTCAAAGACTCAAACTCTTTTCATGTACAGTAAAGTAAAAATTTCTCGAAATTTGTATAGTTCTTAATAAATGTTCTGTATCGCTTCATTAAATCACAAGGAGCCATTTCTCTGTAGGGTTTGAAACAAAATTCCATTCTGTTTTGGAGAAAAATTGGTATACAGAGTTCTGAAATTGATATCAAATCAAAATTCACAGTAAAATCATGCTTTCTGACAACACCCGTACCAATGGATTGTTTTTATTTAGTTTTGGAATATGTGAATTCCATCTCAACGCCGGCAATATTTGGTTTTCGAACATAATCATTTCAATACATTGTCGGAGTCGTAAGTTATTAAGGCTCATACCATGTGTTCTCTGTGCGGAGTAGGCAGGATACGTACATAAAAATGAATAAATAAGTATATCAATAAAACAAGTCGATCTATAAAGTTTCCTGTCCTCAGAATAACACCTTCTTCTGCTTCGTAGAGTTTGAACTGCTTCGAGCTTTCTCTATTCACGTTTCAATGACCGCCTAGATCGCGATTACATTTTCACTCCTCAGAAACATTGTTGGAAAATTGGCACTAATCGTATGGCATACGCACTGATGAAATGAGTTGTCGTCTTGTTTACGCGCGTGACGTAAGTCATAATCTGTCCTTTTATTATTAGTAATAATAATGACTGTTTCGAAGTAAAAAAATTGGGATTACATATTTTTCANTCATAATCTGTCCTTTTATTATTAGTAATAATAATGACTGTTTCGAAGTAAAAAAATTGGGATTACATATTTTTCACAGATGTAGACATTCGTTCTGTATTGGTGATTTAATGGCTTTTATTACTAAGATTATCAAATTTCTGTATCGAGACATGTGCAGTTAGTTTTGGAATAAGTGAGTTCTGAACATACTGTCAAGCAGTAAGAGGTGGTCCCAACGCAGACAAACACCAAAGCTACTATTTTTCTAACAGGGCACGGTCTTTTTTTTGCCCATAACTTGTATTGTTCTTATGATAAATCGCCACCAGTTGGCTGCATTGCGTTATGACTAACAACCGTACTTACAAAGCAAAATTGAAATAAACGAGACCTTTCTACTGCTATATCCGAACTAACATATAGGTGAATCTGCTTGATATGACTACAGAATACTTGAGTGTACAGAAGTGAAACGGCCGCTTATGTCGCGAACTCCAGCCTCACACGCCAAGCCAAACGACGGTACTGATCTGCGGCATGTTGGAACGCCGTTCGCCAATCAGCACTTTNTCCAGCCTCACACGCCAAGCCAAACGACGGTACTGATCTGCGGCATGTTGGAACGCCGTTCGCCAATCAGCACTTTGTGAATTACTTGCCAACTGGTGGCCCAGTCAACACGGAATTTTTCGCAACACGCAATAGCCAGTCAGACACAAGCCCGTTCCAGAGCCCCGCGCAGCCAATCGGCAAACGGGTACGTCCACATCAAAGGAACCACCACTCAAGTTCATTGTGGTATATACATAGGATGTTCCAAAATTGCATNTCCAGCCTCACACGCCAAGCCAAACGACGGTACTGATCTGCGGCATGTTGGAACGCCGTTCGCCAATCAGCACTTGGTGAATTACTTGCCAGCTGGTGGCCCAGTCAACACGGAATTTTTCGCAACACGCAGTAGCCAGTCAGACACAAGCCCGTTCCAGAGCCCCGCGCAGCCAATCGGCGAACGGGTACGTCCACATCAAAGGAACCACCACTCAAGTTCATTGTGGTATATACATAGGATGTTCCAAAATTGCATGTCAATACTTCGGAGAAACATTCACACCTCACATCTTGAGGAAGGGAAAACATCATAAGAACATAGGTACGTAAAAGCTTCGTTTCTTTACTACAGCTCGTAATACATAACGTACAGTGTATGTCCCGCGGGTTAGATCATGTTATTGTGGATTCACATCGCAGCGTTCGTTTACATGGTACACGACACCGTAAACCACGAAATTATACACCATAGAACATTACTAACTGCACAGAAATTAGTTACGCATGTGTGAAAGCTTATCCTCGGCATATTACGGACTAAAGGAAATATTCTAAATGCCCTCAATCATCTTTATATGTACTGTCTTGGGGGNGCATATTACGGACTAAAGGAAATATTCTAAATGCCCTCCATCATCTTCATATGTACTGTCTAGGGAGCGTGTGGGCAGTCGAGTCTCCTGTGCATGTGCCTTGAGGTAAAGCATGAGTAAAATCCAGAGCAACAAACGGTGTGCACAGCGCCCAGCACTAGTTTTTTGATACAGTCACAAAGCCACGTCAAGCATTTTTTGTTACTGAAGCCATATTTAAACACGTTCAATCAAACGATTATCGAAGTGAACACATTCATATTTTACACTTCTGTAAATGAATGCAAAAATAAAGGAAATCCAAAAAATCACGCTCCAGTATTTTATTGTATTGGACAGGGGCCTATTAACGTCCCCCGGTGTTATGCCTGAATACTTATCTGAGGAAGACTTACAAACTAGTTTATAACCTAGCTTAAACTAACACCCATGCCTTAGCTAGGATTCAAACCCAGAGCCTCCCTGTACCGTAGACCGGCGGCGTACCAGCCGACTGCGCCACGGGAGGTCGGCCACGCTCCCGTAGTTATTTAAAATAGCTTCCCACGCTTATTTATGTTGAGTTTTTTATTTTATTTTAATACATCTGTTCCTTCTGTAATTGTTAAAAGTCCAAAGCATCATCGCCGTCTGGCCTGACTTTTATTTACTTCAACGAATGCAGAAAACCTGTAAATTACAGCCATTAAAAAAAAAAAACACCACAGGACTGATAAGTACTCCGTGACAAAATGGCGTGGCGGTTCCTTTGATGTGGGAGTTCCCATTTTCTGATTGGATGTGCAAGGCTCTGGAATCGGTATTTGTGACTGATTGGCTACTGCGTGCTGAGAAATGTTCCCTATTGGCTGGGCTGCCTCGGCTGACGAGTAGGTTGCCAGGTGTTTATTGGCAGCGCGCGTTCTAATTTGTTGCTGGCCAGCGACGCCATTTTGCTGATGTGTGTAGCTGGAGTTACTTGTGTAAGTGGCTGTTACACCTATGTATTACTATGTAGTCTGTGATATAACAGTTATTTACTTCTTATCATCAAGTCGGAACGCAACACGCAAGAAAAGTCGTCGTAATGTACTTAATCGGCTCTCAAGACCCCGATGTTAAGAGCCGCCCAAATCTCTTCACTCTTCACTCACTCTGATGTGCTTAGACAGACAGTTACTTCTAGAAAAAAGTGACTACAAACGGGACAAGTTCTGAGGCAATGTGACCATTTACAGAGCTAGAAGTGTTTGAAGGGAAGTAGTTTTATATGCCGTATAATCTTGTCGCAAGTTAGCAATATTGGAGGTAGAAGGAGAGCGGCTTCCAGTGGATCAGAGTACACGACTGTAAAAAACGCCCAATTCTTTCAAATATAGCACATGTACTACCAAAATTGTCAGAAAAGTACGGTTTAAGTTTCAAAACATATTTTGTAATATAATTATTTGTTTAAATATTTGTAAATAACGTATTAATATGACTTGGTTTTTAATTAAAATTAATTAGTATTTTAATTTCGGATGCCTCAGAAAGTATATTTTGCAAACAAATTAATAAACAAGGCTTTTGTAAAAATTGTCCTGGTTGTACACATAACAGCAAATAAGTAATAATGTTTACAGACATAATTGTTAATTGATATTATGCACATATCCATTTCCGTAACGAAACTTACCATTTTTGAAATAAAAATTGTTATGTATAAAATAGTTATTTAATATATTTGGAAACATTATTATTAACTGTTATAACCTACTGTTAGAATAATAATTATTATGGTTTTACTTGATGAAGTCATTTTTTAAATTTATTATTTTTAAATAAATTTCAATAACTTTAAAGTTGTTGTTTTGGAAAATATATTTTAAAAAGTTCTCTTTGTTCAAGTGATACAAATTTAAATATTATAGTTTTGTCGACGAAATAATTTTTGTTAATTTTAATGCAACTAGTTTGGCATATTTACTGAATGTGTGGTTTATAACCCTAATGTTCTGCAAAAGCGACCACTTTTATAAAGAAAACTAAAAGCTGCATCAGCTATTGCTGTATATGATAGTTATCAACATTCGAATATCTTGTCAATAAATATAAACTCATTAAAATATAGTGAGTAGTTAGAATTCTGTTGTTGATTTTATGCTTCGTAAATTTGCGCACTGCTAGGCCTTTCCATAGTCCTTAACCATCTCAGGCCCACTTTAATTTACTGTTTCAGGTGTTGCTAACATCGGTAACAGTGTGACTTTATCACACGCGATGAAAGCCCGCAGATTACGCTACGTCTGTGAAGCTGTACTTTCCTCCTAGCGCTTAAAGAAACTGCCCAGGCAATCTCTAAAAATACGATTTTTTTTTCATTCGTACGATTTTTTCCTCTCTGTGAACAGACTTAATATGATAAAAGTAAAAACATACTGCCTTAGATAATCGGTTTTAACTTTTCTGACCGGAAGTCGTATTTCCAGAACATTTACTGGCTGAATTACGTGCATTCGCACAAACAACACGATCTTACAGAAAGTCGTTTTAGTACGTAGTCCATAGTTGTCGCAACAGTCTCATTGTAAGAGTTGTGTATGTTCTAATTTTTAGAAAACTATGGGACATTTCGATATATGTCTTTTTTTCAGAATGGAAACAAAGGTTGATATTTTGTAGCAAGTTCATAAATTTGGTTGTTTGAAGAAAAAAAAGTCAGTAAAAATCGCTTTAAGTAGCCAGCCCTCTGTCTGTGGTAAGTATTCAATCTTCTGAAAACAGTTTGTAGCGACAACGTTGCATCTTTTCTGAACAGATTGCTGTATTAAAACCCTGTTAGTAACGGCTTGTAATTCTGAGATAGCAGAACACACGCAAAGTTTGTTCGCTATCTTCCATCGCCATCGCAATGCTTTCTTATAGCCAGACGTGACTTCAAGGCGTTTAAAAATATTACTATGGTGATCTCTTAAGAGTTAGTAGCCCGGACATATTTACTGTACATTCGTTGTTTCCTCGTTTACGCGTATCTCAGCAAATAAANTCTTAAGAGTTAGTAGCCCGGACATATTTACTGTACATTCGTTGTTTCCTCGTTTACGCGTATCTCAGCAAATAAAGGTCCTGGGAATACGTCTGTTTAGCAGAAGAGATAAAAAAAAAAGAAACAATTAACCAAGCCCGTACAGTTTGAATTCAATAATATTAGGTTTATTCCAAGAAAAAAAAATCTTGAAAATGGTTTTAAAAAAATCGCATGTTTAGAGCTTTCCTGCGCAATTACCTTAATAGGTGGGAGAGAAATAAAACGGTACAGTCGTAGTTTAATCTATGGGCTTTCATCGCGTGTAACAAAATCGCACCGTTACAGATCTTATTCGCACAGGGAAGCGTCAACAGTGGAGACACTGCACTAGATTCAGCGACTCGCGCGTAGGAGCGACGCACGTTACTGTCGCCCGTGTTATTGTCGACCGTATCGCTTTTCCTCGAACGCGAAATAAAAAAAAAATTTCGGGGCCACGTGCTCTTAAATGGTACANATTGTCGACCGTATCGCTTTTCCTCGAACGCGAAATAAAAAAAAAATTTCGGGGCCACGTGCTCTTAAATGGTACAGAAATTGTGTTGTTAAAACAGTAATTTTCCTCGGCGTGTTCACGTACAGCGCAGTGCCGAAGCTGTCGCCGGCGAAACTAAGAGAGGGAGGAATCGTGTCTGCAGGGCAGCGGGGCACGCAATATCGAGCGGTCCACGAACCGCTGACCCGGTGACCACGATAACCAGGCGGTCAGTGGGGTTCCTCTCAGCGGAGGTCGCGAGGTCGCAGGGCGTTATCGCCGCTCCGATAACAGCCCGGCGGCTCTGCGTTCGAGACCCTGGCGCAGTGTTGCCAATTTAGATTTTTTCCCCCACTAAATCCAACTTTTTCCAAAGTTCGGTTTAGCCATTGACTAGAGATGAAGTAGACCGATCTCGCTGGCTGCGCACAACCAGTCTCCGTGTCCCAACACTGAACTGCTCACCTGCCAACACGACTTGCAAAAACGGCGTGGATTTTTGTAAACAAGTTTTGTAAACAAGTGCATTGAAACGTTTATATACTTCCTCGAACAAATTTGTAATGCAGTTTTATTAAATTCAAATTGGTGAAATTATTTAATTCGTATAAAAGTGCTTGTATTTTAAATATTAGGATATAAACAAATACATTCATCAATGTTGACCAGACCATGTGACTTTGATACTTGTGTTCCTTTGGGGTAGGTCAATGTTAGGCACATGCGCAGAATACGAATAAGTGGTCTACATCATCTTTCCTTAGTTTATGATTTTAGCGGCATAAATGTATTATCCCGCCTAGTGAGAAGTCTAGCTTTTTTCTTGCAGCGTGAAAAAACATGGGTTGGATTCGAACAATGAAACAGCTACGAGCTGTTCCCCTATCATGAGGATGCAGAAATTAACCCCGATGATTCAGAAAAAACCAAATTTTATAGAAGGTAATTTTTTTTATCCATTACTTTTATAAACGTGTGGTGTTTGAATAGCAAAGTTATAATTCAATGTACTGCGATTACGTGATTTAAAATAATTTTATAAAAATTTGGCTTTCTCTAATGAAAAATATCTAATTTGTATATGTGGTTTAGCGGGATTTTCTGAAGACCTGTTGGCAACATCGACCCTGAGTTGGGCGCGGACCCCTGCTATTTCTGCGAGTCTCGCGTGTACTACTCGACCGAGCTAAGCGCGCGCGCACGTGTGTGTGTTGCCAATGCCCAAATCTGGGACGGAGTCAGGGTGGAGAACCTCAGCCTCCTGCGTATTCATTGTTTGACCCTTTAGGAGGCCTGCCCAACTGTGCATGTGGGCCAACGGCCACCCCTTGTGAGCTGGTGTCTGTAGAAGTTGCTTAGATCCATGTCGACAGCTGTACACGCACTTGCTATCCTGTACTCGCTGTTGTTCTTTCCCTCTCAAACGCTGCACTATT
The DNA here is from genome assembly GCA_002778355.1 of Clitarchus hookeri. Classification (NCBI taxonomy): domain Eukaryota; kingdom Metazoa; phylum Arthropoda; class Insecta; order Phasmatodea; family Phasmatidae; genus Clitarchus; species Clitarchus hookeri. Next base: position 365,588 of record NQII01000604.1, read on the forward strand.
GCTCGAGTCTCACCCCTCCCTGGCTGTACACTTCGCTTGGTCGCGTAGTACACCAAGTGTCCCTTTTTCTTCGCAGTTCTTGAAACTCACGCACGTAGCCAGGGAAGCGCTATAGAAACCTGGTATAGGCTATTCACGGTAAAGTGAGCACTTTTGAAATCCCTCTCATTTGGAATTATAGTCAATAAATATATTTTATTTTGGCCTTAGACGTTAACTTCCGAGTGCTGTGGAATCCACAAACCGTGTTTATTACTTACGTTACAATATTTATTTAAAAAGGTAGTTAAAGCATAAAACATGGCTGAAATAAAAAAGTAACTAGGGCCTCAAAAGTGCTCACTTTACCGTGAATAGTCTTTGGTGGGAGCGGAAGCACTTAGAAACTTGGAGTTTCCCGATAAAATATCACATTAAACTTGAGTAAGGTACGAACAGCATGCGGCTGCTTATGAAGAGTGGGGAAAGGCTGATGATGTCCCTCCCCCCAATTGAGATGAACACAGTGATGACCCAGCAAATTCAATGATAATGAACCTGGTCGTTGATAAAAGGGTAAGGAACAAGGAGAAAGAGATTGTAACTAATGCATAACTAGCAAACGAATAAGGGGAACGGACCTGGTTAGCGACGATTCGGCGCGATGATGTTACATAAACGTAAGGACATGACTCCGAACTGCCGTATCTGCGAGGGGCGGAGGGGGATCGACTGAGGTAGTAAACAGACCCCTCTCTTCGATTACTTAGACAACACTGATGAACATTTTTGTATTTTAGTGTATTTAGACTATGAGCCGTTAANAGCCAGGGAAGCGCTATAGAAACCTGGTATAGGCTATTCACGGTAAAGTGAGCACTTTTGAAATCCCTCTCATTTAGAATTATAGTCAATAAATATATTTTATTTTGGCCTTAGACGTTAACTTCCGAGTGCTGTGGAATCCACAAACCGTGTTTATTACTTACGTTACAATATTTATTTAAAAAGGTAGTTAATGGATAAAACATGGCTGAAATAAAAAAGTAACTAGGGCCTCAAAAGTGCTCACATTACCGTAAATAGTCTTTGGTGGGAGCGGAAGCACTTAGAAACTTGGAGTTTCCCGATAAAATATCACATTAAAATTGAGTAAGGTACGAACAGCATGCGGCTGCTTATGAAGAGTGGGGAACGGCTGATGATGCCCCTCCCCCCAATTGAGATGAACACAGTGATGACCCAGCAAATTCAATGATAATGAACCTGGTCGTTGATAAAAGGGTAAGGAACAAGGAGAAAGAGATTGTAACTAATGCATAACTAGCAAACGAATAAGGGAAACGGACCTGGTTAGCGACGATTCGGCGCGATGATGTTACATAAACGTAAGGACATGACTCCGAACTGCCGTATCTGCGAGGGGCGGAGGGGGATCGACTGAGGTAGTAAACAAACCCCTCTCTTCGATTACTTAGACAACACTGATGAACATTTTTGTATTTTAGTGTATTTAGACTATGAGCCGTTAANACCCCTCTCTTCGATTACTTAGACAACACTGATGAACATTTTTGTATTTTAGTGTATTTAGACTATGAGCCGTTAATGTATGCCAACCCGGCATGAGCGGAACCTTGGTCGGCAACCAACGCACTCTTAACTAACTTTGTTTTTTCGACAACCGTTCACCTGATAGAAGTTAACGCCAAGGCAACGTTTTATTGTTTAAGGGTTTTGGTTGGTTTCCCTTTACTTTCTTTCCTCTCATTATTATTCTCACCGTTTCCTTCCGTCGTTTCTCTCCTTCCATCATGTAGTAGAGCGTATTTTTGCGCTGGCATACATGCTAACTTTCACTTACCTTGTCATTGTTTTTGTACTTGCTGTAAATTGTAACCAATTCATGTAATTAAACACATTATCACGTCAATTCAATTCAAGGTTTAATGTACGATAATGTACTCATAATTATGACGTCATTAAAAGCGACAAACACATATGTTGGGTAATACATAACATGGCACCCACTATGGGGATTTTACCCAAAAACCGTTCGCAGAATTCATGTCTCGATTTAAGACAACAATACTCACGGAATTATTCTTTTATCTCTGTTAGGGTATATTATTTTGAATTAAAACTATTTGAAATACCGATTTTCAAAGGCACCTAGCACCGCCTAAGATTTAGGTCGTACAATGTTTTATATCTCATTTTGCATTGAGATTCGCTTCACAGAGTTAGCACCTGTAGTTCGAGATTATTCTGTATATCCTTTTGATGTGTTGGGAACGGTGGATGCCGTTGGATACTCCGGGCACTAAGGGCAACCACTAAAAAGTACGAAGGGATATAAATTACAATCAACGTAGTGAAATTGATTTAATAAATCCGGGGGGGGTGGGGGTGGAAAAGTAATGTGGTCCGAGGTATGAAAAAAAGCCACAGGCCAAAATAAAAGCACGAGGAACATCAGTAAAAGTAAATTATAGCTTATACACCTCCGTTTTAAAGAAAGGATACAGGTATGGGGGTGAAAAATTACGCGCGGTCGAACCNAAGGATACAGGTATGGGGGTGAAAAATTACGCGCGGTCGAACCAATAGTCGGCCATATAAAAAAAAACGTCATATAGGAGTTTGGGGGACTGAAGCTCCAGCCAAAATACGAAGAAATAACAATTTTTTCTACATGAAATTGTACACTTTAACCGTATAATTACTGTTGAAGAAACATGCTTCTCGAACCTCAAGAATATACGAATTTGTATGTTCATTCCGCCACGAAAATATCTGTTTGTGACCTAATATTCGCATCCTGATCACTTAGTGTACTGTGATATTCGCCCCCACTTATCGTCGTATTTATCACTATAGGTTTGACAACTTCAATCAGAAAACGACCTCCTTTCTCAATAATTCCGCATTATGAACTTTGTTGGAAATTTGTTCCAAATCGACTGCGACAATATGGCTGCCTCGACGGCTATTTTTTTCTCACTCGCCGATTTTTGTTGTTGTTCACCGCTTCGGCAGTGCCCCTGTGGAGAATAGTTTTACACACCCGTCACTCTTTGACATCTTCGTGTGGTGCAGTGCATTCAGATAACAATGTCTGCATTCTGTGCTCTTAACTTAAGTTTCTCAGCCCTCTAAAACCTTGTAGCATACAGTGGCGTATTTAAGCAATCGTCTTAGCGTGAGTTGGAGGGGGGGAAGGGTTATGTGGAATGTCCGAAACTTGGGTAAATCCCAATTATTATACTCTTTACATCCAGTCATTGTAAACAATTTTGTTGCATTTTCTGGGTTACTTATGCGCGGTATTCCGTAAATACTTCCTTCGCGTCCAAAAAAAAGGTTTAAGAAATATTTTATAATTTTTTTATCAATATATTTCATGGTCGTCGTGGTAATTTTTTTTTTTTGGACGTTGGGTGTAGACTTTATAGATAAGTAAATATTTAAAGAGTCAATACTACGTATCGTTATNATCTTCGTGTGGTGCAGTGCATTCAGATAACAATGTCTGCATTCTGTGCTCTTAACTTAAGTTTCTCAGCCCTCTTAAACCTTGTAGCATACAGTGGCGTATTTAAGCAATCGTCTTAGCGTGAGTTGGAGGGGGGGAAGGGTTATGTGGAATGTCCGAAACTTGTGTAAATCCCAATTATTATACTCTTTATATCCAGTCATTGTAAACAATTTTGTTGCATTTTCTGGGTTACTTATGCGCGGTATTCCGTAAATACTTCCTTCGCGTCCAAAAAAAAGGTTTAAGAAATATTTTATAATTTTTTTATCAATACATTTCATGGTCGTCGTGGTAATTTTTTTTTTTTTGGACGTTGGGTGTAGACTTTATAGATAAGTAAATATTTAAAGAGTCAATACTACGTATCGTTATNTTTTTTTTTTTTGGACGTTGGGTGTAGACTTTATAGATAAGTAAATATTTAAAGAGTCAATACTACGTATCGTTATTAAATCAGTATATGGCACTTGCTTCTGATATTCACGACTTAGCCTTTATGTGACCACTTCCGGAGCAAGTCAGAGAAGTCAGCTCCTCCTGAAAGATAATTCTGGCCACGATTGTTCCAGGCTCGAAGGAAGTCGGCTGCTGGCCAGGAGCGTAGCGTCATTAGATGCCGAGAAACCTGACGTCACCTGTATAAAAAATATTAAAGAATTTATAAATCTACAATAGGCACCGTGGTAACTTATGCCACATGTTGGAGCGGTGGGGAAAGAGACAGCAGCCGAATTTTCCCCTCCTCACTATTATTCGTGCCTCTCCCGATCCCAAGCGAGACGTCCGTACAGGCGAGCGTTAGTCGTTGTAACTCCAGTGTATGTTGCGGGGAGCGGGGCCAGGGAAAACACGCGCATAAACGTCGTTCACAGTTAACTGAGCACTTTTGAAGCTAACCTTTGGAAAATGCCACTCCTGCGAGAATATAGAGCGACGCAAGAAAATTATAGGCTCGGTAAACCCAGCACTTTTTAACGCCCTCCCAGCAAGCATAATAACCAAAAATATGTATTTTTTGTTGTGGCCTCAGATGTTAACTTTTGAGAGATGTAAAATGCATAGGCTGTGTTTATTAGTTACACGGCAATGTTTATATTAACAGTTGGCGGAAGAACACAAACAAGCTGAAAGGAACTTTTAGGCACGGCCTTGAAAAGTGCTTACTTTATAATGAGCAGGNTGGCGGAAGAACACAAACAAGCTGAAAGGAACTTTTAGGCACGGCCTTGAAAAGTGCTTACTTTATAATGAGCAGGCTATCCATGCCTTTCAGTTAGGTGTTAGCTAAACATTTATGAATACCGAAATTATTTGTTTTATAATTGGTTTTTTAGTGCATATAAGTGGATGAATAAGCAAATTGGAAAATATTTACTTTCCTAATAATTTTACAGTTGCACTNGTTTTTTAGTGCATATAAGTGGATGAATAAGCAAATTGGAAAATATTTACTTTCCTAATAATTTTACAGTTGCACTTGACCGGCACATGAATAAAGTGATCAGGCCCATGGCAAAGTTAATGTTACATATGGTGGAAGGATACACAATGCGTACACAAATAGATCTTAATCAGGGCTTTTGAAAGTATGATAAAAATACATTCATACAGACTGAGATCATTAATTTGNTACACAAATAGATCTTAATCAGGGCTTTTGAAAGTATGATAAAAATACAATCATACAGACTGAGATCATTAATTTTACATTTGATTTAGGCATAAAATCCTATTCCCAAAATATTTACATACTGAGATTCGTACAACTGTGCAAACAACGATTAACGAAATAACTCAGGACTGCTAACCCTTAATGCTCCACTTCACATCATCTGCAGCAATTCTTCGTTCCCGTTCATAATTTCAGTTTCAGAATAATTATGAAATTTTTTTGACTATAGAAAACTTNACATTTGATTTAGGCATAAAATCCTATTCCCAAAATATTTACATACTGAGATTCGTACAACTGTGCAAACAACGATTAACGAAATAACTCAGGACTGCTAACCCTTAATGCTCCACTTCACATCATCTGCAGCAATTCTTCGTTCCCGTTCATAATTTCAGTTTCAGAATAATTATGAAATTTTTTTGACTATAGAAAACTTTACATGTAACGTTTTGTTCGGGATATCTGTATTTAATTTTTTGTACATGTTTTTGGTAGCCATAAAAAGTATGAATGTATTAATGTTATGCTATTTGTGATACTTCGATAGTTTGGATTTCATGTTAGAGACTGCAGAGTAATGCAAACAGCTGGAAATCTGTAGTGTCAATTGTTAGCCCACTTTCCGAAGGAAAGAAAGACTTATGAGATCACTTTCCTGTCTATGTGTCTGTGTATCTGAGTATGTAAGTTTGTGTATATTTATGTCTGTGTGTTAGTCTGCGGATATGTGTGNTTTATAGTTTTTGACGACGCTGGGAACTTACTTTCAAATTGACGACAATTTTAAAATTTTGGGTGATGTCATATCTCGGGAACCATTCAACCGATTTAAACCAAATTTTGTTGTTGACAGGGAATCTTATACGTATCGAATATAAAGATGGATATTGCTGTTGGTCAGCCGTTTTGGAAGATAGCAATACATGAAAAATAAAGCTTTTACATTATATCNCTGTTGGTCAGCCGTTTTGGAAGATAGCAATACATGAAAAATAAAGCTTTTACATTATATCTCGAAAACTGCTATACCAATTCTCGCCAAATTTGGCACGTAAGTAATACTGTGGTAGGCCATGCAAACATGAGGGTTTCAAATTTATGATTAACTTTTTTCAAAATGGTGNTCTCGAAAACTGCTATACCAATTCTCGCCAAATTTGGCACGTAAGTAATACTGTGGTAGGCCATGCAAACATGAGGATTTCAAATTTAATGATTAACTTTTTTCAAAATGGCGGCCATACAAATATTTTAGGTTTATTAGGTATAACTAACAGCCGTTCTACTAATGTTTACCAAATTTTGTATTCTGACAGTATATATTACAAGTATAATATACGCCAACCAATGGCCACTATTGTCTGCCATTTTGTAAGATAGTGAAGTGATGATTTTTCTAGGTTATATCTCGAAAAACAGACGGATTCCTTCCAAATGTGGCAAACAAGTATTACTGCAGCAGGTAGTATATTCAGGCATGTTTTAAGTAGTTCAAACCCTTGTTTCCAAAATGGTACTCATATATAGCCATTTTAGCATAGTATGCTACATCGTCGAAACTATGAATCAATTCCAAAATCACTTGTATGCTTGCAGTACATATTACAACCATTAAATCTGCTCAGAAAAAGTTTTTTTGGGCCATTTTGTAAGATAGCATTATATGACATATTAAACTTTTTCTCATATTTCCAGAAAACCCCATCAGATTTGTACAAAATTTGGCAAACAAAGTAGTACTGTGGCAGGCCATGTTAATTTATAAGTTTTAGGCATGCAAGATCCATATTTTTAGAATGGCGGCTAAAAATCACAATTTTAGATTAGTGTGCAATATCTACGAAACTGTGTAAACGATTTTAACTTAGTTTTGAATAATGGCAATATCCATGACAATCATCGAACGTGCTAATACATACACTTTTTGTCCTTCATATATGAATACCGCCAATTGGAAAAAAAAAAAATTGAGGTTTTATGCCATATCACGAGGACCAAATCAACCGATTCCCAGCAAATTTTTCATGCAAGTATAACTATAGTAGGGTATATAAACTAACATGTCTTAGGTGTGGCAAGACTTTTTTTAACGATNGATTTGTACAAAATTTGGCAAACAAAGTAGTACTGTGGCAGGCCATGTTAATTTATAAGTTTTAGGCATGCAAGATACATATTTTTAGAATGGCGGCTAAAAATCACAATTTTAGATTAGTGTGCAATATCTACGAAACTATGTAAACGATTTTAACTTAGTTTTGAATAATGGCAATATCCATGACAATCATCGAACGTGCTAATACATACACTTTTTGTCCTTCATATATGAATACCGCCAATTGGAAAAAAAAAATTGAGGTTTTATGCCATATCACGAGGACCAATCAACCGATTCCCACCAAATTTTTCATGCAAGTATAACCATAGTAGGGTATATAAACTAACATGTCTTAGGTGTGGCAAGACTTTTTTTTAACGTTGTTAATATAAATAATTTAGATTAATATGTTCTATCTGTGAAACAATTCAACATAATTGAACAAATTTTTGTACGCTAACAGTATTTATTAGAAGCATAAATTATGCACATGAAGATACTTTTTGTCGGCATTTTGTAAAACAGTACGAGGTGAGAAAATGTAATATTTGGCCATATTTCTGGAACAATTCAACTAATTTCCGCCAAATTTTGCACACTTTTAGTGTTACAGAAGGCCATGTTAAGTTACGTGATTTAAGTGCGGTTACACATTTATAAAAATGGTGGCCATATAAATATTNAGAAGCATAAATTATGCACATGAAGATACTTTTTGTCGGCATTTTGTAAAACAGTACGAGGTGAGAAAATGTAATATTTGGCCATATTTCTGGAACAATTCAACTAATTTCCGCCAAATTTTGCACACTATTAGTGTTACAGAAGGCCATGTAAGGTTACGTGATTTAAGTGCGGTTACACATTTATAAAAATGGTGGCCATATAAATATTTTCATAATTTTGTGAGCAGTTTAACCAGATTCATTAAAACTTATGGTGACTTTATCTATTGAAATCATTGTACANTTTTCATAATTTTGTGAGCAGTTTAACCAGATTCATTAAAACTTATGGTGACTTTATCTATTGAAATCATTGTACACAGGACCTCGTTTTAAAGCAATTTTTAATATAGCACCAAAAAGGAAAATAAATTTTTTTATATCATATCTCGGGAACTAATCAACCTATTTCCCCCGGAATCTTCACACAAATAGTACGATGGTAGGCCATGTAAACTTATTTTTAAAACTATATATATATATGTAAATATTTCAGGTAAGTAAACCCTATAATTAAAAACATTAGACTGATTACATCCGAAGTTTATGCTCCGAATCTTACCCCCGTTGTGCAGTTGATTCTACGAGATTTTCTGGGTTCGAGTTCCGGGGTAAGGCACGTGTGTATTTTTAATTGTCTCGCTAATGCTGCCTATGTTTCTGGCTTCATCTCTAATGATATTGCTGTCAACGAGTTATCAAGGTNTTTAATTGTCTCGCTAATGCTGCCTATGTTTCTGGCTTCATCTCTAATGATATTGCTGTCAACGAGTTATCAAGGTGTTGTTACCGTCTAATCTTTTAAAAACTTTTATTAAAAACTATTTGCACTCACGTAGAGGAGAGTAGGTTAATTAGTTGTATCGGTAACTTCNCTTTTAAAAACTTTTATTAAAAACTATTTGCACTCACGTAGAGGAGAGTAGGTTAATTAGTTGTATCGGTAACTTCGTATACTTTAAGTAATACTTAACAAAAACTCCAATGAGCAGGACGATAGTGGATGAGGTCGAGCCTCGTGTGAAGGAGTGCGCGGGAGAGGTAGAACGCGGTGGCGACGCAGACGGCCGCCTGGGGTGGGAGGGAGGTGAGTAAGTGTCTCGCGNAGGGAGGTTCAATGCGGGGTCCTTTTGAGTATCTGACGCCTATATGAAATGGCGTTTCTAATGTGCGTGACGTCGCAGATTAGCACGTTGGACGTACGTTCAGTTGTTTCGTAGAAGAACGAGTATTCCGAACGCTTTGCTGGAGTCTTTACAGGCACCTTCCTAGTTGTCATGTGGTTATCATTGCGTGGTCCATTCGCGGTTATGTACAACGTTTCTGAATCCCTGCGATAGTTACACTTCCTGGGCTATTCATCTGCCTCATGCAAACCGAGCTTAGAAAATAACACCAGATGGCCAACGCACCGCATTCGTGCATACCCAGTTTAATATCATTACGCACGAGAACTATTCCTTACTAGGCATTACCAATATGCCTATTTTCTCTTTGTCTTTATTCATGTTAGCTGTAAATTAAATATTATAATTTATAGACAAAATATAAGTAAATGTTTAATTGATCCAAAAACAAGGTAATTTAATGTTCACTATATTTATTATTCTGTAAAATAGTGTTTTAAACTACAGCGACAACGCTGTATATTTCTGAACAGATAGCTTTATTAAAACTCAATAGTCACCGGTTAAAATTATAAGGAAGCAGAACACACGAGAAGTTTATTTGTGTACGCTATCTTCCATCGCCGTCGCAACGCTTCCTTGCAGCCAGACGAGACCTTGAGGCGTCTACGATGTTTTTTACTGGGGAGGTCCCTAAAGAATCCCACTTCCCTGCTCTGCATTACACAGAGTTAGAAATTCACGTTTTTCTGCGAAACTAATAAACGCGCATCCAATGTGCTGATCTACGAGGGCTGTACAGTGCTTTGAAGTCGTCAGGCACATTAGAAACATCATTTTTGAGTACTCCAAAATGGCTAAAAAAAAGTGCTTTTTCATAGCAGTGTATCTCAAAACACACACGTCACACACATACAAAACTACTCAAGGGCCCTACATTGAACCTTCCTGCAAATTTTTCACCAATAAAATGATAGGTTTACCGCTGAAAATCCCATGGGCACTCGCAGTGCGACGAGAGCGCTGCACGTCAGTCCAGAGCCTTGCGCTGAGTGGCGATGGCGTACTTGATGCGCGAGGAAGTGTCGCCCTTATCGCTCCTGTGCCTCTCGGCCTCAAACGCGGAAATCGGCTCTCAAAACCTCGCCGTGAAGAGCCGCCCAAATCTCCTCACTCACTTCACTCTCTCAAAGGCGGAAAACAGCTCCAGGTAGGCGGCAACCTTGAGGAAGGAAGAGAGTGGCTTTCATTGGAGCACTGTACCTGGCGTACCCAGTGTGCTCTCTGCACACGTTCACTTGCGTCCAAGACAAGCTATAAGAGTGCGACTTATATCGCGAGTTATTGTAACGCCATTTCTGCTGGTCCGTGTTTGTCCACTTACCACCAAACCACTTGACACTCCCCTCAATAAAGTTTATCATCGACTGGCTGGCTGCCAGTTAATGTTGGCAGTCGCGTGTAACAAGCACCGCAATCTATTGTTCACTTTTGTTGTCATGAGAAGATTATTACTTCTATTTATGGTAATTAATGTTGTTGTGATGTAAACTTATTTAGAGATCCCGACAAATATTAACGAAACAATGAAACTACANTTATGGTAATTAATGTTGTTGTGATGTAAACTTATTTAGAGATCCCGACAAATATTAACGAAACAATGAAACTACGTTCACGCGAATTTTATTTCCAGTGGCAGAGGTAGGTAGATGGTTTAACGTCTCATCGACAGCGAGGTCAATAGAGACGAAGCAAGTTGCTCAGGGAAGAGGGATTGGGGAAGGAATCGACCATCCCGAATTCGCCTGGAGTGATTTCGGGAAACCATGGAAAACTGAAATCAGGATGGCCGGCCCGGGAATCGAACCCAGGTCTTCCTGAATGTGAGTCGAGTGTCTTACCACTGCACCACCTTGCTCGGTTCCGGTAGTAGATGTTTTTTTTCTTNTTACCACTGCACCACCTTGCTCGGTTCCGGTAGTAGATGTTTTTTTTCTTTTTAGTGTAGCCCGAGTTACGCTTGGGAATATTGTTTCAAGTGTTAAAATTATAACACACACTACCAAATTGCCACAAAAGTACAAGTTATGTTGCATATGAAAGAAAAATGCATATATTTCGTAACACTGTAAAATAGATTGCTTGAATTTATTTTAAATGTTTTAAAGATCAATTAATAAGGGTGTGTTTTTTATCAAATTTTAACCGTATCTTTATTTTGGATGCTTTATAAAGCACATCTTGCATTCTTCCCCAACCTTTTCAACTAGCAAGATCATCATATTAATTACTATAATTGTATGCAGTAAAAATTAGTAATATTTTTTTTTTATATTTTAAAGAATATGCATTATTAAATCCATTTCAACCATATAAGTTAATAACTGAACTGGATGTGCATTAAATAAGTTATTAAAATATTTCCAAACATTATAAAGAATATTTATTACATGCAATCCAAGTACTTGTTTGATGTTTTTTGCGTAATGTGCTTTTAAAGCAACCGCAATAGAAATCCGCTTAAGTTTTGAATAAAATTATTAGCTGATTGTTTAAACCTTTAAAAATAAGTAAATTCAAGGAAAATATTTTACGATATTACATAATATACTCATATTTCTTTCACATGTAAATCATACTTTTACGACAATTTTAATAGTATATGTAATAAATACATTTTTACGATTTCAGCATGTNTTATGGTAATTAATGTTGTTGTGATGTAAACTTATTTAGAGATCCCGACAAATATTAACGAAACAATGAAACTACATTCACGCGAATTTTATTTCCAGTGGCAGAGGTAAGTAGATGGTTTAACGTCTCATCGACAGCGAGGTCAATAGGGACGAAGCAAGTTGCTCAGGGAAGAGGGATTGGGGAAGGAATCGACCATCCCAGAATTTGCCTGGAGTGATTTCGGGAAACTATGGAAAACTGAAATCAGGATGGCCGGCCCGGGAATCGAACCCAGGTCTTCCTGAATGCGAGTCGAGTGTCTTACCACTGCACCACCTTGCTCGGTCCCGGTAGTAGATGTTTTTTTTGTTTTAGTGTAGCCCGAGTTACGCTTGGGAATATTGTTTCAAGTGTTAAAATTATAACACACACTACCAAATTGCCACAAAAGTACAAGTTATGTTGCATATGAAAGAAAAATGCATATATTTCGTAACACTGTAAAATAGATTGCTTGAATTTATTTTAAATGTTTTAAAAATCAATTAATAAGGGTGTGTTTTTTATCAAAATTTAACCGTATCTTTATTTTGGATGCTTTATAAAGCACATCTTGCATACTTCCCCAACCTTTTCAACTAGCAAGATCATCATATTAATTACTATAATTGTATGCAGTAAAAATTAGTAATTTTTTTTTTTTATATTTTAAAGAATATACATTATTAAATCCATTTCAACCATATAAGTTAATAACTGAACTGGATGTGCATTAAATAAGTTATTAAAATATTTGCAAACATTATAAAGAATATTTATTACATGCAATCCAAGTACTTGTTTGATGTTTTTTGCGTAATGTGCTTTTAAAGCAACCGCAGCAGGAATTCCGCTTAAGTTTTGAATAAAATTATTAGCTGGTTGTTTAAACCTTTAAAAATAAGTAAATTCAAGCAAAATATTTTACGATATTACATAATATACTCATATTTCTTTCACATGTAAATCATACTTTTACGACAATTTTAATAGTATATGTAATGAATACATTTTTACGATTTCAGCATGTTTTACAGTCAGGTGCAGTGCTCCATTGGAAGACACTATCTTTCTAAAGTCTGTTCACGGTAAACTGAGCACTTTCGAAAACCCTGCTTGAGATTTCCTTGCACACACATTGCGTATTCTTCCACCATATGTACAATTAACATTGCCTTGGGCCTGATCACTTTATTCATGCGTCGGTAAAGAAAAACTGTAAAATAATTAGAAAAATAAATATTTTAAAAATTTACTTATTCTTACATTTACAAGCATTAAGAAAACATAAAGTAAAATAAACCATTTAAGTAGTCACAAATGTTTAACTAATACTTTTAATTGAACGCTAAGCCGCGTAACTTCTTTCCCTTAGCCATTGCCAACTTTACCGGGCGTATGTCAGTCAATCCATCTGTTAAAATATATGCAGGTAGGGGCAGTGAAAATATTCAAAAGTTGATAACAAAAGTGCTTACTTTATCGTGAACAGCCTTTACCTAGGAGGCTTCAAGACATCCTTCTGTAGGATGTTCACGGTAAAGTGAAGAAAATGCCCGCTAACTGAATATTTGTTACGTTACACACTAGATCCCAGTTAAGTTGGCAGAGAATTAATAAAAATTGTTCTAAGACTTGACGCTGTCTTGCGAGAGTAATGTTCACATTTATGGAAAAATAATTTTTTTATAATTATGAACGTTAAGGTACACATTAGCATTAGTAACATATTTAACTCTGTCCCAATTCTGTGCAAGTATAAAAATGTCCGTGCTTAACCCCGGATATACGTAATCAACCCTTGTGCATACTAACGCTGTCCAAACTCCCAGTTTTGTACATAGGAGGTCTACCCTTGGCAAGTTCACGAAGTTGCGTGCATGTTGGCTGTGTTTGCATACTTGGTGCTGTGACCGTATTGGCTTAATAAGAGTTGTAAATGTTTTATGAAGGTTTATGTAGTGTTCCAGTTTGAGAATTCATTAAGTATTTACGAATGTTATATGCTTGTTATTACGAAATGTTTAATTGTGTGGAAACAGGTTTAGGTTACAATTTCCCGTTGGCGTTCGCGAATAACTTGCGTACATAATTCAGATTAGGAATAGTGTTATAGTTTATTCGCTGTTTCATCCCGCTTTTTGAATCAAATCTTTAAAAAATCTCCTGCTGAATGACGTGCTTGGTTGTTTCTTAAATACGCCATGTAACACAAGCATTTTATTTTTGTATTAACATAAAATGCTTTACTTTTTATATTAAATTGACCTTTAATTATATTTTATTAATATATTATAATATTTTATTTTTAACGAATAAAAATAAAAACAGGGAGAAAATTGGTGTGTTGGTAATGCCTTGTAAGAAATAATTCTTATGCAAAATATTATTGCAGTGAGCGCGCACGAATGCGGTGCGTTGTCACTTTGGTGTGATTTTATAGACTTGGTTAAGCTTTTGTTTGCATGAGGCGGAGGAATAACCTGGAAGTAGAACTTAAACAGGGCTTCAGAAAAGTTGGAAGCAACTGTGAATGGTCTATAGCAGTTATTTGATTTGGTAGTTATTTATATGTCTCGATAAGGTCAGGCTGAATTGATAAACACGGTATAATTTATAATATGTATTTTTATATTTTTGTTTTTTTACGTCACTGTAGATCGGTCAGCTGAATGTCGGAAACACGCTCGTCCCTCCTTTCAGCTTTTTTTTTGTCGTAGTTTGTACCATTACCGCTAAAATGTGTGACGACGAGAGAAGTATGAAGAGTCTGAATAATGAGGAATAATCCGAATAAACCTGTCAAAATAATATGGACCACACCATAATACACATCAGGGCAAGTAAACAAATATGTAATGACGATTCGGGTACAGCTTGAAAAGGGAAATTTGTTAGGAACATATTTCGGAAGTTTACAAAATTAAGAGAAAAGTACGTAGACCTTAAGTAAGGCTTTCAAAAGTGCTCAATTAAGCAGCGCTTTTATCGTAACTATCGTCAGCAGATAAGACTTTACAATAATTTGTCGCCAAGCAATATTCAATAATACTTTAGTCTGAGCAAATTTTTGCTGCTACACACACTGTTAGTTAGTTCATCATCTTCAAATTATTGGNTCAATAATACTTTAGTCTGAGCAAATTTTTGCTGCTACACACACTGTTAGTTAGTTCATCATCTTCAAATTATTGACGTGGGATGTAGCTCAATAGAAACTTGTAATTCCAGTAAAATGTTAGCTCACAAAACCTTAAAAAAACCGTTCTCTAGTATTGTCCATTTTTCGTTGATCTACACTGGCTTGCAAAAAAACTGTAAACTTTAATTAACATTTACTTCTCNTCTAGTATTGTCCATTTTTCGTTGATCTACACTGGCTTGCAAAAAAACTGTAAACTTTAATTAACATTTACTTCTCGTTCATTCTTAAAGCTTGTGTTTTACGTCGTACGGTTACGTAAAGAAATGAAGGCTGCGGCCCACTTCACAATTTGACTCGGTGCTCATATGCCGAATGTTGACTATCGTGTAACGATAAAGTGTGAAAGGGGATCTTGGGAGGTAGCAGTTACGTAATGCATTTGTAGGGAAAACGGGATTGCTCTGGGCAAACCTATCAGCTACCGGTAACGCCCGCCATGTTTCGCACCCGCGAAAATGCGACCTGGAATCCGCATGGCCTCGGTGAAATATATACCACTAGCCAAAGAGACAGGTCTTGTATAGTCTATTCGCAGTTTCTCCCCACGTTTTGAATCAAACCTTTGAAAAATCACCCCATGTATGACATGTTTAGTTATTTCTTAAATATGCCATGTATCGCAAGCGTTTTATACCTCTGCATACATAAAAGTATATTATTTTTAGTTAAATTTAAGTTTTACCTATATTTTATTTATAAATTGTAATACGTATCTAATTTATAATAAATATTAATAAAAACATTGAGAAAACATTTCTCCTGCAAAATATTATTACTAATGAGTGCGCAAAAATTCGGTGCGTTGCACTTTGGTGTAATTTTCCAGACATAGTTAAGCTTAGTTTGCACGAGGCGGACGGATATCCTGTAAGTAGAACTTTAGCAGGGTTTCAGAAAAGTGTGAAGTAACAGTGAATAGATGATATAATATATGCATTGCATTTATAAACGCTCCAATCCTAACGCACTTAGCAGTGGGAAATATATATATAGTATGGGATAATTAATTACATTAAACGTTTCTATATCACTATGTTCCCGAATTCAAAATTCTCTCTACAGAAGCGAAGCTGCTAGCAAGCCAACAGTGCTGCCAACTGTGAAATTTACTGACACTCCGTTCATCAGTGAATGACATCAATAATTTTAGGAGCACTCTGCTGAAATAATAAATGTGTTACTTGCCTTTATTGCGCTGCAGCGTCGAGATATTAATCTCATGGGCAAAAAATTACGACAATTTAACTTAAATTTCACTTCACCTATATTAGCCCACGATGAGAATGAAAAAAAAAAAATGGAAAAATATTTCCCAGTGACCCTGATTGGGATCGAACCCATAACCTTCCGGATGCAAGGCCGACATCCTATCGCATTTTAAAAAGAAAAATAACTACTGTTATCTCATTTTATTATCCCTATCGTATTTCAATGGCAAAGTATGTCCGAATTTAAAACCATTGTAATAACTTAACTAGTGAAAATGAGGAGCAGTTCCTAAGTTTCCGAAAAATTACGAACTTCACAGAAAATATAATACTTCTTGAAACATGCATTGAAAGAATAATGTTCCTTACAAAACGAAATTGTCTTGAATGTTTGCAACCCAATGTAAACGGTCACCAGTGCCATTGTGTGAGGGCTACATTTTTCGTAATAAATATGCATTACACTCACTTATTTAACAGTCTGCGGGAAACAACGTAATCTACGTAATATATTTTTATTGGACAGTTTGGTTTGGCACACATTGACATAAAATATTTGCGCACCCTGTAAATTTTTCATTCGTAAGCGTGGAAGTTGCCAAACAAGCACACAGATTATATGCAATCGATTTTATAAAGTTCCATGCGGTCGTCAGTCGCACATGAAAGCTAAGAGGGCTTTGACGTTATTCATAGTGTGGCATATACACTGTAAATAGTGAACAGAACAGCGCATAACCTGTAGCATGCACGATACTTTGTAATGACGCAGTATTATTAATTTGCGGGACACGTGTTTCATTTTCTTTCGATTTTCCAAGCTTCATAATATTTTTATCGGGTTTGAAATTAAAAGCCGTGGTTGTTCGTTTTACTGTGATAGTTTGTTTATCGGGCATAAGTTTTCCGTTTAACGTTTATCAGGCGTCCGGTTGCCGTTTTCAAAGCCTTAGTTTTGTTATGTGTCAACATTAGATTAGCTTTTTTCAGACTGCGTCGACAGTTTTGTCCGACAAGTTCGTACGACGCAGTTTTGGATAACATAGGAAGAGCTTGCATGGCAGCCCACGCCAGGCCTTTATCTAGGGCGAGGGGAGGTGATAGGCAGAACAAGTACACGTGTGCCTATCACCATTCACGTCAGTTTGAAGTGAGTCGTCATCCAGTGCTCGCCTAGGCCGTGTCGGGCGTGGCGCTAACCCCCACACCGGCAAACTTGAACTTGCTAGATTATTTCTCCGCCAGTGTGGGAGGTCGCTGCATTTATTCTTCTTGCGATACAAGTTTTTAAGAAATGAATTAATTCGTAAACGACTGTGGCGATGTTCTGCACTTGTCTGGTTATCTGAAACCTGTTCGTACTCTGAACTTCGTATGTGAACTGTTTCACTTAAATGGTAAATAAAAGTATGGAACAAAACAAAACTGGAACTTGACTTTATTTCATATTTAATTGGCGCCCATTTTAAAGAGTCTCGTGTTACTCCGTCTTGAGCTAGTCCAGTGGTAAGTTATAGCCGAGTGGCAACTTGAAGCCGGCTATAACTGTGTGCATGCCACATTACAACTTGTCAAACATCATGAATGAGCGATCACCACATGCCGAGAAGACGGATGAGACAGCCGTAGGAATAACGGACGCACAGTAAACTTTTTCTGTACTTCTTACAATCAATTCTTCAGACACTACATACCCAAAATTTTCTTGTAAATCTACATCCCAATTATTGTATCCCTACAACACACACTGTAAATTTTTTTTTGTATTTTTTACAAGAAATATTCTTGGAAACCCAGTTTAAAAGAAAATCTTCTGTAGGACTACAAACAGTTGTCTTGTAAAACTGCAAAACATATATTTGTATTATTACAAATTATGTATTACAACTTACATTATTGAGAAGTGGACATATAAAAATATTTTTTTCTTCTTCTAGAAAATAAATGCGATTAATTAATACCAGATAACAAGGAAAATAAATATAATTCACGAAAAAGAAAGTTGCACACTGCTAGAACAGGGCTTAGAACCCATGACCCTTGTAATACTATCCAACGCCCATACCCGCATAACCAATGTCACTTACGATCTTTGTACTAATTTTTGCACTAATGCTGGAATTAATACCTACTTATTGTAAGTGAAGTTATTCGTTTCAGAAGAACGCATTTATTTCATTTTAAGAGTTCTGTGTGGATATGAAGCATTCAAATTAACAGTTAGTAATTAATATCGTCACGTGTTTTTGAAATTGTCGTCGTTTTATTATGATTATTTGAGTTGTTTTAAGTGTTTAACGTTGTTAACACTTGCAAAACATTTATTTTTGCACGTTTTTACACTTTACATTACTCCTAATTTTTACACAAACATCTAGATACTGCCTTACATTCTTGAGTGTCCGTCATTTTGTTTGAGCTCGTGGATACGTGTCAGTATAATACAAACGTTTCTTCAGGTATACCATAAACACAGCTCTTGTATTTTTACAAGAAAGTAATTTTACAAAATATTTTTTTGTGTAATTTGTAAAATTACAAAAAATATTTTTACAGGTGGCCTCTCTGCGAGTGTGTGAGGCACGGATGATTTATGGACGCGTACGCGCTATCGGTTGCAACCGGAGATGCAGCGGCTTTTCCCAAGGGAATGTTTACAAAGCAAGCCTGTTATGCCTATCAGGGCGCATACCGCTTCCAACCTTGGGTATCGGGTGTCTTTGAGATATCATTGAAGGGATATTCTGGACATTAATACTGCCCTAGTTTCTCTTAGCGTGACTCGGGGTTCGTTGAACCTTCCAGATCAATTCCAGCGATATTACAAAAGTGCGGCAGGCCTCCGAGCTGGAGTTTATGAGAGTCGGCAGTTTTGGCGATCGTGCGACGTTAAGCGAGAGACGACGAGCTAGGAGAGAAACGAGTAACACCGAAAGTGACCAGCGGGAGGAAAATATGCGACTGCGAGTATCAGAGCAGTGAAGATTACGACTGGCAGGCTGGACGGTTGGATTGGATGCGTGACTGAAATACACTATAAGCAATGACAACATACATACTGAATTTGATTGGAAAGGGCTTATTAACGTCCCACGGTGTTATGCCTGAAAGCTTATCAGGGAAAGGTCTGCAAAGAAACTTATCACCTAACTTAAACTAACAACCATGCCCTACCTGGGATTCGAACCCAGAACTTCCCTGCACGCCAGATCGGCGGCGCACCGACCGACTGCGCCACGGGAGGTCGGCGACAGACTTACGAAGGATCTGATGCATCTAGGGTATTCGTCAAGATGTTAATGGAGGAAGCAAGGGCAATAGGAAATGTCTACAGAAAAATTGAACCATGTTTGTCTTGATCAGCATTTTCTTTTCTATTTAGCTGAAAGCCAACAATGACAAAGTCAGGCATATCGAATTGGATTGAATTGAACTGATCCTTTATATCAAACTGGAATGAGTTTGCACCAGTAGGTACAGGTTTTTCAAGACATTGCCAATAATTGAAACCGATGGGAATTTTATGATGTTTGTATAGTTTTGCTTTAATATCGTCTCCATAATTAGGCTCGTATTCAACAATTGGCCACAGGATTTCCATTTTCTCAATAACAATTTTACCAGCATCTGGAATAATATCAGCAGCTCCATTTTGTGTTTTAGGCCTTCTGTAAATAGAAACATCATCATGAGAATTTCGAATGAATGTAATCTTGTATCCGCCTTTCCAGAATATTTCATTACAATCCCTCATAAATACTAACACATATCTTAATGGATAGATATGTTCATTATATCCATCTGCCTTAAAATATTTGCCTTTTTCTACCCCTGCTAGTTGCAAGTACGATGATTCTGATTCTGAGCTAAGCAATGCATGCATCATAGTCGAAGTGATGCCAGGATTGTCAATACTTTCAATTATATTTCCATGCTTAGAGATCTCTACTCTTGAGAACTGGAATGGGAAGAAATTCTCACAAAGGTCAATAGTTGAAGTTTTTTCATAACCCGCATTTGTATCTCTTTTAGTTAGCTTATACTGTTGGTACACATAAGCCTCATTCGGATGTGTAAATGCATCGCCAACAGGAATATCAAACTCAATGCGCTTGTTGTATTCATTTAAATAGTTTTTTGTCTGGTCGTTTGGTGGTAACGACTGACTTTCATAGCTTTCAATTTTTTGTATACTCATTTATTATATAGAAAAATTTTTTTTTTTAAACAGCTACACTTTCCTTATCAACCCAAGAACTATGACTACTATCAAAACCCAACCATTTAATAAGCAACTTATTTCCTTTCCTTTGTAAAACTTTCTCTACTAAGTAGTCTTGGTCATACTAGGGTCTTGAAGCAGCTCTGGTTCATANAATTTTTTTTTTTAAACAGCTACACTTTCCTTATCAACCCAAGAATTATGACTACTATCAAAACCCAACCATTTAATAAGCAACTTATTTCCTTTCCTTTGTAAAACTTTCTCTACTAAGTAGTCTTGGTCATACTAGGGTCTTGAAGCAGCTCTGGTTCATAAATACCCTTGATGGGCTCACTTTTCAAATATTTTATTATGTATGTTATGGGGTGCGTGTACAATACTTCACATACCTTAAATACTTCAGTGGACCAGTTTGGTGTATACCCCTTTTCAAACAGGCCTTTACTTTTACTTATACGGACTTTATCTCCTATAGCAAACCGTGCTTTAGCCATTTTTCTTTCTCCACCATACATGTTGATTAGAATAGACCTTTCATTCTTTGCGCTTACATTGGCAGGTTTCATCCTGATTGTGCTGTGAACAGTTTTATTGTATTCCCTTATTAATTTAGGCAATATATCCACCCATTTATAGCTTCCCTGCACAGTAAATATCTTCCACATTTTCTCCTTCAATGTTCTATTAAATCTTTCTACGACACTGGCTTTCTTTCCGCTGTATGTTGAATAGTGTGTTATGTTGTTATTGACCATTAACGTCTTAAATGATTTATTGTAAAATTCTTTCCCTTCGTCTGTTTGTAAATGCATAGGACTGCGGCCATTCAAAATAGTTTTAAATGCTAAAGTAACATTTTCACCTGTTATATCTTTGACAGGTATTTTCCATGCATACTTCGAAAAAACATCAATCACCGTCAGCATATACTTAAACCCCTTGTTAAGACTGTGTATAACTTTTAATGGCCCAGAGTCCATCTCAACCAAGTCAGCTTGCCAGAGATCGTCGATGCCGAAAGATAGAACAGCCCTCCTGGGGAAATTTTTTCGCATTGGTTTATGAATTTCATTTGCAATATCGTCTTTTATACTCCGACCAGTGAACATTGACTTATTGGTACCACAACATCTACAAACACATTTAATTCTTGCATTATTTTTAAGTTCATATGAAACCTTATCACTTAGTGTATGCTTCCTACACTTGAGACAGTACACATTTAAGTTATCAATATTCATTTTATATATACATATAATAAATGATTACCGAAGAACAAGCTAAAATGAATATTGAGAGAAGAAAACAACTAATTGAAAAGTTTAAGGCCTTCCAGAAACTACATAAAGAAGAGTACGATAAAAATAAAAGACAGGAACAACCTTTGATAGATGCGATAAAGGACTTGGGACAAAAAGTTGAGCATGTAACAAACGAGAATAAGAACCTAATCAAGGAACTTGTTCCATTTGCTGTAAAGAATTTGGACTACCCACGAATGCCTACGGAAACTTCATTTGAGAGGAATGTGTTTGGTAAAGCAGACACCAGTGACGATGGCGTTGAACGCTATGACGATGGCGTTGAGGCGTTGGAGCATTTGAAAAACGATATTTTACCGTTAACTAACTATAGAACAACATTTATTGGAGAGAAAGTGACTGAATTCTTAAATAACTGCGATGACCATGTTTTTGGACTAAGGCCTGATGGAAGCAAAAGGTATATTGGCGATAGCAAAGTAATATTCAACAATGTCCGACTTACTGTAAAAGATCGAACATACATTGGAACTGATGGTTTGCTGAAATTGCTAACTCGTAAGGATGTATCAGAAAGTGACTACACTGCAACCGACTATGAAAACTGCAGTCTTATCCTAACAGATACAAATACAGTTTTTCAAAAGAATGACCCCAACTTGGGAACACCAAAATAAAGCAAGGGCGATAAATGGAAAACTATTGTTAGACCAGTGTACGGTATGATAAAGAAAAACCGCAACTGTCCTCGTACAGGAACAGGTATAAAGACATATACAGGTTATCCCAAAGAATACATATGGATGGATGATGTTAGGAAGCTCATTGATAGGCTTCTCGTTATTTATGGCGAAGAGAATGCTGGAAAAGATAACTATTACAATGAGAAGGTCGGAATAATGGATATGCTCAACAGCAAGTTTAGTGACTTTGTTGTGAATAATCCAAAAGGTATACCATACCTGATACAAATGTTGAACACAATACCCCCTTCTTTCTGGGAGTCGGAGCATCATGGAAAGGGATTACTCAATAATTTAATAAATTGTCTACCTTTTGAGTTACATGCACCAGGCTATAAATTCCTAGGCCCAGGTACCAGACTAAAAGAGAGACTTGAGAGAGGTGATAAACCTGTTCATCCATTAGATGAAGCTGCAATGGAGCATGAAATAGCTTATTATCACAATAAAGATATATCTGAAAGACACGTAGCTGATAAGGAACAGGAAAAGAAGGCATTCAAAAGATTGTTAAGCTCAGATGCTGATCTCAATGAGAGATTGTTGGCTGGTGTTACTGGATCTGCAATGCATATAAAACGTAAGCTGGGCTGGGGAATTAAAATAAAATTTAAAAAATATTACATATAATAAATTAAAGTAAAAAACATCGCATTTCAATTTTCTAGCGAGGAGCTGGAGGGTTTGAATATTGATTCTTTCCTGACGAAAGACCAATTAGAATGCAAAAACAAGAAATTGAAGGAAGGCAAAAGTATGACTATCACAATCTCAACTCCATAACTTAAGAAAATGTCTAAGGAAATGAAGACTGGAAATGGTTTGACATCTCACAAGGGTGGATTTTTACCTTTGATTTTTGCAGCATTGGGAGCTCTAGGGACATTGGCAGGAGGTGCCTCATCTATCGCTACATCAGTAATTAATGCTAAGAAGAGAGACCAGGAATTGGAAGAACAAAATATACATAATTTAGCCATGGAAAAACAAGGTAAGGGGGTGAAGAATGCCAAAAAAAAAAAGAAGAAACTCCACTCAGTAACTTTGATATTGATGTAATGGTTAAAAAATTAAACATAAAAAATTTTCGAGATGTATTTATGATTGATAAGCTACCTAACACGCCACTCGATAAGGAATGTGGGATTGTTAACCTAGATGTTTCAAAAAACTCTGGAACACATTGGGTATGCTACTGGAAAGAATCCAATAAAAAATATTTTTTCGACTCATTTGGTGGAGATCCACCCCGGGAATTGATTGCGTATCTCATTGGTAATATTATTTATAACGATAGCAGAATTCAAAATTTCCACCAAGTAATTTGTGACTATTTGTATGTCATTGTGCTAAATCACTTTTCACATAATTTTAAATTCCCAACATATATTTTACTAATAATAAACGATGGATATATGTGGAAATGCATTAATGACCTCTTGGATTGAAGATCAAATTAAAAACACAGGGATAATGATACAACTACTGAGAAAATATATCCTAATGATTTTGGTTCACACCCACAGTTCATTGACTTTATAACCACACTGACAAGAAATAAAAGATCCTTGGATAAAGTCTTTCTTACCTACTTGGAAGAAGATAAGAATATAGATTTTGAAAAAAAAAAAAAAAAAAAAAAAAGGCTTAGAAACATGGGAAATCCTATTGCTCCTAATGATGCGGTCAATTTAGAGTACTATCACTCTAGCAGAATTGAAATTATTCGTTTAGTCTGGAAATACAGTTCAAAGGACAAATTATTTTACCTAGGTAATAATCAAACACAAAACCTTTTTACGAGAAGTGGAAGAGTAATTGAGATAATAATAAAATCAGAAGATTATAAAGAAATTATCAAATTATACAATAATTTAAAAAGCATCGCCATACATAAGTCTTTCTATGTCGATCCTGATGATAAGATATTTTTTAAAATTCCAAAAGCTTTCAGTGCACCTGAAGGCACAATTGTGTTTTTTGAAATAGTTATGGTATATAAATACATTTAAAAAAGGAGCAGAGTCTGTTAGTTTTTAATGGAAATTTTTCCATTAAAAGCAAAGAAAAATGCGCTAATAATCTAAGGATTTAGAAAGTATTTAATTTTATTACGAAACTTACCATTATTTAACTTATGAAATGTGTCTATTGTAACAAAACCATGTTCCTTATCCAAACATTTTGAACAAGTCTCCTTAAATTTCTCAAATGGGATATCGCCACCAACGAAATCGCTATGAATATGTTTAAGATTTGTATCATCTTGTCTGAATATGCAAAGAAAATTGGCATTGTCTCTTATAAGCTGTTTAGGCACTTTTGAGTATGTCTGAGCTAAATAGAAACAATCAATGTCTTTGTGCCTACCGCGAGTGAAGAAATCTCTTACTTTGTCCTGATTTTCAAGTATGACATCATCAAAAACAACAACAGAGTCATTACAACATTCATCCACGGTAACCATTCCTTCATTTATAGGGAAAAAGTATGCTATTGGTTCAGATATTAATTTTGCTGCTACCTCTGTATCTTCCTTTAAAGCTATATATTTAGGTCGGTTCAGACTTTTTGAACACACATATAAAGCTCCAAAGTCCAACCATCCTGGGGAATATATAAAATTATCAATCATAAGTGTAGTTTTTCTGCAATTACTAGGGCCCACTATCAAGCATCTAATATCANAACATCTAATATTATTAGGCATTAATTCTCCATGACGTTTTGTCAATACAGTTTTGTCTGGTATCCTTGTTTTAATATCCCAGTCTACCTGTTTCATGTTTCTTGGATTATTCATTTATTTAGTAGAATTTTTTTGGTTGTAATAAATGAGTAAAGTATGCAAGCTAAGAGATAACAAATCAGTGTTAAAGAAAAGACTGCATTATCCTTTAGAGATAGAGGAGCACTCAGTGGCTTTAGTNAAGAAAAGACTGCATTATCCTTTAGAGATAGAGGAGCACTCAGTGGCTTTATTTCAGTTCTATACTGCATACCTAACTCCTAACATTACCCCTGTCAAAAATAGACTCTATTATAAAAACATGGTTGGTATGGAAACATCAGTTGAAATTCCAGTTGGCTAATATAGTTTAAAAGATCTTGTAAAAACTATAAAGACTTAAGGGGGTAAACTTCATCAAGGTTACCCACCCCCTCAAAATAATAGCATATCCCTCGAGCTGGATAAGACAACCAACAGGGTGATATTAAAATGTGTGTTTGATTTACAGTTTGGAAAATGGGGTTCGATAGGAGAACTTTTGGGTTTCACAGAAAATAAAATCCTGAAATCAAACGAGTTCCATTTTGGAAATACAATTCCAAAATTTGTTCCCTTTGAAACAATAAATATACACTGTAATATAGCTAATGGGGTGATATTAAAACATAATGAATATAACCACAGAGAAACGAGCATAATTGCTACATTTAAACCAAGGACGACATTTGGATTTGGTGATATGATCCATTACGAGCCTGCCTATTCCTTTTTTTTCCCCGTGCAAACAACTCAAGTAAAGGAAATATAAGTTGAAATTACAGATAACAAAGGTAAGTTAATAAATTTTGATTCATAAGAACAAACTGTGGTCTTAGAGATGAGACCATAGATACTTATATTTCTATTAAAGAAAAAGGTATTTTTAGGTTAGAAGTACTAACATAATAACTTTATTGGTTATTTAAACCATTAAATTTGCATATATTAAAAAAAACTAAATAAAATAGGTTAGGCTCGTAGATAAATGGAATTGAATTGTGTATCTTACTTCATCACACAGCGTGCACGAGTTCTCTTGGTGGTTTTCCATCTTACCGACTCGCTATCTACAAACGGCCGCGCTATCTGTGACGTAATATGTGAACCTGGATGCGGTCGATGTATCCACGCTCTGGACGTGGAGGGACTCACTATCTCCGACTGCCGCACTCGCGATCTGTGACATAATATGTGAACCAGGATGAATTCGAGGTCGGTGTATACATGCTCTGGATGTGATTCATTCGGCGGGACTCGCAATGTATGAAGAAGCTCGCCTAGTGTCTTGCCAGTTTAGCTCATTGGTAAGACGTCCGACTCTTAATGCAAGGTTCGTGGGTTCAAATCCCGGGCTGAGTGGATAAATTTACATTGTGGGTGTGAAGGCGCCCGCATCCACATTGTATGTTTATCAACTGAGTCGTTCCAAATTTGAGCTATTAAAATAAATGGTCGTACTCCTAGCAGATCTAGGAGTAGCAGATGCAACTATATGATACCCCATATTATACCCCTTAAAGCCCAGCATAAATACTCTCTACAGTAGTAATTGTTGTATCAGATGTATAGCTGGGTAATCTCGGATGGTGACAGGCACCACACCATCTGAGATGGGGTACTAGAACTAAAAAAAAAACTCCTTCACCTCACCACTAAAAAAATAAATTTAAAAAAAAAGGCCGGCCGAGTGGTGAGGTGTCGGNAAAAAAAAAACTCCTTCACCTCACCACTAAAAAAATAAATTTAAAAAAAAAGGCCGGCCGAGTGGTGAGGTGTCGGAGTTCTCAGAAAAACGGAGTTTTACTGGCATCAACATTAGGCCATAATAAAAAAAAGGTCCCTGGCGAGTCATTAAGTTGATCGTAACCTTTTGCAATATTTTCTTCTAAGATAATAAAGATGGATAATATTTCTATAGACAGTGCAATGAATTTGGAGGTGCATATCTAAACTTTTAATTAGACTATATTGCACAAAGTCAGAGCAGTAATTATGTTTTAATGGTTTCACAATCATTAAAACCTTATAGAGAGATAAATGCTAATGAAAATATACTGATGTCTAATTATACGAATATGTGCATTTATTCTTTTACAAACAGAATAGAATGCCTTTGTGTGTCACCATATTTTTTCAATCCTTTACACAAGACTTGTGCCTCCTAGATTGACATCACTTATCAGTTTTGTACAGAAAATGTATACATATCTGTCTGGTAGGGTTACCTTAAAATTTCCTGAAGTTACTACTACTTTGGGACCATGCTTGGTTTCATTTATTTCAGCATGGTTTATCGGGTATGACTGCCCTATTGTGAGGTCGGAAAGTTTCATAAAATGGTGGGTGCTGTTTAATGCATTTAATAACTGATCCATGTTATGTTTTGTTTATTACACATTTTCATTTCTTTAAATGAAAAAAAATTCTCGCTGCTAATTATTTTTGCGCAGCTCGGATCGGCATTTCCATCAAAATCATTTAGTGACGAAATCATTTTTCATTTAGTGACGAAATCAATTTCAAAAAGTCATTTACAGCCCCAGGGGGATACCTTCCGATTTAAGTGACTTTTTCCCTGCGCTGGGTTCGGCATTTCCCTACTACTTTCTTGTGCGTATCATGCATGCCGCTACAGAAATCAAACAGCTGTGTGCAGCTACGTAGAGCAACATGTGTGGTTCATAAACATGCGGCCAAGTGTACTGAAGTAGACGGGAACATTTTTGAACATCTTTTTCAATCTTGTTAGACGCAATCGTGATGTTCAACTGTAAACAATATACGATCTGATAGTACATCACTGTATTTACTTCTGGAAGGTTATTATTTTATTCGTCATTTTTTAAATGTTTCGAATTAATTACTTTGTAAATATTGGGAATAGGACCCACATAGATGTGACATTATTTGCTCCAAATTATGTAAGAAATAAGCTCTGCGAGTGGCGGTAACTCCTAGTTAATCATTCTGTACAGGAAAATGTGATATTCACTTTCCAACATCATTTTAATACATCCTAACCATACTTCACAGTATGTATGAATCATCCATAAATTATAAAATAAAATATACATATTTCCGTATGTTGCAAATATTGGTAATATCTACTTGGAAAATGGGGGAATATTATTAAATGAGTAACTTTTACACTTTTAAAGTTATGCACAAACTTACCACTTCAGTGTATATGAGTTTTGCAAAATCATAAATAATATTTTTTTTTTTTAGTTCATTCAATAATGGTAACTTTTCTACCTTTTTACAATAAAGATTTAATTGCATTGCAAATTTCCCAAATTTTGATACAAGCGACGTTCAACACTTGTGTACTTACAGTCTGATAAGTGGTAAATTTTACATACTCCGGAAAGGTTAGAATTTTTCACAGTGTTTTGGGAAGTTTCCTGAATTTCTCTTTGCAGTGTACCTTAATAATGCACGCAGGTTGGCAGCCGTTCCCTGTTCCAGTCATGCTGCATTTTACATGTTATTAAAATATTTGAATTATTCATTATTTACAATATTTTATTTTGCCGTGACTGTTTAAGCATGAGAGGGTAATGGTAAATGTGTAGAAGGTATTTAATCTTTAGTTATGCGTTAGGTCATTTCGATTAAAGGACGGCATTAACCAGAATAAATATCAAAACGAACGAGCATCCAGTCCAATGGAAAAAGAGGAAACTCGAACACGCAATTCGTGTCGCTTATTTTATTGCGCAACCTAATGTGTGTGCAACAGCTACGAGGCAAACTTACAAATGATTGCGAACATTGCAAAGTTTTTATTTTGCTCATATTTGTGCATTCGTTTTATTAGGATTTACTTTCTTTATGACTGTGCTGTATCACTTTGAAATAGTTCATTGGGGGTGTGGCAAATATTTATTTTACAGAGACGTCTAAGTGCGTAACATAATTGAATTTCAAACTCCTAGGGGGAAGTTACAAAAGTTGCGAAATAATTAGTATGGTCATAACAGTCATTAACGGTTAGAAACATAAAAATCTTGTGGCGGCCATTTTATGAACATCACTCGCTGTCACACACCAAACAAACTGTCTTGGACAACAGTGAAACAGCTTAGATGAGAAACGTAGAAAACAAACACAAACCAACTTGCGATTTTGTAAGACGAAAAGCACTTTAGAAGGATCACAGCTGAGACCATTATTAATAGCTGATGCAGACGTAGGTACCACCGTGTAGGTTAAATGATAAGCCATTTAGATACAAAATATAGATTAAGGCCGTGTTCCAATTGTCTATTTAGTAAATTAGTTTGGTTTGGTTGGAACTCGGTTTATAGTCACGTTTTTGCGACGATAGTGAAATCTAACGAGTAAAGTTGTATTCTGCATTGCACAACACACACTGGCGTGGCATTCCAATAATATTATCGGCATAAATCAATAAATAGACATGTAGAAATCTTTATTTATTAATGCATGAATAAAATATTGTTTCGGTTACGTTTACTCTCAAAATATACCTCATTCCAATATGTGTCATTGGAATTAAACTCATGTATTCAGCCATTTACTCACGTTTATATTTCTTCAATTACGCGAATTATTTAAAAATTGTGTTGAGAATGAAGCCATCCAAAGAGTTAAAAAAAAAACGTTTATCGCTGGCATGATACGTGCACATACAATAATTGTACTCAGTTGTTACTTTTACTTATTTTACGTCCCGTTTACGGCTACAGTCCCCAATAGTTATTTCCACATGAATAATTAACTGCAAAGGTTCATTTAGAGTGGTGGATTTGTTAACAAACACAAAATATTTGTGATTCCCTGGTAACAAACTGAAAAAGATGATTTGTACTAAATACTCCTCATCACATGGCAACCCCAAAATGTAAACCCAGCGTATTACTTCGTGTACAAACTGTTGCATGGATTCGCTAACCAACTTGGGAATCGCTACCGGTGACCCTACCAAGTTTAACAATTCATCACAAAAGCATCGAAATTCCTACTTCTGTGAAATGGCCTGGCTAACTACCCCATGCAAACTAGCAGGCACTCTAAGCAGTACTGCAGAATACACTACAGTGACACTACATATACTTAAGGCTAAAATAATACTTACACTCATCAACAAATTAACTTATACGACACAGCACTAACTGCTGTGATTTTCTGAGCCAAAATAGGTGGGAAAGTTTTGAGAATTTTAAAGAAATGAAAGGACCTACCCTCATCATCAGCACCGACGCCATCTTTACGCACAAGGCCTCTTACTTGTTGCCTCAAAACTTTGATGCCGTCCTCCGACGAAAACACAACGCCCGCGTCTTAAGTAAAACCTGCAATGACTCCTGTGACAACTGCTGCACCCAAGCAGTATGCACGCCACCTGTAGCGTACATCTCTGGATGAAGGTTTTGCTTACAAAAGATCGTACAAGTTTAATTTGCCAATTTATATGCTTTTTTAAAAATTGTCCTACCCAATCACCAAAAATAAACCTCCAATCATGACTGCCATGCCAGCAGAGTGGTGCAGAGAATATATACATGCAACAGAGGGTTCCTTCCTAGTGACCACCAGATCACTCTGTCACATGTATATAGCTCGCCCCCAACTCCACAACCATGTTAACCATTATGAACATACATCGGAAGTGAATAAGAATGATAGCAAAGAGTGAATCTGTAGCAGCCTTATGATAGTCAGTTTAAGATACTGGATGTATAAAGTAATAAAATTAATTTCCTTTTTATTTTTAATTACCGGGCACTTCTCCTACTTTTTTCCCTCAACCCCAAGTAAAATACAAACAGTTTTCAAAATAAAAACTTTGCAAAATTTATGCAAAAATTACATCACAATATTTAAAAATTATTATTCCCCAAATTACCTTAAAAACATATAAAATTTAATCCCCTCTTAATCACCTCAGTCGCCATATGGTGGATGGAAACGCAGTGAGCTCAGTGCAATTCCGACCTCCGTCGAAACCACCAAGTACTCGCGTCGCAGAGTCAAACGCCTCCTTGGCTACCGTCAATGTGCAACGTCTTAGAAAACATAAGTACCCATGATTGACATGAGATTGCGTAACTCTGTTACAACAGCGGGGCGTTTCCCGGACTGGGTTTCCTAGTTTAAAACTGATGGTTTCGCCGTTTTCCATTATAACTGCACTCTAAATTCGAATTAGTGGAAAATCACTGATTCACTGTCAAATGCAATTGCTCGAATAATTGAAAATGGCTCCACTTAAAATCGGTGGAAAACCACTTTTTTTCAGGGAAACAATTTTACTGCTTGAGTAAGTGTCACAGCCAACTGCATATGGTGAATTATATATTGTTTTTATTGAATTTAACCAAATCATTGCGAGAAATAAACATATTTTCAACAGTAACTGTTGATTTTGTGCAACTTAATTTGGTTTTTTTTTTAAATGAAACGCCTCGGCTAGGTTTTAAACCCAAAGTGGTTTTTTCCATGTCTATTTAAGGAATTGTACTGGATTTTAAACTTTCGCTGCTAGGATATAGATTTTCACATCACAGTGTCGAAAATATAAAATAAATGTCTGTTTCTCCTAAGGCCACGCATGATTTCTAGATATCGGTGAAGTAGAAGTATTGGGATAACATTTTGGCAATAAACATCAAGGATAATTATGCGGCGATATTTTCTGTAACTCCAGCTCGTGATTCTCGCATACATGGACATAGTCATCGACTTGCGTGTGCAGAAGTGCTCATATTTCGCTGTGAATATTTTATATATTTTGTACATAAACATACTTCTGAACAGGATTTAAACATTTTTTTTACCCATGCTATCAGAAAGAATAAAAAAAAAACACATTTATATAGAGTCACGTTCGCTCATGCAGTTTAATAGTCGTGACGCCAGAACAGTAGCCTACATGTCCCAGATTGCATTCCCGGTCGGATCGAGGATTTATTTTCTTCGGTTTAGCACAGCGTGCTCGGTTGTCTTGTCATGCTCAAACTGCGGTTGACAATGGTAAACATTACAAAATCCGAAATCATCCTGCCTATTTACGCCTTGGCATCCAGACTGTCTTTAAGCTGGCAACATGTGTTCATTTATTTAATTGATCGAATGCACGTCTCTCGTTTCGAGCTGGACATTTGTGGGCGAAAGCCGACACACACACATAGAGTGAGGAAGTGGG
>NQII01000604.1:398214-424575 GCA_002778355.1 Clitarchus hookeri
TTTTTTTTTTTGCACAATTAGTTATTATGTTACTGAAAACATATTACTTTTCAGATATTTCAGAGGTAAGGAATAGGTGGTTCACAACTGAGCACTCTAAGGAAGTTGCAGTAAGTGCTTTTTGTTTACTTTCAGCAAGATGTAAACGTCAAAGTAAACATTAACGTTGTCATGAACTTAACGACTTGCGCCCATGCTTAGATCAAGTGGCTCTTTTAAATCGTGAGTAACATGACTGCTGTTATGACAGTATGCATAAATTAAAATTAACGATTTCATTTTCTCACCAAACTCAAAATTACATTTTTAATTAAAATTTTTACTTCTGTAAATATTTAAATTTTTTAACTGCCAAATTTACTAGACGTATAATATTCAGTACACTTAAAATTATATGCAGTTACGGGCAGAGGTTGGTTTTAAATTTAGATTCCAGAAGGACGTATTTAACCAGGTACTAAACGTACTAATATTACTGCAACAGACTCGGTTTTCTGGTAAATAAAATGAGGTCGAAGACTAAGACATACTGTATACCTCAATAATGGAGTAACTGTATATCTTTGGTAAACAAATTAGTCTAAATCTGAATCTGCGATTTTCATTATATTGCATATCCTGAACGATTCAGATGTAGATTTTGTGGGTCTCATTGATTCAGTGGACAAAAAAAATTAAATAAAAAATGTTAGAATTTACTGTGCAAAATTCAATTTTTTTGGTTGCGAATACAAAATTATTTTGAAGCGATCAAAAATTATTGTTTTTTTTTTTTGACGTGACAACGTCTTAAATTAGGTTGCGGCTGGGAGTCACTTATGAAAAAGTGTAACGCTCGGTAACGTTACGATGAGTCACCGAACNTTTTTTTTTTTTTTTTGCATTTCCAAAATAACTGGTTTGTTTTTAAGTTGACCAACGAACAATTTAAGGATCAATAATATATAAAATTTCTTGATATAAAACATAAAGGATGAATTCGTACAAAATATTGTGTAGCTCTCACAATTTTATTTTTCTTTGTGACTTACCTCGACGGTGATTTCCTGAATTTTTGCACGTGGTAACCTGGCGCACGTTTCCGGTGGTCGGTGAGTTTTCTCGGGGTAGCCTACTCCCTCTGAGATCTCACTGTGGCATGTTGACGCTTGTCCTACCATTCGAAGGCCGGCGACCACTATTCTTGAATTTCAAACAACTGTTGTGTTACGTTTGTATCCTTTCACTATTATCTACTGGAATGATATCATCAAAAATATTTTTTTTTCTTGTCAGTATTATTGATTTGCAACACCATGTAATGTAATATATACATATGAATGTGTACGTGTGCGTTCAACTATTTCTTCACGAATTAAATATTTGAAATATTTTAAAGGGAGAAGGATTTCTGTGATGTGGGGCAGCATCCACATTTTTTATTGTTACGGCAACATATGTTACACATACTTGTACGAAGTACTAAATGTAATGAACTGAATCTCTAGGCTGGAGTAGCAACGGTATGTATCCATGGGGAGAAGTGGGAGTACCCCGGAAAACTGCGCACTGACAGGTCTTCAAGCCACTCCAATAAGTAATCTACTATAGTGCCTATAAATATATTAACTTTATAATGTCCATAAAACCATGCCCCACGAGACAGGAAAGTATTTTCTCACTCTTAGACACAAGCAGAATCACTCTCGCGAGACCATAATTCAGTGTGTTTCAAAAATGTCGTTTCAATTGTCCTCGTATTCTATTCCAGCAGTAGTGCCATGAAAACTATCATGTATATGGGGAATATCATCTTGAAGAATGGAATCCCGTGCACAATCCACCTGGGGGTAGATTTGGGTAATGATTATCGCTGATGTCTTTGTCTGGAACAGACGACGCTCAATACTCAATAGTGGACAGATCTGGTGCTTGTGTTGACAAGAACATGTGACGACAACATTGAAGAGCGCGTTGAGTTGCACGGGTGGTATGTAAATGGGCGGTGACCTTTTGGAATAGCACATCACCTTCTTGTTACACGAGTGATAGCGAATGGGTACTGTGGTTTCCAATCCATGATTACAAGTGTGCTGGTCTTCTGCGTCGATGCCGTATACTCTGCGAAAGGCGTCGCTCACATGGAAGACACCGCACATGCAAACGAACATCACTTGCACTGAGGGACGACCTACTCTTGACAGTGATCAAAACACTTCGCCATTCGTTCTCCAAGTGCTCCTTTCCAGACACGACTGGGAGCGGACTATACGGTAGTGTGGCGTGAGTGGAGTTCTGTCTAGTGGCACCCGTGTTCATACGCCAGCTGCAACCAAACCATCGTGGATGGTCCAAGCAGACGCCCATATTGCGACACTATAGCATTTATGTTGTACGGGCGCTGTGCGGCGGGGTTCCATAGCCGCCCGTATGGTGTGGCAACATTGGCGTTAATATGCACTTCGCTTCTTTTGGAAACCAGGAATACGGGTTCGCACATCTTCCTCTGACCAACGACGCCAACATTCATGCACTGCTGACACTTCACCTCCCACAATATTGCGCATTTCTCCAAGATAATCTTCCGACTCTACCAAAACCGACTTCGCTCAAACTCCGTTATTTACATAGTTACGACGTCCTGACATGTTAAAAAAGGTTCAACGAATCTTTGGAGCACAGTACAGGGCTAGAAACTACAGTTACGCGCACAAAATGATACGCCTCAGATATTTGACGGACATTGCTCGATTTCGGATTTCTTCATGCTGCGATCTTGATTAAAATATTCTTTCCTCCAGTAGAGCTACATGCAAACGTCGTTTTTCTCATTTACTTCCTTCACGGCATTATTTTCGTTTTCAACTTACTTTCTGAAGGAAAGATAGTCTTTGCAACCTCCTGAATGTCTGTCTGGAATGTGTGTACCACACTCCTCCTTATAACTTTGAAACCTGTAAACCAAATTTCGTCAAACTCTGTCCATATGTATTTAGTAAGTACATCCGACTTTTATTGTTTTCGATCCTATTTGGATACTTATTTTCAAAATGGTGGCAAATTAAAATTTTTGGCAACTATATTACGTCTTAGGAACCATTTAACCGATTTAAAACAAATTTGATATTTTGACAGTGCATAATGTAAACATTATATTTAGAAAGCGATAATGTTACTAAACCACCACTTTTTAAGATAGTGGCACATAAAAAAATATAACTTTTAGTTTATATCTCGGGAACTACGAAACGGATTTCTGTCTAATTTGGCGTACAGGTAAAACTAATGTAGACCAACTTGTTGTAAGCAATTTAAATTGGTCAAGCTCTTATTTTCAAAATGGCGACCATTAAAATATTTTTAGGTTCATTTTCTATGTATGCAATATGGTTTAAACAATTTCTACCAAACTTTTTATCCTGAAAGTGTGTATTACATCTATAAAATGTGTCAACCCAAAACCTCTTTTGTCCCCCATTTTGTAAGATAATGCCACATGAACAATTCAAGTTTTGTCACATACCGGAAAGCAATGAACAGATTCCTACCAAACTTGGTAGGCAAACAGGGTTCGATTCCCGGCGGGGTCGCTCCTGGATTTTCGCATTTGGGAATCGTGCCGGACGATGTCGCTTGTTGGTGGGTTTTCTCGGGGATCTACCGTTTACCCCGCCCTTGCATTCCGGTGCTGCTCCATACTCACTTCACTTCACCCTCATCGGCTCTCAAGACCTCGTCCAAATCTCTCCACTCCTATCAAATTTGGGAAACAAGTAGTAGTATACTGGCTCATGTAAAAAAAAACATATTTCAAGTGGGTCTAACACTTATTTTCAAAATGGCGAAAAAATTAACATTTTATTTTAGTACACTGTATTTATTAAACAACGAAACAAACTTATATTTAACTCTTTATGATGGCAGTTATCTATTACAATAATCAGATGTGTTTAAACAGAGCCTCTTTTGTCCGCAATTTTGTAACATAGTGACACATTAATAAATAAAGTTTTGTTAGACTATATCTTGGGAAACAATGAACTGATTCCTACTTAAGTTGGCAAACGTGTAATACAATGGTATGCCAAGTAAAATGATAGGCTATGTTTTAATAGGACCAGACTAAATAGCGGCCATATAAAAATTGTATCATAGTATGCTATATATACGAAACAATGTAACCAATTTCAACTTAATTTTGAATACAGGCAGCATCTATACAAGCTTCAAATTAACCATGCCTAATACGTAAACTCATTTGTACATCAGTTTGGAAGATTGCGCAACATGAAAAATTAAGCTTTTGTGTTCCATCTCGCGGAAAAAAATTAACGGATGCCCACCAAATTCAGGCGACAAGCTATACTTTTGTAGCTCATCTCAATTTATATGATTTAAGGAGATAGTTTAACATTTTAAAAATAACAACCATGTAATTATTTTCGTTTAGTATGCCATATGTTTCAAACAATTTCAACCTACTTTATATGTAGTAGTGTCAGTGACAAACATAGAATGTGACAATACGTAAGCGTTTTGTTCTCTTTTAATTAAGATAGCACCACATGATAAAATGGAGCTCTATGCCATATGTCGGGGACCAATAAATCAATTCCCACTGAGTTTTGCGCACAACTAGTGCTACAGCAGGCTGCATAAACTTACACGTTTTAAGTGTGTCTGTGGCAATATTTAGAATATGACTGCCACATAAATAATGTAGACAAGTTTGTCATATCTATTAAACAATTTGAGAGTATTTATTAGAACCTTCAAATGTGCTTATAGAGATTTTATTTCGGCCGCTTTCTTGTAAGATAGTGCCAGTTGACAAAATGTTACATTTATGCCATATATCGGGAACTAATTCCCACCAAAATTTCCACACAATTAGTACTACAATAGAACATGCAAACCTACATGACTTAAGTGGGTCATTTTATTTTTAAAGGTCACAACATAAACTAATTTAATAAGTTTGACATATATATTAAATCATTTGACAAAATTCAACCAAACTTTGTATGCTGACAGTATCTATTAGAAGCATCAGATATTGCTATACATATACAGCGCATGTTTGAAGTTTTTTTTAGAATAGCGCCAAATGTGAAAACAAAGCTTTATGCCATTATCTCGGGAACCAGAAAACCTATTTCCACCAAATGCTGCACACAAGTAGCGCAACGGTAGGCCATGCAAACTTGCACTTGTTTTAAAATGTTGTCCCTGTAAATTTTTGAGGTTGATAAATCCAGCCCGCCAAATTTTAGACTGATTACAACCGAAGTTGATACTCAAAATTCTACATCCATAATGCAGTTGATTGCACGTCAGCTTAGAGTGCAAGGAGTTCTGTGGCGAGTCCCAGGTACGGCGCGTGTGTGTTTGTAACTGTCTCACTAGTATTGCATTTGTTTCTGGTTCCATCTCCGATGATATCTCTGTCAACGAGACGTGAAGACCCACCTACAATATAATCTTTTAACAACGTCATCAAAATTATTTGCATCCATGTAGAGGAAAGTAGGCTCTTAAGTTACATAGGTATCTTCTTGTTTTTTCTTGAAGTGTACATTCGGGAAATTTTCTCGATACTGTCTTCAAACCGTAATGTAATGAAATTAAGGTGATATTACTGTTGACGACAGTTAAACGAAAGTATGGAGTAACCGTCAGGCAAGGGTTGGCAACCGAACTACGTAAGTGAGCTTAGGAAGTTTGCTGCAGTGGTGTGGGAAGAAAGTTTTTTTTGAGGGGAAGCCTCCCTTTATTGTTATCAACCTCGGAAAATTACCCTATGTCTGAATATTTGAATGCCAAAAGTAACTAAAAAAAATTATATTACTCACGAATAGCCAACTGCCTTCCTTAGAATGACAAAAACTTATGTTAAAAAAAAGATAAACAATAAGATTGGAATCGCGATCGAGCGGTTGCACACATATATATGATATTATTCGTTGTATCCTAATGCCAGTTTCTTAGAAGTCAAATTGTCGCAGTGGCTAAAAATTCATTAAAAAGTAAAACTAAAACATAGCGTTTGCTTTTGTCTCAGATATTCAATTTTGGAATATTGATTTTGGTCACATGCATTGTATTAGGCCATTTTTTTTTCAAGCCAACGTGTATATATTGTGAGCGCAAGACTTTGCCCAGGCGTATTTCGCAATATGTATATTAGCGAAAGTTCTGTGAATACAGAATTTACGTAAGCCATTCCGCTAATGCCTACCTGAATAACAAATTAGTTGGTTTGTAAAATAAAATGAATATTACAGTTTTGCAATTAGCTAACAATTCGAACGAATAATAGATGATTCGTTGATCCGTTCGCCCAGTTCGAACCTTTTTTTATTACTTGATCTTGCTTGCTACAATACACTGAAGAGCCAAAAAAAACTGGTACACCTGCCTAATATCGTGTAGGGCCCCCCTCCCCCCGCGAGCACGCAGAAGTGCCGCAAGACGACGTGGCATGGACTCGACTAATGTCTGAAGGTATGCAGGAGGCAATTCACACCATGAATTCTGCAGGGCAGTCCAGAAATCAATAGGAGTGCGAGGCGGTGGAGATCTCTTCTGAACAGCACGTTGCAAGGCATCCCAGATATGTTCAATAATGTGCATGTCTGGTGATTTAGGTGGCTAATGGAAGTGTCTAAAGTCAGAAGAGTGTTCCTGGAGCCACTCGGTAGCAACTCTCGACGTGTGGGGTGTCGCATGGTCCTGCTGAAATTGTCCACGTCCATCGGAATGCACAATGGACATGAATAGGTGCAGGTGATCGGACAGGATGCTAACGTATCTGTCACCTGTCAGAGTCGTATCTAGACGTATCAGGGGTCCCATTTCACGCCAACTGCACACGCCCCATACCATGA
The DNA here is from genome assembly GCA_002778355.1 of Clitarchus hookeri. Classification (NCBI taxonomy): domain Eukaryota; kingdom Metazoa; phylum Arthropoda; class Insecta; order Phasmatodea; family Phasmatidae; genus Clitarchus; species Clitarchus hookeri. The sequence continues at coordinate 405,081 of NQII01000604.1, forward strand.
CAGAGCCTCCGCCAGCTTGAACAGTCCCCTGGTGACATGCAGGGTCCATGGATTCATGAGGATGTCTCCATACCCGTACACGTCCTTCCGCCCGATACAATTGGAAACGAGACTCGTCAGACCAGGCAACGTGTTTCCAGTCATCAACAGTCCAATGGTGGTGTTGGTGGGCCCAGGCGAGGGATGAAGCTTTGTGCCGTGCAGTAATGAACGGCACACGAGTGGGCCTTCTTCTCCGAAAGCACATATCAATGATGGTCAGTTGAATAGTTTGCACGCTGGCACTTGTTGATGCCCCAGCATTTAAATCTGCACCAATTTGAGAAGGGGTTGCACGTCTGTCACGTTTAATGATTATCTTCAGTCGTCGTTTGTCCCGTTCGTTCACGATATTTTTCCGACCGTAGCGATGTCGAAGATTTGAAGTTTTACCGGATTCCCGATATTCACGGTACACTCGTGAAATGGTCGTATGCGAAAATCCAAATGTTATCGCTACCTCAGAGATTCTATGTCCCATCTCTCGTGCTCCGACTATAACACCACGTTAAAACTCACTTAAATCTTTATATCCTGCCATTGTAGCAGCAGTGACCGATCTTGCAACTTTGCCAGACGCTTTTTGCCTTATATAGGCACTGCCGACCGCATCGCGTTACTCTGATTGGCTCCATACCACTGTTATTTGCATACGCACGACTATACCAGTTTTTTTTTGGCTCTCCAGTGTATATCAACTGACACTTGGCACAAGGCATGAACTTATAATACAACATGGTAGCCTCGCGTTTATATGTAGTTAGGTCATTGTTTCATTAAATGTTTTTGAAATCGAAGTTTATGGCAAACATTTTGATCTTACTGCATGTATTGTAACGAACATATAGCTACAGTAACGTGTTATGTTGGCAGCGTTTTATGAAATAAATATATATTCCTTAAATAATTATTTAAAGTGCAAGTCTGGCGGTGGTTAAATTATTTATATTCATTGGAATGACTTCTTGCAAATTATTTATAATTCTTATAATATGTAATTGTTTCACGTGTCACTGTATCAACGCCGATGGGTGGTTAGATAGGTGTCAATTTTTTTTTCTAACCAGAATTACAGAGAATGGGAAGAAATGAGAAATGAAGAAGGGTTTTCCAATATGTTCAATTNCGGTTAAATTATTTATATTCATTGGAATGACTTCTTGCAAATTATTTATAATTCTTATAATATGTAATTGTTTCACGTGTCACTGTATCAACGCCGATGGGTGGTTAGATAGGTGTAAATTTTTTTTTCTAACCAGAATTACAGAGAATGGGAAGAAATGAGAAATGAAGAAGGGTTTTCCAATATGTTCAATTATTTGTTAAGCAACTGTATCTGGATGTTCTGCGGGTGTCAAGGCCAAAGCAGAATGCCCCAATTTGTTTCTTAACTTACCCTAATGCTAAGTATTAAGTGTACGTCCGAGGTAGGGACGGGAGCTAATTGCGTCCAAAAGAAAGGGAATTGTTGCAAAGGATGCGTGCACCGCGGCAGAGAGGGATTAAGGCAGCCAAGGCCGCAATTGGGACCATGACACCCCCTCCCTGAGTGTACCTATAGCTAGGCAACAGCTAAGAAGGTGGAGGGAAGAAATCGGCATAGACACTGTAAAAACCCTTCCCGACAGGAAGGAAGTTCAAAACGTATTCATGCATTACTGAAAATGTAACGGGAGACAGATGGTGTGGAGTTCATGCTCTTTAATATGACGTGGGAAACCTACAGGAGAGGGGACGAGGCTTCTGGGCGCAGGCGCCCTAGAGGTTGTACTGATGTCAATATTTCTGCGCTGGCGAACCAGCACAATAATATTGTCAACAGAAATTGGATGCAAGGCCCCCCTGCTTCTCGTCGTTGAAGAAGGGGGAGTGTTATATCTCATCCCGTCCTGTGCCTGTTGGTCTTAGGGGGGGGGGAAGAAGGTAAGCATCGTTTTCTGGATACCTGCCCAAAGCGCAAGCGCACCGTCGATGGTAAAGGCCGTTCGTTTCGCTGCCAAGAGACAGAGTACCAGCGTTAAAAGGCCGGCAGCCAATGGGCGCCATGTTTTCAAAACATCGGGGCTTGAACGGTCGATGCTCGCTATATCGAAGATCTATGTTTAAGGTGCCCGCCTACCTGCAGAATCACCAGAGGTCTGGAAAGCCGTTCTTTATGGACATCGGGTAACTACCGAGGATTATGCACTTTCTTCTGGCTATGAATATCATTAATATCAATAATCACTCGTTTTTATAGAGGTTGTTTTTTTAAAGGGCTATTTTTATAAAATATGTAACATGTAAGTCATGAAGACGAAAACGTTGCTAAATGTCTGGCAAATTTTGCTTTCTCTACGCGTAATTGCATTCCAAGTCAAGACGTTCTTATGACGTACGTACTTTACGTGCCACACAATGGGTAACCGATCCTGCTCGATAGCGTCCCAGCAGCGTGGCTCATGATGCGTGATGATGCGCCGGTACATTTCTGCCGCGTAGCAAGAACGCACTTGAACGCTACTTGGTTGGGACAGTGGAATGGACGCAGGGGACTAATTCCAAGGCCCGCTTAATCGCTTGATCTAAAACTCGTCGATATGTAGGTCATCTGAAGCAGCTTGTGTGCAGCGCTCGTGTTGCCGATCTTGATATACTTCGGTTGCGCCCTGTGGACTCATCCGCACATCCGCGCCAAACTCGACGTATTTTTAAATGTGGCGTCATCCAATGAAAGATGTCCGCAGCACTGTGTTGATTCACATGGTGCACATTTCGAACATTTCCTCTAGCACGTAAAACAGTCTGGGCTTTATATAATATCCTACATTCTGGTATGCAAATTACACTCGTCGTAGTAATGCCCGTAGCTTTGCAGGAATATTATCTAGAGAGGGAAGCTGAAATAACCACATATTTAACGTCCCTTTCTTCATGTCTTACATATTTCACTACTTGTAAGAGAAAGTCATAACGTTTTCTATTTAACAATCTGTATAAGTGCCGTTTTTATTTATTATTTAAATTGAATACGGAAGTGGTTAAATGTTATGTTTCTAGCATTATTATTAGGTACGAAAATTCCGGGAAAGGTATTCTGGCGTAGTGTAGGTAAAAACATCTTAATATTTTCCTTATTTTTGTTATGAAATATCAGCGTTTCCGTTGAAATCCACATGAAAATTGTGCTACTGTATAATAGTTTGGCTCCATGTACACAGATAAAAGTAAAAATTTTATGGGAGTGATATTTTTGCATTTATTCTTCCTTGCTTTTGCGAATAAAGTACTTAAATTAACCCCATTATTGAAATAGTAATTATGATTTCTAACTTTAGTAATTTAGAAAATAACTGCATCGCAACGCAAATTAAAACACTGAAAGATGAGTACACGTTCTTTTTAATTTGCACGGCCATAATAATTAATGTAAACAAAAAAAACTAACTCAAACAAATCCAGACCTGGCACCAATTTGGTATAAATAGTATCGTATCGTAACAATTAGACTCAATCGATCTCTTTCAGCACATGAAATTAGTCAATAAGTAGTACATATTTATCTTGTATAGTTGTTAATTTGACTGGAGTAAGGTAACGCTGCTATGAGAAATTGAAAAGGGTAGCGTTGCCTGTTATTTGTATTCCCGTGAATCTAACAGTTATTTTAGATATATTTAAGATAAATGTAAATGTTTTACCAAATTTGAGAGATGAACAGAAGGGAAGGGGGAGAGAGAGAAACAGAGACAGTCAGTGTGTGTGTGCGCGCGCAGCTGACAATAGATTCCCGGCTAGAGGAAATTACAGACGAGGCTGACTGGAGATGTCGGTGCAGGGATGTTGACACTGGTCCCATATAGCTTAGAGAAAATGATGAAAATTCCTGAGAATTTTCCCTGCCCCTTTCTCCTTGTACTGCGTCTCTCAGAACTAAGGTTATTCGAAATTAAAGTTAGCTGTGTGCTTTCATCGCCTCCAATCTTTGTTCTCAGATATGAAGGGAGGTTCATAATTTGGACCCTTGCGAAAGAGTTAGCTGAATTAGGAAATTTTTCCTCAACGTATATTTTTATAGCCTGGCAAGAAAATGTATTCATTAGAGTGTACACACATTTTTAGATATTAATGTGATTTGCTTTATGTAAATAGCTAGACCTGCTTGGAAGATGACAGTAACTAGAAATAATAAATAAATTATCTTTTATAAACCTCTTCCTGTCATATTGTGAGCAAGGGGCCGCCGTGGTATAGTGGTTAGACTACTCGCCTCACATCAAGGTGAACTGGGTTTGAATCCTGGCGGGTTTTCTCGGGGATATCCCGTGTTCCCCGCCCTTGCATTCCGGCGCTGTCCCACACCTCATCGTCTCTCCAAGACCTCGATGCTAAGTGCCGCCCAAATCTCTTCACTCACACTCATTTTGTGAGCTAATGTTACCTCAAAGAATTATACCTTTTTAGCATATTTCAGTAGCTATTCATGCTAATTCATATTAATATATTCAAAATTATATTAATGGTCTTTGGTAACGATTGAGTAATATTAATGAAAGTTTTTTGCTGTTTATAATTATTATATTACATTCAATAATTAGCATCTTTCATTTGCCATCCGGGATAATAGTGCTGTCTGAAAAATCAATTCTATATGGTATTTTATTTAGGTGTGAAAAGTCCCCCCTTCCCCAAATTCGGCATTTAAGGAGTTAAATGGAGCAAGAAATAACAGAATGTCGATATTGTGGGAAAATGCGGAACTTCATATTTTGAAGTACATTTACATATATCTGAAAACACATACCTGATTTCAAACGAATGCTTTTGTTAAAGAAATTGCGTAAAGAGTGCATGGTCTTAAATACCATTTTGAAAAGCAAAGAAGGTTTCGTGCGTGTAATCGTTTTATTGTCTGTCAAATGTCGTTATCACGATCACGGTAAGTATTTATGTTTAAGAGTTTACTAAGATATGCGTTTATTTTCACATCTGGGCACGTTTGTCTAACCAAAATCACCGTTCAACCACGCTACAGGTGATTCATTTAACACTCCTGATAAATAGCAAGATTATTGCACACTAAATCACTAATGATCTGGTTCCAGCGTTAGTTTTCTGCAACCAAATGTGCTCAAAACCAGCACTTGAAACAAGCCAAAAGTGATTCAGTAGGAAATAGTCTTACAATCAAACATCATTAAAAACATTTTACTAAAAAAAAATAAATATCATGTATATAACATTAGCAAAAATATTCTATTAAGTTTTAAAGAATTTTGTTGCTAACCTGATTTTCTAAATTCATAATCATGTTATATGTAGGCCTACCTCGGAGAATAATACATGAAAATAATAAAATTAAATTTATTACTTATATCAGTAACCTCTTATTGTAATTTTTTGCACTGTGAAACTATTCATTATATAAATAAAACAAACAATCTATTGGCACTGCTATACGAACTTATATGCGTTGTCGAAAACACTACTCATATAAAATTAATCGTTATGTGGCTATTACTTCTAACCTGAATTAGCGGTTGTCAGATTACACAGTTAACTTTCACGCTTTGTAAAATTTTGAAAAAAAAAATCGAAACATTTCCCGGGAAAAAGTTTGCCAGTTCTAATACAGTGCGTGTATTATTCGCCTCATAAATCTCTTGTCGGGATAGGTAAAGTTTATTTTAAATCCTGGGAAAAAGTTTTTTCATCAGTCGTCAGCGCAAATAAACTGGTGGAGAGATGACTGGAAACCCGTACGCACGTATTACCGTAATACAGGCTAATAAAATAAACGAGGGGGCGTCCGTGACAGGAACCAAAGCTTTGACACCGTGGTTACACAGCGAGCCGGCGCTAACGGGGCGATCCCAGGGTGGAAGACTTCTTTTGACACAGCTGGTGATTATGTAGGGATTGCGGTTGACGTACCTCCCGATAAATGATGAAACACACGAGATAGTCCCCCCCTTCTCCCTTTTACCATCACCCACTCTCCCTTAGCTTCTATTTGAAACATTTTTTAGCATGGCTTTAATGACAGGAACATACTGGTAAAGGAAAGTACACATCTGTATTTTTTTTTTAAGCAGCTACCATTTCAAGGTTTTTAGTAGGATGTTAAAATTCACTTGGATCTGTAATGTTACCCCTATTTTAATTTACATGCATTATAATCCTACAATGAAAATCTGTTGGTGTTTACATGAAAGATTTTCCAATTCGTGTTTGTAAATTTCGAGAAATCATTAATTTTAACTTTAAATTGTACCAAGTATTTAATTTATTATTTTGTAGAAAATAAAATAAATTACATATATTTGGAAAACGATTGAATATGTATTGATGATTTGTAATTAATTAATTACAAAATACAAATTATTTTAATAAAATTTTACTAACTTTTTTAAAAATAAAAATTGTTAATGTGATCAAGTTTTTTTCATAAATTTAGTTTGTACACTTAAATCTTGTTTCACCTGAATGAAGAATAACCACTTTGTATATTAGTTTGCGTATATTCTAGTATTTTGTACCTTTATTAATGCATGTCGTTTGGATGAGATAACTTTGAATTGTTTTATTCACCCCTAAAAAATTATAGAACCCTTTATTGTAGATTGCTGATTGGAAATAAAACGAAATCACTTATTAAATGTTTTATAAATCAAACCTGTTTAACATTTCTAGGAGTTTCTGTTTTTCGTGTGATATTTTTCTTTTCAGTAATCTATTCGACACTAATTGACTGACTTACATGCTTAGTGGAATTATTTTACTGACATATTTTATAAGTTTAGTAAATAATTTTCAATTGTCTGTACAACCGTTATTTAGCATTTAAATTTTCATTATTTTCTAATTTATAAGAGTAACTTGTATTTGCAGTTTTTAATATAGTGCTAACATTGATATTTTTTTTCCAATAACCATAAATATTTAATCATATACACATAAGTTTATATTTCGATTGGTTACAATAATTTAATTTATAAGTATTTAAACTTATTAAGCTAAAATTTTGCGGTCAGCAATATTTTTATAAAAAAAATTATTTTGTTATAGAAAAAATTAATTTTATTTCGGAATTGTATTTTAAGTTATTTAAGCAAAAAAATATGTTATTTATAAAACTGTAGCATAAAATTTGAAATTATACTGAGTATGAAAAACAATGCACAATTCTTTAAGACAAATCTCTTTCCCTTCCAAACTAGTGTTTCATTAAACATGCTAACATATATTTTCAATAGAAGTACATTGCGGGTAGTTTTTAGTTATGTTTAAAACTTTTTTTTTAAATTTTTAGTTTTAATCTTTTTGTAGCACTTTCTAACGGAATATTACTCATTTATGGAGGTACTTTTTTTCTTCTCTTGTACATAATTGAGAATGCTAGCTTGCTTTACAAAACCGTTTAAAAAATCCTATAATCAGTGTCAATTTCGAATCTACCACTTTATAAAATTATTTTGTAAATTATAAAATGTTGGGAATAATATATACGAGAATTTTTCTAGTTTCACAATTCTACAATATTTTGAAAAGTACTTTTATCTTAGTGTTAAGATTTTCAGTTAATCAGTTGCTTTTAATAGTTTTTTCAGAATTTGAAGTACGTAAAATTTAAATAATGTATGTGGATTTTAATGACTTTAAGGGACTGTACATTGTTTTGAAGGTATTTAATATTTTTTAAAGTAATAATTTTGTTTTGTTTTAACATTTTCTCATATTTAACTTTTAAAAATATTTTTTTTACTAAATTTCAGATTTGGTGTTGTTTAGAGAGTTGTTTCGATTGCTATTATGTAAATTTTTATAACTATTGGACTTTTCTTATAATGTAAAATGTATACCCGTCTTCTTATTTTTATACTGGTGAGGTGCGTTTCGGAATGCTGAACTAAATGTACAAAGATTTGTTTTTAAAGGTTTTAGTGTTCCACAATCTAATGGCTAAAATTACGTTTAAATCAGGTGAATGCTGTTGTAAGGAAGTTTAAAAATGAAGATACTTCTGCAGAATCGAACATTAATTTTAGGTATATGAAGCTGCGGTAAAGAGATTTTGAGGACTTTGGCACATTGGGACCTGGGACCGGAGTGTCGGAGCTGTTCGTGCTCTGTCATTCCGGTCAGCCGGTAGCCATATTGAATAAATTTGACCTTGACATTAACCTTTGACCTTGACCCCATTACCTTTGACCTTTGGCCCCGGTAACATATCACCTAAAAATCCCTAAAAATTCCAAAAATAAAAAAAATCCCAAAACATTAAAAAAAAATTATGCTAACAAAATATTAAATAAATATTTAAAGTGTTACTAAAAATTATTTTAAAAATTTCTTTAAAAAAACTTTACTTTCCGGAGGTCTCGACACCCCCTTTCACCAATACGCATTCCACCATTTTGGTAGGTGCATTCCACCATCTTCGTAGGCGTCACAGATGCCATCCGCCCTTTTGGTCGGTGCAGTCCGCAATCTTGGTAGGTGCAGGCCGCCATTTTAGTAGGCGTCACAGCCACCGTTCACCATGACGGTACGTGCAGCCCGCCATTTTGGGCCGTTGCGGGTCTGGGATATGTGCTGCCTTTCACAGCAACCAATAACAGCAAATAATCCTGACAACTAGAAAAAAAAAACGTTACCTATTTTTTTACATGCACAAATTCCCTCACTATGGACTGTATGGAAAAGAATTCGCCCGAGTTGGTGTTTTTTTAAAACTGATTTTACTCTTGAGGGGTTTTCATAAGTGTTAAACACAGGGCTGACGATTTCTGCTGGTGTTGCATCAAAGTCCATTTTTGGCGACTGTCTGTATATTAAGCGTGCCTATCAATGTGGTGATGACAATGAGTTTTTGAGCTGCTGAAGCATATTTTTCCTCCCATTCTTCGAATTTAACACTAATAACTTTTTTCCTTGCGATTAATAATGTATCTGGCAATGACTCGTGATTCCTAAGCACGCGTGGTGGATAGAGAAATCGGATATTTTTCCAACTGATTCGTGTATTAAGGCACGCGAAACTGTGTAGCTGAAGTAGGATAGGCATTGTGTAATTTTCCCCTAGCATGTTTATTGCTCATATATGCTGTAAAATGCATTATTTGGGTTGTGAAAATTAATGGTTAACAGTCTGATGAAGTTTCCTCGCATGCACACTGACGGACGGGAATGGGCTCGTGCTAGCAATGTGTTGAAAATTGTACATAGCAAAAACTGTAAATATCATTAGCGGTAACATAAATTTGGCGATGAAATATAATATTACAAAGAAGGCGTCAATTAATAACAGAGATTTTCCAATCTATGGAATTTTTATACTTGTAAAAATCACGAAACTGCTAGTACGTGAAGTACGTGAAGAATTAAATCACACTCCTCGTAATGTCGTAAGCTTACGTTAAGCTCAGAAAAATACTTATGTTCTGGCTAGGGAGTGTTTCCTTAGGCCGTGTGGCGGGGTAGTTTTTAAGTCATTTTCCATGTGAAATAGTTGTTAAATAAATAAGATGATATAATTTTACAGCTGTTTTACCGCCACCTGTGAAAATGAATGATGTATTCTCTCGTGGTTTCTGGTGCTCCAATTTTTAAAATTAGCAATACAGATTTTCTCATTTTTTTCGCATGATTGCGTCTCGCTTACGAACGAGGTTCTAAGAATATTAATTCTTCGTTCAGTGATGTACTGTAAAAATTTTAATTTCCTTCTTATGTGGCGTGATGTTACGCACTTTACTATTTGAGTGCGTTACAGATTTACTGAAAATTAAAACATGTTTTAAGTGAGTGGACTATACCAGATGTACAAAAATTCCATCACCAAACTTTTAGGGATGATAGAGAATCCCACAACAAATAGGCGTTGCTTATTGATGGTTAGCAGGCTAAAGCAGGACGACCACGGACAGTGCGTACACGTCACTTTTAGGAAGAAGTGTTGTTACGCACTGAGAATAATCCTGCCAGAAGTACATGAGCAATTGCCACTCAGCTTGGTGCTCACCATAGTTTGGTATGGACAGTGTTGCGTGAACAGCTGCTTCATCCTTTCCATCCAATGTGCGTACTGGTCTTGGGACCAGATAACTACCCACCTTGTTTGGAGTTTTTACGCTGGTTTCTGCAACAGGCTGACCGAAGAATTCAGTAATTTGTGTTGTTTACAGATCAGGTTCAATTTACTTAAGATGGTATGTACCATCCACACAACTTTCATATATGGGCGGACGAAAATCCACGACGTTCAGTTATGTGGGGCCATCAGCGACCTTTTTCAATGAATACTTGGGCCGGTATCGTGAGCGAATACTTAATTTGACCTGCTACTGAGGCGACAAAAGTCATGAGAAACCTCCTAATATCGTGTCGAACCTCCTCTTGCCTGGCGAAGTGCAGCAACTCGACGTGGCATGGACTCAACAAGTCGTTGGAAGTCCCTGGCAGAAATATTGAGCCCTGCTGCCTATATAGACGTCCATAATTGTGAAAGTGTTGCAGGTGCAGGAGTTTGTGCACGAACTGACCTCTCGACGATGTCCCATAAATGTTCGATGGGGCTCTTGTCGGGCGATCTTGGTGGCCAAATCATTCGCTGGAATTGTCCAGAATGTTCTTCAAACCAATCGCGAACACTTGTGGCCCGGTGAATAGCGGATTGTCATCCATAAAATTTCCATCGTTGTTTGGGTACAAGAAGTCCATGAATGGCTGTAAGTGGTCTCCAAGTAGCTGAACATAACCCTTTCCAGTCAATGATCAGTTCAGTTGGACCATGGGACCCAGTCCATTCCATGTAAAAACAGCCCACATCATTATGGAGCCACCACCAGCTTGCACAGTTCCTTGTTGACAACTTGGGTCCATGGATTCGTGGGGTCTGCGACACACTCGAACCCTGCCATCAGCTCTTACCAGCTGAAATCGGGACTCATCGGACCAAACCACGGTTTTCCAGTCGTCTAGGGTCCAACCGATATGGTCACGAGCCCAGGAGAGGCGCTGCAGGCGATGTCGTGCTGTTAGTAAAAGCACTCGAGTCGGTTTTCTGCTGGCTTAGCCCAGTACAGCCAAAGTTCGCCACACTGTCCTAACTGACACGCCCGTCGTACGTCCCACATTGATTCCTGCGGTTATTTCACGCAGTGTTGCTTGTCTGTTAACACTGACCATTCTGCGCACACGTCGTTGGTCTCGGTCATTAAGTGCAGGTGGTCGGCGACTGCGTTGTCCATGGTGGGAGGTTATGCCTGAAATTAGGTATTCTCGGCACACTCTTGACACTGTGGATCTCGGAATGCTAAATTCTCTAACCATTTCCGAAATGGAATGTCCCATGCGTCTAGCTCCAACTACCATTCCGCGTTCAAAGCCTGTAAATTTCCGTCGTGCGGCCATAATCACGAAAGAAACCTTTTCACATGAATCACTGGACTACAAATGAAAGCCCAACCAATGCACTGCCCATTTATACATTTTGTAGGCGTTACTTACATCTGTATATTTGCATATTGCTATCCCATAAATTTTGTCACCTCTGTATTGCGTAAGTAGAATTAATCATCACCACGACTCCTATTCTCATTAGATATCTTATTAATTGCAATAATTGTCCTAATGAGTTTGAACTTTGGTTTTATTCAGCCCAATTTTTTGGCAGACGTGGTTTGATAACATTAACTATTTACAGGGCCAGCATTTTGAAAATAAAGTACGTGAGTCACTTAAATCATTTAAGTTTACATGATTTACGATAACACTACTTGTGTGCAGAATTGGGTGAAAATCGATTGAGTGGTTTCAGAGATATCGCATAACACTCAATTTTACCATGTGGTGCTATCTTTATTAATGGCGGATGAAAAGTTTATGTATTGGCACGTTCGAAATTTGTTACAGATAATCCCATTATATGATGTTCTGTTGCAATTATTAGGGATATATGATATACTAACCAGAGGTATATATGACAATTACGTTAAAAATATGTCACTGCTACCTTAATCATATAAATTTAGATGGACTACATACGTATTAGTCGCATTAATTTGGTGGGAATATGTTGATTGTTCCGTGAGATATAATATAAAAACTTTATATTTCCATATGATGCTATCTACGAAATTGCTGAGAAAGGGGGCTCTGTGTAGAAACGTTAGATATTTGTAACAGGTGCTGTGCCAAAATACAAAATTAAGTAGAATTTGGTTTCGTAATACTAATCTAAAATGTTTACATGAGAGCCATTTTAAAAATAAGTGTCTGACTTACGGAAAACATACATTTTTACATGGCTTCCGTACCACTACATGTTTGCTAAATTTTGTAGGAATAGTTTGACTGTTTCCGAGATATGACAGAAAACTTTATTTTCTCCTTGTGGTGCCAAAAGAGACTTTGTGTATATTTTATGAATGTAGCTATCTTGGAAAATGGCGAAGAAATTAGGCTCTGTGTAGTCAAATTTTTATGGCGGTAATAGATACTGACAGATTACAAACATTAATTTAATTTTGTTACATGGTTTCATAGATGGAGCATACTAAACTAAAATTTTTCAATGTCCGCCATTTTTAAAATATGTTGCTGACTCACTCACATTAAACATATAAGTTAAGATAACCTATCATAGTACAACTTTTTTTCCCAATTTTTTAGGAATCGATCGATAGCTTGGATAGATATTATATATATATATATATATATATATATACACACACACTTTATTTTCTTATGTATCGCTATCTTACAAAATGGCACACGAAAGAGATTCTGAATATACACATTTTGTTTTTGTAATAGGTTCTGCCAGCATACAAATTTGGGTTGAAATCGGTTTCATGGTTTTGGAGAAACAACACACTATTCTTTAATGTTTATATTGCCGCAGTTTTAAGATCAGAGTCTAACTCACTTAAAGAATATGTAACATTTTACATGTCCTGCCGTACTATGTGTTTGGCAAATTTGGTAGGAATCGGTTTATAGTTGCTCGAAATATGTCAAAACCTTTATTTTTTCACGTGATACTATCTTACAAATCGGGGGACAAAACATACTATGTATTGACATATTTTATAAATGTAATATATACTTTTAGCATACCAAGTTTGGTCAAAATTGGTCAACCAATATGGTATATGTAGCGAATTAACTTACTATATACACGACCACCTTTTTAAAATAAATGCATATCGCTTATATTTTCATAGCCTACCATTGCATCTTTGCTGATATACCAAACTTGGTGGGAATCGGCTGAATATTTTCCGAGATATATCTTTAAACCTTAATTTCCAAAATAGTAGACTACCAATAACAATACCCCTACCAGTATTCAATACTTAAATGATGCACAGTCAACATACATGATTTGGTTTAAATCGCCCAAATGGTTGTTGAGATATGACATAGTTCCCTAGATTTTGAAATCCCCGTCATTTTGAAAATGAGCACCAGACAAGGTTGAAAACTATAAAAATCGGCTGTCCTCTTTAAGTGCTACAAGTGAAACGAGTTCGGTGAATACAATTTACGGGTTTTTAAGTGTTTAAGGACACACACATACCGACACACACATATATACACCACTACACACAGTGATCTCATAAGCCTATCTTTCCTTCAGAAAATAAGATAAAAACCTGTAACCTCTTAGCGCTAGACGCTGCGCTGATTTCATCCTTTTCGGGTTTCTGTTTGCAACTACGCGTTTTTAGTGATGGACCTATTATTTTATTGCCATGAAGTCTGAAGTAAAGTTCAGCGCAGTTTCCCATGTATGTTTCGCTTGATTTGTATAAAATAGTTTTTTTTATTTACTTTATCGAAGAGTACAAAATAACTTTTACGGTAAGCAAAAGATACCGAGTAGTGTTAAAAGGATGTCAGTAGAAGGGAAAGGAGAGACCTAAAGCAGGGACTAGGGGCGTTGGACGCCTAGACTTGCGGCAGCCACCTAGCATGACGCCACGGTGGCAGTCTTTTCCCCCTCAGAATTGCCCTTTTTTACCTCAAAAAAACTTTAAAAACATCATAATTTCCCTCAAAATTTCTCGAATTTCCCTCAAAAATAACTCAATTTCCCGTAGAAAAAATGTGCTTTATACAATGCGGCTGGGTCTTGAACAATGCGGCTGCATGCGGCGGAAATTGTGCAGGAGCCAGCCGCCTTGTGCAACCACCTCACACTCTGTCATGCCATGTCAACATCAGCCATCTTGTTTCAAGAATATTCCAGTTCATTACCTCTGTAATGATAGTTCATGCTCTGTCACTCAACCTTGTTACAAGCATATTCTACGACCTATGCTGTACGCCATTTTTTACTTGTCATGTCTTTATAGTTGGTATATTAAATAACTCTCTAGAAAAACATAACAATAAAAAAAAACCCCATAAAAATAATGAAAAAAGTTTTAGTGATTTTAAATTTACAAATTTTTGTACAGATCTAAAACCGATCAAAACTAACGTGCCATGCTGCAGCTCAAACAAACTGGTCGTGCTATTAGAACGTCACTATAATTATCTCTTGTAGATTTGTTGCAAGGTTCGCTTGTGTTACAAATTTAATTTTCGAGATCAAATTTAAAATAAATATAGTAAGAAGTTGAATCTTTAGCGCAGGTTTACCAACAACCGTATTTGGAATAAATTGCGAAATTCTACTAGTGTGACTAAAAAACCACTTTATCCGAAAGTGAGTGAGTGAAGTGAGTGAATAGATTTGGGCGGCTATTAACACCAAGGGCTTGAGAGACGCTGAGGGTGATTGAGATGAGTGTGGAGCAGCACCGGAATGAAAGGGCAGGGAAATGGGAGATCCCCGAGAAAACCTACCGACCAGCGACGTTGTCTGGCACGATTCCCATATGCAAAAATCCGAGGGTGGCCCGGTCGGAGCAGGCTAATTTCATAACTACGCAAAAAAACTATGTACGTTTTTTTTTTTAGGTAATTTGGTGTTTTAATCAACTTGTCATACATACAAGGCCACCTATTTTCCGCGAAAATAATTCAGGACAAGTTTAGTTCCAAAACACTTTAGATCAGAACCACTTTCATGATTGGAGCATTTGAATTGTTACTCGTCTGATCTGCCTGTCCGCAAATCACGGACGGTCAGTATCGGAGAAACTTAATTCCGATTGGTTGACTCATGTAACAGACACAAGCGGTCAATAGCCAAAGGAAGACTGCAAGTGTGTGCATAGGATATTGAAGTATTAGTGTCCACGTAAATTATTTCCCGAAAAAAAAAAGGTGGCTGTACGATATGTATCGTGCAACAAAACTGTCAGATATTCTCAAAAATTAGAAACAATTGTTTTGGCTCTTAAACAGCTTTAAGCTAATCGTATTGTAAGCCACGTGGTTTAACCGTTGTAGTGGCAAAGAAACAACCCCAAAGTTGGGACTCGAAAATTGTTTACTGGCAGCTGATACGCGCACTTTATCCTTTTCTTCGCTTTGCGATTTTATCAGACTCACGGTGTCAGAAGTTAAGGAGTTTAGCACGCTCTCTTTACTCGGAACAAAAGTGCAGGCTATCAACCCACGCTTGCTGGCCCCCAGGTACCTGTTCGCTGTCACGGTGCCGCCATCGTACCTCGCCGACTGCGACGACCACATGGCTCAGGGGCCCTATGTCTAAGGCCCCCCTGGAAATTTGGTGGATTAATGCAAGGAAAAGTTAAACTTCAAGCAGGTGTACATCTAATTTTCTGCTTCTATTGGACCATAGTTTGTTGGACATGGACCGGATGACCCCCAACCAATAACGAACCTGAAAGGAAAACTAGGCACGAATTCCTCGCTACCTGATCTGGGATTAAAATGCAGCAACAGTCACAGAACAGTTATAGTTTATTTACAGTTTCTTCACACTTTTTGAATCCAACCTCTGAAAAATCACCCATCGTATGGCGTGTTTGGTTGTTTCCTAAGTATGTCACTATCGCAAGCGTTCTACATTTCTCTTTTAAAAAAAATCTTATTTTTGGTTAAGTAAGACTGTTGCTTATATTTCATTTATAAATTAATATATTTAATTTATACTTAACACGGATAAAACAGAGAGAAAAGAGGTGTGTTGGTAATACTTAGTATGAAATATTTCTCATGTAAAATATTATTAAAATGAGTGCTGACAAATACGGTGCGTTGTCATTTTAGTGTAAATTTCTAGATTTGCTTAGTCTTTGTTTGCATGAGGCGTGGGTATATCTTGGCAGTAGAACTTTATCACGGCTTCAGGAAAATGTTAAGTAACCGTCAATGGATTTTAACTGATATCCGAATGCATATAATAACGTGGAGTCGAGCCTGTTTCAGAATGAATGCGTGAGATTTTCGGTTGTCTTCATATGACACCTTCCCTTTCCCCCTCCTTCCTTTCGTGAGCTTCTCGTAACTCCGTTCTGATTGGTCCAGGGCCTCTCTGTCTCTCTCCTTCTGGGTTCAGCTACCACTCCCACAATGTTGATCAAAATGATGCCATCAATCTCTGTCGACCGGGACTAATTAATTCACTGTCATTGGCGGATTAACTTGGGCGTTGAAGTTTCGTCGGCACCACGGAATGTTTACCCATCCAGGCACGGTGTACACAATTGTGACAATGCAAAGGGAGGTTATTGTGGCCTATACTGCACACTGCGAGGCTCAAAGCTCAGTGATATTCCCTGTGGGTATTTGGTTCGTAAAGCGTGCTACTGTTTTGGGTTACAAGTAGCACATACCACTATATCAAAACAAGAAAGCATGTATTCCACTGATCGTGAAAACGAGACAAGTGCCGAGTCGGCTTAGGCACAGCGCTCTTGAAATAATTCCTGAAACCATAAAGTAAATTTGGTGTGAAAGTGTTAGTCTAAGTTACGTGTAGTGAAATATAGATAGATCTCGACCCTCGGTGAAGGGGGTTTAGATGAAATACGGCCGTTGTAAGTAATGGTTTGGAAATCTCCCAAGTGATTTTTTTCTTATTACTTTTACAGTACTGCAACAGACGGTGAATNTTGTAAGTAATGGTTTGGAAATCTCCCAAGTGATTTTTTTCTTATTACTTTTACAGTACTGCAACAGACGGTGAATCAGAGTAGGAGACTTCGCTTGTGTGAAAAAATGGCGGACATTGCCGATGAAAAGGAAGTTTCTCCCACTGGTGTATTCCGTCGCTCCGTCATTTAACCGCCTCGTTCCGTGTCGTGATTTCAGGGACGACGCAAGTAAATGCTCTCCATTTCGGTAGGCGAAGTCCGAAAGGAATGCCATAGCCAATTAAATGATGTACTGAAAAATTAAGACAGTTCNTCTCCATTTCGGTAGGCGAAGTCCGAAAGGAATGCCATAGCCAATTAAATGATGTACTGAAAAATTAAGACAGTTCACTGAAAGACAAGTGCCCTGTGAAATATATGTGATTAATATTATTAGAGAAACGAACTTACTGTAGGACACATTGTATACCTACATCAAAATAAGATATTTTTCTATGTATGCTTTATACTGGGTTTTGGCGTTCAGTGGTTATCGGTGTATAATGACATTCAAAATTTAATTAAATATATTACATTGCCTACAATGGCTAAAAAATCATCACAAGTAAAAAGGAGCAGATATCATTTCCGAAACGTCTCTACTTACTTGTTTTCTTTGTGATGTTCAATATTCATAGCTGTATTTCTTCTCCTTTGTAAATGCTATGTCATTAATTTGTGTCGTTCCTTGTATAGCTGTCTTTACTTCTGCATGTTTAAATATGTTTGTTCGTGTAATTTTAGTCTATATTATGTTATTTTCATTTGGTTGGTTTTTTCTATGACTTCAACAATTGTATCAACAATTTCTTCTTTGAAGTATTTTTTAAACGGATGATAGTGTCAAATATTTTTGTCGCTTATTTTACGTAGTTTAATAGTTTGTAGTTTCTTCTCATTATGTCCAATACATATTTGGTAAGTTTTGTACTTATAGGTATGAATGGAAATGAATGGAGTGTTTTTAAATTCAAAATTTAATACAGAAAATTACAGCGAAAGGATAAATTCAAACAATATGACCACGAAAACACGCAGATAACTATAAAATAAAATTTTGTACAGCATAACTATGCCAAAGAATTAATATTCAGCATATTTATTGTTGAATGCCTGTCTGTAATTAATGTAGGCCAGCTTTACCATATTCAGTTTTGCGTGATTTATTAGGTGATTTTTAATATTAATTGTGTGTTTTTTTACCCATGGTACTATTTTGTAATCGATACGGGATTGAAGGAAGTTCAGTTAAATAGTTGACTTTTTTCCATTATAATATTTAGAAGAGAATGGGGTCACGGAATTATAACGTAAACTGACATTTGAACATATTCGTGAAAATAGTTTCGATATTCAAGAATGGAATACGCGGCAGAATAATTATGCTGTAGTTTTCCACTTCGACCAAGTGAAATTTGCCTCTAAATCACGGGTGGACTTAACTTGGTTGTGGGTGTTCATAATCCTTTGGGGCATGGTAAAGTATGCTGTCCTCTAGTAGTAAATGCAGTTTGAAATAATCTAGTACTAACCATTAGAATGGGGCAGCGGTGGTGTAACGGCCAGGGCGCCCGCTTCCCAACCTCGGCGATCCGGGTTCGATCCCCGACGGGTCTTGTTTCCCTTGCCCCTGCATTCCAGCGCCGCTCCATCCTAGGGTCTCATTTCATGTCATGTCCCGGGACGACGGGCACCTACGGGTCCCGCTTTTAAATCCCGTCATTAGGAGGGTGTCGCCTCGCCTTGAGTGCACTCCCCACGCGACTTTCATTTATTTATTTGGTTAACCATTAGAATTACAGTATCGTCCGTTTCGCGAGCAGGGGGACTAGTAGAGGTGTAGAAGCAGTTCCTTTATCTGGGAACACAACAGCAGCAAACAGTTACTCGCGAGCTAATCCGGCGAGGAAGCCGAAATAAACGAAATACCGTTTTAGACATTCACGACGGGAGAGCGCAGCAGCGAGATGTTGTTTTTCTCTTTGTCTAGCGGCTCGCCGGCGCCGGCGTAGAGAGGAGATTTAGAGATTTACATCAGCGCAGGGAAAGTTTTTTCAGCAAAAAAAAAAGAGGTAACTAGTGGTGGCGCCAGAAAGAAGAGAAAGAGGGAAAGGAGTTGGGAAACGGGGAGTAGGAAAAAAAGAATGAGTCTGATAAAAAAATTTTTTTTTTCGGATAGCACTTATTTTGGCGCTTGCTTGGACCTGGATAGAGGAACACCAAGTTGGCGTCGAAACAGTTTTCAAGTTGGCCTCAATCCCGGCCTTTGTTTGAACAGCTTCTCTCCCCCCTGCTTCTTATTCTTCGTGTTCTCCTTGTTACCGGCTCGCTTCCACTTTGCAGCGCAGGTAAGAATTTTAATAAGGAAACACCGGGACTTTGACTCGAGCGGAGTGGCGGAGGAGAATGACAAA
>NQII01000604.1:424584-487713 GCA_002778355.1 Clitarchus hookeri
GGAGGAGGGTCGAAGGAGGGAGTAATTTGTCTCGAAACTTGATTGAAAGTTTAACTGCAGTCCGCGGAAGTGAAAAAAGTTAGCGCGTTATCAACTTTTCTCTTACCCCAAGATTGAAAGTTACGCTCGCGGAGGTTATCAGCTGTTTATTGAATCGACCTTCGCGTGGAAGGAAAAGAGGAATCTTTCGCGAGCTTCAATTCCAATTTGCAGCTCGGAATGAAAAAAGGAAACACGCGACTGTGCAGATGTACTCACTACCACACTGTTTTCGGAATGTGAGCAAAAACGAAGACAGTGTGAAATTGTAGAAAAAAACAAAAGTAAAGGCATTCTTTTTTGGCGATAAACGTAAAACTTATATTTTTATTAAATCCAGTTGCATAGATATTTGCGCTTCGTTTTGGCATTTCATTTGAATTGCTGTTGGTATGAGGTTGAATGTTGTTAGCAACGTTTATTGGAGTCGCCTATATTAACAACGCGTAAAATCGATCAGTATGTCTAACCCACAACTACGCTGCCGCTGTCATGGTGAGTTTGAAATGCCAAAAGGAGTCCTGCGCGTTAATTAACCCTTCTGAACGCGTTTCATATACGTTTGATAACCGAATGCGGGAGCTTATACTGACACTCCAAGGCAACTGACGTTAATTATAGTCAATAAGTTTGATGATAGGGAGATTCAAGACTAATTTGCGAAGTTCGTGGGGAACATCCACCACTGGGATTTAAATAATTTTTGTGAAATAAACTTTTATTATCGTCCAAAATATGTGCTTATTTATAATGTTCAAAACTATTTATCATGGTTTCTCATGTATTTGTGACGTTATTGAGAAGTATTTTAAATAAGAGTTTCCCGATATACGGTATTATTTACTTTAGCGGACGCTGGTTTTCAAACACTCCAGACGTTCAAAAACGTTTTCGTTATTTTCCGAAAAATATTGATGAAAACCCTTGAATGATTAGTGAAAATTGTGTGATATTTCAGAGATAAAGTTGATTTATTAAAATCTTATAGTTTTTCACAGATGGCGAAGACCTTATTCGATAAACCTATGCAAATAAACAAGCAAAAATTATTATTCTTATAGTGATTACAAGGAGTTTATTAACGGAATAAAATGAATTTGAAATGGTTTTGAGCAATTTATAATGCATGTAAAATACTTGGGCCAATGTACTCATGGTAATAATTTACATGCGACATTTTAGGACCAAAGATACGTCCGTACTTCACAGAAGATGCACAAACAGAGGGTGTACGTAGATCTCTTTACAACATTAATGTCACTCGAGCCATAACAATTCGTTAGTGTAGCCTGTTCACGATTTCTTCACACTTTTTGTTTCAGATATTTGAAAAATCAGCCCATGCATAACGTTTTTTGTTCTTTGCTAAATATTTCACGTACCACAAGTATTTTATACTTGTGTTAATATAAATGCACATTATTGTTTTTGTTAAAATAAAATTTTTATTATATATTTATTTTAATAATTAATATATAATTAATATGAATAAAAATAGAGCGAAAATAGTCTTGTTGGTAATGCCAAGTAATAAATCGTTCTTATATAAAATATTACTAAACTAATCTGCACGACTGCGGTGCGTTGTTCATTTAGTGTAATTTTCTAGATTGCGTTAAAAATGGTTAGCATGAGGTAGAGGAATGTCCTGTAAACAGAACTTCAGCAGGGCTTCAAAAATGCGGTAAGCAACCATGGATGGACGACAAAATAAGTCTGGAGATGCGGCTAGCCATATGATAACAGAGTATCCATTGCTCCAAGGCACGCTCTTGAGACGGCAGCGGTATGAGGAGAAGCTTTGTCTTGTGCCGTGGGCGTCCACAAACGGGGAGGAAGGACCTCATGAACGTACCGTTGGGCTGTCAGTGCGCCTGTATTGAAAACCAACTATGGTGGCACAGTGCGAAATATCACCCCGCGTCATGACGCCAGGCCGTGTCTGGACGTGTGTCATACCCCCGCTCACGGACGCGTTGGTCGTCGTCACCAATACGAAAGTGGAACCCACCTCTGAAGATTACCCGCTGCCGTTCTGCGTGGGATCCACGAGAGTGGGTCGCACAGAATTGCAGTCTGTGGTGACGTTTATGTGGTGTTAAGGACAATTTTGTCTTACGGTCTGCGTGCATGTGCTCCTGCGTCGTCCAGCTGCGTGGCAACGGCTTTGGCTGTCAGCATGTCACGCGATCCGTAGCTTCTCCGCTGTGGTGCGTGGGAAACTCCTAGATCGTGCGTGTCGTGTGTACGTGCCTTCCTGNACGCGATCCGTAGCTTCTCCGCTGTGGTGCGTGGGAAACTCCTAGATCGTGCGTGTCGTGTGTACGTGCCTTCCTCTATCCACTGGCGTCAACAGCGTACTACGGTAGCTAATATCTGCACTACCGCTATAGCACGCAGTACGGTTAAACGGCATTCCCGCTTCCCGCAGCTCTGCGAAGCGACTCATCGGCAATGCACTGAATTAAAGACTAATCACTGTAAAGTGAGCACTTTTGAAACCCCTCTCATTTGGAATAATAGTCAATCAATATATTTTATTTTTACCTTAACTTCCGAGTGCAGTGGAATATACATACTCTATTTATTACTTACATGGCAATATTATTTTTTAAATGTGGTTAACGGATGAAAAATGGCGAAATAAAAAATTACTAGGACCTCAAAAGAGCTCACTTTACCGTGAACAGCCTATATTTAACTTTTTACTCCATCCGCGCCGTAGACAAAACGCTTATATTTAGAAAAGAGCTGGTTGCATAATTGCCAGGCGTTAACACAACATATGACAGTAAAGGGATTTTCAAAGAGAACCGATAGCCTGAGAGTGTTACACCAAGGCAACCTTCTTTGTCAATCTAGAAATGGAAGTTATTAATCTGTAGAAAAAATGTCGATTATCAAGCGTGGTTACACATTTCCGAACATTACAATAAAGCCACGCCTAATTCTACTCATGTTAGAGGGATGATATTGCCACACAAAAATGCACACATTTAAAAGCTCCGTTCAAAAAACACTATCTCAAAATTTGTTGTTTAACATCGCGTAGTTTCTTTTTTTATGTTTATAAAAGCATTGACAACCTTCTTGCATTAAGAATGCGTACCTCCGTCATAATCACTTTCGGCTATAAGTCGTATCATGATTTTCGTCCAATTTTGCATAAAGAATCACCTCACAACGTTTGTGCCATTTTGTCTAAAACCACCTGTATAGTCCGACAGGTATGGCGATAAGGCCCGCCCTTGCTGACGCCACTTGTACGGCCGAGCGTGAAACGTTAATCATTTCCATGTATCACATTGTCAAGCCTACCAACCACGTTCCGTTCCTGTTGGTAGCTTCCTTATGATTGAAACTAATTTGTTTTACCCGTGAGTCCAGTAATCTAATTTACATAGATTTGCAATTAATTCGGTAGAGAACTNATTGAAACTAATTTGTTTTACCCGTGAGTCCAGTAATCTAATTTACATAGATTTGCAATTAATTCGGTAGAGAACTATTTTCACAGAAAATCTCTGGTAGTACCTACACTTATTGAAATTATATGATTAAGTACAGAATATCTTATCGGCTGGCGGACAAATTAAATAGGGAGTGGTGAATGTTTGACGCGTTAATAGCGAGCCCACTACCACCCAGTAAAGTGGAAAATATACACAGTGAACCAGTGTCTGAGTCAATGAAGCTCACTTGAGAACAGTTAAGCCACGGTAATTGAATTATTTTAATAACCACTAAAGATTTATTTATTGAGCAGCAATTTCTCTTGTTCGCAACAATATTTTACTGAGATTGGATAAATTCTTACTGCTTATAGATGGTGCTTCGTCAACGTATTGTATGATTTATTATTCGAAAATCCTGTTCATTTGAAATACTACAAATAAAGCATGTAAGTGATTTACAGGAAGATATATTACTAGTCGATAAGTTACTAATTCCGTTTACTATTTTGTCCTGGGTTAAGTGCTTAGCATTGCATTTGGGACGTGAAGGTCCGTAATTAAGTGCGGAACTACCTAGCCGCGGCGTTATTAAACAAAATTATCTGCACTCACTTGCTCGTCGAGAACTTCTCAGCTTTCTACTTATTTTCTTCCCAAAGCATCCGCGGAAAAGTTACACGGTTTCGAGGAACTAATTAATTTAAGAAATTTAATTTTATCAGCTTTTAAGGGCGGAGGATGCGAGCAAGGATGCCTTACGGACCGGAGTTTTAGTTTTCTGACTAAAAGAATCGCAATGGAAATAAAACGAGGGTTAGTTTTAGGAGGGGTTGGTTACAGTTTTTTTTTTTTTTTTGCGATTCACGGTGAAGAAGTCCTGATCCCGTTTATCTAATTAACCCCATTACCCATCTCTTTTTTGTAGGACCAGTTATTAACGCGTGTTGGTACTCGGGTGTATGAGACGATGTAGGTACGTGATTGCGCGCGTGTTGGTATCACTGGGGGGTTAGGGGACGGGCGAACTTTCCAATCTGTGATTAACTCTAGGCCAGGACCAAGTTCTCCGGGAGCATTCCCGAGGAAGAGGCCAGCACTTTCTAAACATCTCCTCCAGGACACACTCACCCGTGTGCAGGTGGCTGGGGGCAACTGGAGTGGAGAAGGGAAAGGAGTTGGGATGCTAGCAGGAAGTTACACGTCCACTTCCCCCCACGATATTAAAGAACCTACTTTGCAAACTCCTGTCCGGGGCTTTGTGCCGTAGTCGCGTCGCAGGGGTAGGACGTGGGGAAGGGGGTTGCAGGGAGGACTTGACGGAAAGCAGCGGGGAATCTTCGTAGCGTGGTGGAAAATGAACTTTGCTCCCGTTTCCCCTCCACCTGAAACTCCTTGAAGTTCCTGTACGTGTGTGTATTGCCTTGTTTGGACATTAACGTGCTTGTATCAAAACTGTGGAAACTGTGTCACTTCCAAACAAACCAAATGGTTCGCTGAACACTTTTGAAATAAATACTGAAAAAATAAACCCGTGCCCATAACTGACTGATATACTGGCAGTTATGTTTAGAACTAATTACGTTAGTTACTGAAATTGGGTTTGCTTTTTTTTTCGCCAAGAAAGTGTTGGCGTAGTAGTAATGTAAATTATACGAAAGTCCTTAAGAATTTCACAAGGTCAACTGATCAAAATGGAGATACTAGTCAGTAATTCTACAGTCATTAATTTTTATTTATTGCGGAAGTATACACTATGGGCAAAGAGTAGGTGTTCAGTGGCCCGTATACAGATATAAATATTATTGTTACAATTGTGTACGTGTGTGTGTATATATATATATACACACGCACACAATTGTATATATATATATATATATATATATATATATATATATTCATATATATGAATTCATGTCACAGAGTTGTTTATTTTTTCTTTCAGGTAAATGGAAATTTCCATTTCTACAGCTGAATTACNAAATCAAGAAAAATATTTGCACCTACAAGTACACGGTATGGAAGTCTGGAATGAATCAATGAAAAGCTATCTTAGGCTTCGCTGTGAAAAGGAGGGGTATGTGGGAGCAACGCAATTTCTCCTGTTCTTATTCAATGGTTTCTACAAGCGAAAATTACCACCTACAGCGCGACTTTAATCCTTACTGTTTTCATACAGTATGAGAACTAAAAATTTGTTCAATGGGGAAAAATTTGTTCTTCCACGATATCGTTAATAGTTTGTCAGGTTCTGGATGTTTATCAAATCCAGATCTCCGAGTGTTCCGTTAACAGTAAATCTATACATATATAAATAAATATCCGTCTTATAGCAATTGTGGTACAAGTCCGGGGTTGAGAGAACGGTGGCGGAGGCGATCGCTCCTACCAAAATACCCAATTTTAAAAAAAAAGAAGACAAGGAAACTTAATTCAGAAAAAAAACTTTAATACCCNAAGACAAGGAAACTTAATTCAGAAAAAAAACTCTAATACCCGTACCTTCTTTATGATTGTGCGGTTTTGTACTGCATCGTGTTAAGTTTCTGAGTATTTTTTATTGATGAAATAATAAACTAGCCCTTCCCATAACAATAATGTTTAAAATATGGGTTTCTAGCAATGTTTTTAGTATTCATATTTGAACATTCTTCTTCTGGAATTTTTTGTACATCACTAACATAATTGAATTTCGGTTTCAATATTGATAGCCGAACCTAAGACTCGTCGCTAGTTCCGTGACTTTCGTAACATTCCGTAAAGCGTACAAGATAAAATATTTAAAATGGGTGGAATGCAGCAGCGCGGGAATATCGAACGAGCCCGCGAAGCCCACCAGCCGTCGGCAACTTCGGCAAGGTTCCCGGACTCAAGAAAAAAATTAGGGTTCGTGTCCGCAGTGGATCGAACCCTGATCGTCGAGATGGAAGGCTGGCGCTCTGAAAACACAACCGCCGAATCGCCAAGCATTTGGTGAGTAACGAGAATAACAGCTAATTGGTAAGGTCCCTTGACCTAATTCGCCATCGGCGTGTAAGGAAAGAACCACTAAGCCTTAAAATTNTGGAATGCAGCAGCGCGGGAATATCGAACGAGCCCGCGAAGCCCACCAGCCGTCGGCAACTTCGGCAAGGTTCCCCGACTCAAGAAAAAAATTAGGGTTCGTGTCCGCAGTGGATCGAACCCTGATCGTCGAGATGGAAGACTGGCGCTCTGAAAACACAGCCGCCGAATCGCCAAGCCTTTGGTGAGTAACGAGAGTAACAGCTAATTGGTAAGGTCCCTTGACCTAATTCGCCATCGGCGTGTAAGGAAAGAACCACTAAGCCTTAAAATTNTAACAGCTAATTGGTAAGGTCCCTTGACCTAATTCGCCATCGGCGTGTAAGGAAAGAACCACTAAGCCTTAAAATTTCCCCCCAAGAAAATATTAGAGAAACATTTGTCGCATTTTATACGCAACTGTTGGCAGGGAGGTGACTCATAAGAGCAGATTGTAAAAATATTTTCACTGGGATTTCTAACAACATAAATTATTATTACAAAGGGCAACATATTAACGATACAAAGATCAGAAGCAGCTTTTGTCCAACAGGAAAAAAAATGTTTAACTAATTGTGTCCTTGTGTAAGTTTATATCAGATGTGTTGCAAATGACTTACACTTGTGATAAAAACTGTACAGTGCATGCCATCAATACTTTCTCTTTCGTGTATGTTTGATTTCTGGGCTTTGCTGCGTTTCTGGTTTGTGAACGTTTGATGCTACTAACATCGAGCATCAAGCTCGCAGTTCATTGTCATCGATAAGCGGACAGGAACTGCGACAATACAAATGCAGTTAGAGTGAAATTAGTATTTCGTTACAAATGGCAGGACGGATCATTCTGCTACCACCAAACTATTGGAATCGATCAGCAATCTCATTTTTAAAATCCTTGTAGTCACCATGTAAATTCGAAAATTAATGTGATTACTAAATCTGTTTCACAGTCCCTAGAACAAATGTAGTGATTAAATTCAGTCATACATTAGTCAAGCTATAATAACTCGGAGAGGGAAAAAAATTCTTTTACGAACAAAGCAGCTAGAGTTAACAAATAATTCTTGGTATCTAAACGAAGATTAAATTAAATCATATGTTTCTGGATATTCAGTCCTTTTCTAGATGTAATAGTTTCATTATTTTATATCTATAATTCATTTAAATGCAAAATTTCGCTGAGTACTTTGAAGTATCGCAAGCGTCTGTTTGGAAATCTTTCATTCAGAAAAATTGCAACAATTTCCTCGTTTACAACGAGTATCGTGCCGTAAAACCTGGATAAACATATCGCGATATTTAATTCTGTAACAAATACGAGTGTTCATTAATTTTTTAAGGGGTATTCTCAAGGCAATAATAATTTTAAGATACTTTTACAATTTTAAATACTTTGGGTAAAAATGTCGGACAAAGAGAAAAATAAATTATTGCAATATAGCAGATAACATTTAATAAACTGCGGTTCATAAACATTTAATAATAATGTATAATAATAATATACAATATTAATGTATAATCATAAACATATAATCAAACAACAATCAATGTTTGGCTTGTCAACTATGCCGATATTTTATCTTTCTTTGTTATAAAATTAAAATCTTGCGCTGAAATTCTTATTGTTTACAAATTTATTTCCAAATATTTGTTTTAAACTCTCAAGTGCGTAGGTTGTAACCAAGGTAAAATATACAACAAAAATACTATCATGGTAGAAAGTACGAAAATGGAATATTGGAATAACAGAAAGGACAAGGAATAAGGTAGTACACCCAGAATAAAAGTGGTTGAAATACTATTTATACCTTTACTTTTTTTTGTTTTTACAAATATTGGTTACGTAACAAAAGGATTAAAAATTTTATTTGGTAATGAAACTCACGGACGTTCTCTCAGCGATCTTTTATAATTACTACATATTTAACCAAATTGGAATTTTGAAGTTATACTTCTTTTGGCGCGTTGAGGGTAAAAGTTTAGTGTGCCACGGAAGTTGCGCGCCCACAGTGTAACGAAATTCGACAGTGAACATTGCAGTCAAGCAGATAATACTTGCTGTTACTTAGCAACCAGCATTTAAGGTTATGCGCGTATCGTTGTATAATAACATTTTGAAAGTGTTTTCAAGTATTTGAGGTTATGTGCGAAAATTTTATTTTAGTCACGCCAAAGAAGTATAACTTCTAACACGCGTACATAAGTACACGCACCCCCATTATTTTATTTTGAATTTAGAGTTGTGGAGATTCAAACTCATGTATTGAAGGCATGGTTACGACTGGCGGAGAGAAAAAATTGTATAATGTCTATTCAGGCGGTTTTTTATGCAAACATATGAAATTATCTCAACATACTCACATGCACACGTGCTCATACATCTCATATAAAACACCACCGTTCGCAGAGTAGGGAAAAGTTGCATAAGGTATGAGATCACAAAAATATCCATCAAGCTTTCGTCGTCCGTGAGAACGTTTGCGTGCTTCCGAATTGACCTCGCGTGCAGGTTTGACAGAAACTTAATCGTTATGTTCGCCTGCGTGTCATAAGTTTCTCGCATTATACGAGCAAAGAATTAATGGTTATGGATCACCTTCAAATGTTGTTCTTTGCTTGGCGTTGCCGTACGAAATTAACTCCGTATCCATGGTAAAAGAAAAAGGCTAAGACGTGAACTTTACACCACACGGTTGCACAGATGCGAACTACTTATTACTGTATGGGGTACCGAACCGGTGCTCTGATCGCAGCCGGTCTAGCATTCTCGCCACGTTAGTCTGACGCCTTAGCGGTCAAGGCCGAAGAGAGGACCTAATAAAATTATCAGTCTTGTCCTTTACGATAGTTTTCGTGTTGCGCCACGTGCTGTATTGTGTGTACGAAATAAATAAATAATAGTTGCACACTAGGAGATCTATTAAAGATTTCGTACAGTCATAAGTGCATCGAGAAAAATGTTTTGGTGATTCAAACTAAGTTTGTTTGGCGCAATCAAATTAATTGTTTGTATAGGGGCAATAAAATATTTTGTTTTTTTGTAACCAAAATATTTTTTTGTTTTTATTTGGTTGCCCCAAACAAATATTTGTTTGGCTCTTCGTGTATTGTACAGTATCGGTTAATATATGAAAACTGGGAGCGTGATCGGGATTAGGACCTTAATAATTTGCGACCCCACACTGTAAAAAAATGTAATGTTTAGTGTCGCTACGATACAAAGTTGGGAACTTCCCTATGCATTTGACTGCTTCTTGAGCACAT
Organism: Clitarchus hookeri; assembly: GCA_002778355.1. Lineage (NCBI taxonomy): Eukaryota > Metazoa > Arthropoda > Insecta > Phasmatodea > Phasmatidae > Clitarchus > Clitarchus hookeri. The sequence continues at coordinate 434,382 of NQII01000604.1, forward strand.
GTGCATTGGACATGTAGGAGCGCTACAGTGAATGTATAGGGGAAAACATTACCATTCCTGCTTTCTCACTAAGCGCATACATTGGTATAATAAATTTCCGAATTATTTCTTATAGTGCATCTGAAGAGACTGCAGATTAAGTTATAATAATTTTCAGTACATACATTCCAAATATTGGACTAATTGCGCAAAAAAAAAAAAAAAAAAAANAGATTAAGTTATAATAATTTTCAGTACATACATTCCAAATATTGGACTAATTGCGCAAAAAAAAAAAAAAAAAAAAGAGCGCGTGTAACGTGTGACGTTACAGAAATGAAACTTCTTTGGCGATTATTAGGTAAACAACATAGCTCTCTCTTTNGCGTGTAACGTGTGACGTTACAGAAATGAAACTTCTTTGGCGATTATTAGGTAAACAACATAGCTCTCTCTTGTTCTCTCTAGCCGAGTGCAGATCTTCCTCTTTTATGCGTCACAAATGTTGCAAAACGTTTCATATTACATGACCTTGTAATTTTACTCTCATCACGGCCAAAGAATTTTTACTTCAATAATTCGAGTTTTACAGCTTTTCTTTATGGTTTCAGGTTGAACTTCTTTTGTTAGGATGTTTATACCATTATTAAGCACAAACATTGTTCATATGCTACTTGTCAAGAAAAATGCAAACTATATGGCTGCATTTTCTAACGAAGGTAATCAAATGAGTGGCCAAACAAATATATATTCTACAAAATATTTTGTTGACAGTCGAATTTATTTTGAACCAACAGGGAGGTTTTTATTAATCTTTTAGATTAATGCTATTAATTTAGTTGCTTTAAAGGTTTTTTTACTGAACAAAACATTTTGTTGGGGCAACTAAATAATTATGGTTACGCACTCGACGTTTTACATAGATTCCCTTACATGTTCCGCGCAAGCGAGTGAAAGAGAAGGACAGAGTAGTGGTGTGGTAAGTGGGCAGCGAGTCACGAAGGAGGCTCTTGACCTTCGGCAGATTGAACTTCTAAGGCCATCTGAAGGAATGTTCTTGTTTAACGCCCTAGTTTCTCTCAGTGTGGCCCGGGGTGCAGCGAACCTTCCAGAACAGTGCCAGCGAGATGATTTGAGCCGCGACGGGCCTCCGAGCCGACAGTCAATGAGAGTCGGGAGTTTGGGTGACTTTGTGACCTTAGGCGACAGACAACGAGGCAGAAGAGCAACGAGTGGCGACGGAAGTGAGCAGCAAGAGTAAAATCTGCGACCACGAGCATCGGTGTATTGAGTAGTGCGACTGGCAGCCGGGACTATTGAAATGGATGTGTGAGTGTGAGACATTTAAAATGATGGCAAAATACAGACTAAACATGTGTTAATAATGAAGAACTAATTGACTTCAACCAAACAGAGACATTGAGAAGAATATTAATTATAGTTGAGAAAGACATTAAATATTGTGCTCACTGAGAAATAAAAATAGCAATAGCAGAGGTAGATAATGATATGTTGTAAATAATGGCTGTGTGAATAAATTGAAAATCAAATTTAGTTATTTCATTTTTATTAAAACCTTCATCACTCACAAACTAGAATACGCCCCTCTGGCGTCTTGTAACAATATTTATGATCCTATACAAATAAATATTATGTTGACCTTTCTCTCAGTGTGATACGTGCCGCTCTTAGCATTGACGTATTTTTTATTTATATAATTGCAGCATTAAAAAACACAGCTTGTAACTATATATACGTGTATATATATATATATATATTTCAACGTAAACACTTCATTTAATTCTTTCAGTCATGTTATTAGTTAATCGCGACAAGAAGTTATAGGTGTAAAGTCGTATTAATTTTTTTTATTAGTTGGCATAAATGCATGTTTTTTTTAATATGCAAACTAAGGGCCTAATTTGTATAATAGCTAACCACTTATATATCTAGCAATTTTCTAGAGTCACTTTGGTGACGTGTGGATTTTAATAATAATGTCCATGGCAGTGAACTAAAAGAAGAAACTAAGAAGAGCTTTAAAAATGTTCAGTTTACCGTCAACAGACTTTACAACTTCTTTTTCGACACTATTAAAAGACTCACCCTCACCCACCCTCGGGATGTCTTATACACAATAACTGTTGTTCACTAGTGTATGAACACAGAGAAGACACGAGGTGGCNCACCCACCCTCGGGATGTCTTATACACAATAACTGTTGTTCACTAGTGTATGAACACAGAGAAGACACGAGGTGGCCGGGCAGACTGTATCAGCAAACGTAAGATGCAGGAAGATATTATAAAAGTTCACTTTGTGAGGGGATGATATCTTGCTCTCTCTCTCTTTCTTCCCCATGTTCTTCCCTTCCCTTTACTCTTTGTTGTCCGTGACCTTTGACCGACCTCTCGAATGGGTCGAGCCCTCGCCAGCTGCCGCCCATTTCACAGATGACAGGGTTCCCGCCCAGAGATAGCGGGCTGCTTCGTCCTCCCACCCCCACCTACCCTCTACCAGAAGGTTGTTGCAACTTTCTCTACGACGTGCTTACATCTCCCGGGTTCGTTACGTTCCGCGCGGCGGACCCTAGGCGGAGAGGGCAAAGAAAAATGTTTCGCGCGGAGATGAGAGATATTCCCCGCTACGTCTGGAAACTTCCAGATTTCAGATTATCCCTGGAGAGGCCGCATATTGTCCGCGCGAGCTCAAGAGAGGAGGAGCTTCCGTAGCGATGTGCCACTACGAAGTTGCTTCACGGTTGATCAAATGCTTTTGAAAACTTGCTTTGCAAAGCCTTACCGACCTCTTGAGTATCCTTGCGCAACATAAAAAAATTCCGCTTCCTCATGAAACTAATGATTACAATTCATGTTTTGAAGATGTCACGCTGTGAAACTTCAAGAATCGTAATAACTAAAGTAGGGTCATATGATCTTTGCTTCTGAGTTTCAACCACTTCAATGTCGATGACACTCCTGACGTTTTGGGAAACATCGCAGTTGCCATATTCATGGTAGCAGAAGTACCGAGGTTCTCTGGGACCTACCTGATCTTAAATCAATGTCTTTTAATGTGTGTTACAGACTATGTGAGGTGATTCCTGACGAAACATGAGGCAGAAAACATAATAAGAATCATAGCGTAAACAGATCACTAAGTGAGGTATCAGCCTCTAAAGCAAGATGTTTTGAAATGAATTAATTTAAATACATTAGAAACTACGTGACATCAAACAACAAATTAGTGACTGATGTTTATTCGGTCAAATTTCTTTAACCTAAGAAAATTCTGTTCTTAAAATTTTTCCCCTCCCCTTCTCTTCGTAAATTAAATAGTGCGGTTGCCAGATTATGAAAGTGAAAATAAATATATAAACCTCGGGCTTTTATTATGTATTGCTGCTTGAAATCAACATGAATAATTTAACAAATAGGTTCGCCTTAGTAAAACACACCCAGGCCAAAGACACTCAAGAGATGAACGCACTAATGTTAAAAGCATGCAGCGTCCCACCTACATGAGTAGACAACACATCTGTCATCTACCAATACGTTTGTGGCAGTTTATTGCGAGGATGATGATGAAGATATACAAATTACAGTGGTTGTTTNCTGTCATCTACCAATACGTTTGTGGCAGTTTATTGCGAGGATGATGATGAAGATATACAAATTACAGTGGTTGTTACTAATCAAAATGTTTATTATACATTACATTGTAACACTGCTTTAACTATTTGCAATGCTTATTGACTCAATATTTGTAACAATTGACAGTGCATGTCCGTTCACATTTTCTCAAAGTTNCTGTCATCTACCAATACGTTTGTGGCAGTTTATTGCGAGGATGATGATGAAGATATACAAATTACAGTGGTTGTTTCTAATCAAAATGTTTATTATACATTACATTGTAACACTGCTATAACTATTTGCAATGCTTATTGACTCAATATTTGTAACAATTGACAGTGCATGTCCGTTCACATTTTCTCAAAGTTCTGGCCATCCTTAGATATCCTGGCTGAAGTGGTTCGTATCCTCTCGCATGCTCTCACGACTAGAGCCACGTGTTCCTCTCTGGTGTTTACTAGTGTATCTTACGCACCAGTGGTGTACGTGTTCGTAAAGAGAACGATACAGAGAAGTCAGATCAGGGGATCGTGGTGGCTACAAAATGGGACTCTCCTCCTCCTCCTCCCCCCCCAAAACCTACTGTTGAAAGTTCTGTCAAGGTGGTGAATCACAACATGGCCAAAGAGAGCCGGTGCCCCGTCGTGCTGAAGCCACACCATCCCACGAGGCGGAACTGCACGAGAGCACACTAGCGCGTATACACACACAAAAACATACCGAAACAAATAACAAAAAAATACAAACACATATTATACAACTTACTGGTTGTATTTATAATGACATGGGTATTACACGTAATAAGGCAAATATAGAAGAAGCAACATTTACTACCTACCTTTAAAATTCAATGGATTAACAGTTCCTGAAATAAAAGGTTCATAAACACATCTGCAGACACAAAATTCAGTTTAGTACTTCAGTTTATTTTATTAGAAAGTATTTTAAGTGTTACCAACTATACAAAAATAGGCACTGCTGCAATAATGCACAATGATTAAATGTAATTATAGTTAGTCAAAACTAAACTAAATTTATTACAAAAAGTAAAAAGTAGAATAATACTCTTTCTACAGTAACGTATTTTTAACGTATTAAATAACGCGAAAGGACTATAAAATTAACAACAAATAAAACTGGCTATTTCTAAAAAGTTTTCATAGTAGTAGGATTATGTCGGTTAGGCACATGCATCATGTATCAGTATCCGTCCGCCATCTTGTATGACGTCACGAATTTTTCCGTTTTCCCTCAAAATTTCCCGTTTTCTCCTTAAAATTCCTAGAATTTCCCTCAAAACTTAAATTTTTTCCCATAAAATTTCTCATTTTTCCTTTAAATGTTTATGCCCCAGAATATGCATAAACGAGCCCCTGAGAGGCAATTTCCGAGCCATTTGAAAGATTTGAGGGGCTTGCTTAATACTTGTAGGACTCCACCCACTCAACACAACCCTAACCAAGCACGCCTCACCATCCTTCCCATCCCCAACCCCTAAAAATTATTTTAAAAAGTCGCAAAAAAATCTATTAAAATCGAAGAACGTATAACGTTACCCCTCGCATACCCTTCGCTTATTTCAAACACCATCACCTCGCCCCCTTCCCATTCCCACCACCCATAAATTATTATAAAATAGAGAAAAATCGCAAAAACAATTCTAAAAATCGAAGAACATATAAAGTTACCCCTCGCTACCCCTCGCTTATTTCAACCACCCTCACCTCGCCCCCTTCCCATTCCCACCACCTATAAATTATTATAAAATAGAGAAAAATCGCAAAAACAATTCCAAAAATCGAAGAACATATAACTCTACACTACCTTACCTCTTGCTCATTCCACCACCTTCACCTCACTCCCTTTACACCACCACCCCTGGAAATGCATTATAAAAATTACTAAAAGAGAAAAAAACCTCTACAAAGTGAAGAAAATGTAACGCTGCACTGACCTACACCTTGCTCACCCCACCACCATAACCAACCATTCACCTCCTCACAACAATCCACCCAGTCAAAAAAATTCGAGAATGTCGGTTACCAGCATTATGATGGTTATGGAAAAACATAACTCTAAAATTCCACTTCCAGTTTTAGCTGATATAACCTGTAAACCGAATCTGTAAATGTAAGTGAAAATAATATAACTCTCGTCTACACTAACGACCTTGCGACACCATGTATTATCATCCTTATCAACATCATAATTCACACTTAGAATGTTACGATACACTTTACATGGATAATAAGATCTTCTATTGTCTTCGCAGCATGGCTCATCCCACCACACTTACCTCACTCTCTCTCCAACCCCCTAGCTATTATTATAAAATCGAGAAAAGTAGCAAAACAAATTCTAAAAATTAAGGAACATATAATGTTAACCCCCCTCCCACCAAACTTACCTCACTCTCTCTCCAACCCCCTAGCTATTATTATAAAATCGAGAAAAGTAGCAAAACAAATTCTAAAAATTAAGGAACATATAATGTTAACCCCCCTCCCACCACACTTACCTCACTCTCTCTCCAACCCCCTAGCTATTATTATAAAATCGAGAAAAGTAGCAAAACAAATTCTAAAAATTAAGGAACATATAATGTTAACCCCCCTCCCACCACACTTACCTCACTCTCTCTCCAACCCCCTAGCTATTATTATAAAATCGAGAAAAGTAGCAAAACAAATTCTAAAAATTAAGGAACATATAATGTTAACCCCCCTCCCACCACACTTACCTCACTCTCTCTCCAACCCCCTAGCTATTATTATAAAATCGAGAAAAGTAGCAAAACAAATTCTAAAAATTAAGGAACATATAATGTTAACCCCCCTCCCACCACACTTACCTCACTCTCTCTCCAACCCCCTAGCTATTATTATAAAATCGAGAAAAGTAGCAAAACAAATTCTAAAAATTAAGGAACATATAATGTTAACCCCCCTCCCACCACACTTACCTCACTCTCTCTCCAACCCCCTAGCTATTATTATAAAATCGAGAAAAGTAGCAAAACAAATTCTAAAAATTAAGGAACATATAATGTTAACCCCCCTCCCACCACACTTACCTCACTCTCTCTCCAACCCCCTAGCTATTATTATAAAATCGAGAAAAGTAGCAAAACAAATTCTAAAAATTAAGGAACATATAATGTTAACCCCCCTCCCACCACACTTACCTCACTCTCTCTCCAACCCCCTAGCTATTATTATAAAATCGAGAAAAGTAGCAAAACAAATTCTAAAAATTAAGGAACATATAATGTTAACCCCCCTCCCACCACACTTACCTCACTCTCTCTCCAACCCCCTAGCTATTATTATAAAATCGAGAAAAGTAGCAAAACAAATTCTAAAAATTAAGGAACATATAATGTTAACCCCCCTCCCACCACACTTACCTCACTCTCTCTCCAACCCCCTAGCTATTATTATAAAATCGAGAAAAGTAGCAAAACAAATTCTAAAAATTAAGGAACATATAATGTTAACCCCCCTCCCACCACACTTACCTCACTCTCTCTCCAACCCCCTAGCTATTATTATAAAATCGAGAAAAGTAGCAAAACAAATTCTAAAAATTAAGGAACATATAATGTTAACCCCCCTCCCACCAAACTTAATCACCCTAACCATCAACCCTTACCCCCACCTTCCAGCATTCAATCACAAAAATCGAAAAAAATCGCCAAAAATATTCTAAAAATAGAGGAAAATCTTACATTGGTGGACCCCTTAACACTATGTTGGTTGTTGACGACATTGAAATTAACCCCAAACACCTTAAAAACTAAAAATCGAACAAAAATATATTGTAAAAATATAAAGAAACAAATAGAAGTTTAGAAACATTTTAAATAACTGACTCCGACACCAATGTTGTTAGCCGGGAGTCTTAACCTTGACCACGATGATCTTAAATTTCAAAATCGAGAAAAAATGTTAAAAAATTCGAATAAATAAAAAAAAAATCATCGAACATATTACGTGACTGACTTCAGCAGCCATGTTGAATGTTGGTTGCTCTAACCTTGACCCCATTAACCTTCAACTTGAAAAATCAAGAAAAAATCGCGAAAAATTATAGAGGAAAATATTACATACCTATTACAACAAACGAAGTCGGATGTGGGTTCGATTCTCGTAAAGATGGCATAGCACAGTCACTCACTAGTACTACAATCAGCAGCTGACGGAACCCCCACCTCTTTATTTAATTGGTGATATAGCCAATCAATATTCCGACCCACAAAGAAAATTATTGACTTTACATAACACACATACCTCTCACCCCTACCCATGCCCAAGGCCATAACACGTCTCGTCGTTCCACTTCCCTCGCCATTTACTTACCATAGCTCAACCACCATCAACATCCACACAGGCTACCAACACACCACCCGACTATAGCGCCCCCCCCCTTCTCTCCAACATGAAAATAATGGAAGTTTTATGCCATGTCTCGAGGACCAATCAACCGATTCTCACTAATCGTTACACTGGAACATTTCAAATAAATTTGTATCAAATTGTGCACACCATAAATGCTACAGAAGGCCATGTAAACTTTCATGATTTAAATGGGTCAGACAACAATTATCAAAATGGCAGCATCATAAGTCATTTAGGTATGTTTGCCACAAAAATTAAAAATTTAACCAAATTCAAACAAAATTTGTATGTAGAGACAGTATACATTAGACGCAACATATATGGAGACTATTACTTGGCAATTTTGTACGATAGCATTAAATAATCAAAATAATTTTTTATGACATAGTTCAGAGACCAAACAACCGATTGTTACCAAATTCTTCACACAATTAGCACTAGGGTAGGCCATGTAAACTTACATGTTTTAAGTGGCTCAGTCACTCATTTTCAAAATAAAGACCCTGTAAGTATTTTAGTATAGTAAACCCTATAATTCGAAACATTAGACTGATTAATCCGAATTCGATGCTTCGAATTCGACCTCCGTAATGCAGTGGATTGCATGCTAGTTTATAGTAATAGGTTTTCTGGGGTAAAGTCCCGGGGGGTATAGCATGTGTGTATTTGTAATTGTTTCACTACTGTTGCATAAGTTTCTGGTTTCATTTTTAAAGTTATTGCTTTCGAAGAGAAGTTAATTCCTTCCTACCAACTCACCTTTTAAGAAATTATTTAAAAAGTAATTGGACTTATGTTGAGGAAAATGGGTCCATTAGCTATATCAGTAACATTTTGTTTATGGTTGGCAGGCTGGAAGGTAGGGGTAGGGGTTGATGGTTAGTGTGAAGGGGTTGAGCGGGTGGAAGGTTGTTCTTACATTATATGTTCCTTGATTTTAAATATTTTCTTGCTTTTTTTTTTTTCTATTTTATAATAATTTCTAGGAGATGGGGGTGGAGAGTGTGTGAGGTTAGTGTGGTGGGATGAGTGTGATGTTAACAATTTATGTTCTTCGATTTTTAGAATCAATTTTTCCATTTTTTTTTGCTATCATTCTCGAATTTTTGTGACTGGGTGGATTGTTGTGAGGGGTGGCTGGTTGGTTATGTTAATGGGGTAAGCGAGAGTTAGCGTAGGGTAACGTTATATGTTCTTCAATGTTCTATGTTTTTTGCGATTTTTATAAAACTTTCTAAGGGTGGGGATGGGAGGTTGGCATGGTGAGCTTGGTTAGTGGTGGGGTGAGGGGGCGGAGGCCTACAATTATTAAGTGAACCCCCAAATCTTTTAGGTGGCTCAAAAAGTGATGCATGTGCCCGAACCGACATAGCCCTACTACTTTNTGGGGATGGGAGGTTGGCATGGTGAGCTTGGTTAGTGGTGGGGTGAGGGGGCGGAGGCCTACAATTATTAAGTGAATCCCCAAATCTTTTAGGTGGCTCAAAAAGTGATGCATGTGCCCGAACCGACATAACCCTACTACTTGCCATATTTGTTGTAAAGGTAGAGCCAATAAAACATGTATCTGCTGCTGTGTGATATGTGAGCTTCCATTTTTCATTGGAAATAAATTCAGTCATATATTTTTAGTGTTTTACATAGTGAGGTTAAAAGAAATATAAATTTTAAAGTAGCTTATTTTATTTGTGTAAGTTTCCTGTCCAATCAGCATTTTTAAAATGATTACGTTTTATATATATTTACGTATTAAATATGGTTTTATTCATCTGTAACGTATTAAACTTTTATACATCAAATGTCCCATCCGCGGGTATAAGAAGTAAATAACACATAACATATTTGTTTTGCGATTGATATTTAATAAATATTAGCTCTACTACAAAAGTAGACGTTCTACTTTAAATATCATTTCGTAGAAAATAATGAAACCGGAATGTGCTATTTTGGAAGGAAAAAAATCTATTGATCCAAGATGGCTGAGGCGAGTCTCCTTTAAGAGCGCAGCGACGCACAGCCGTCGGCGTCTTGTTATTCCGGAGGAGCGTGGCACGAGCGTGCTCCAGCATAGCGGGGAGATTGTAATATTTCCGGGGGAGCCCAGCAACTTCCGCTTCCGCTCTTCTCCTCTCCGCTCTTCAATCGGAATTTTATCGGCCGCGAAAATTTCCGTATTTTGTGCGTTCTCGTCGCACGCGGGAATATTTTGGAGCTCGTTCCGTGAATTCCCCAATCTCCATCTCGCAGTTTACTCGCCCCCTCCCCCTCGTTGGCTCTTTTATTCCAGCCCCCTCTCCCCTCCCTTGTAGAATCGCTACCCCGAGACGTCACTGCGCGCCTCTGTAACGTTTAGTAATAGTTTGTCCCGCGCGGGTGATCCCCGAAGACTCGCCGCGAGAAGGGAACAAGTCCTCGAAGGGCTCGTGATGGAAAAGGGAAAGTGTTCTGAGGTGGTTTGTAAGGGGCAGAAGGGTGGTTTGGAATGGGCAGAGGGGTGGTTTATGTCCCTCACCGTACGGAAGAATGGCGGCCGGATACATCGTCCTACCCATCTCTTCCCGTTCCACCGAAGAATATCGAATATCGGCATTCTGGTCACGCCCCACTACCGCCGACGCTGCCATAACCACCAGCCACCGTCGTCACCCGCCTAAACCATCGCCCTTATGCGCCTTCGCCATCCCCCTTTCTTTTCCAACACTTGGGCTTCCGGAGTTTTATCTCTCGGGCTCGTGAGACGAACGACGACGAGCGGCGAACTCTTAAACGAGCGCTGTCAACTGCCGAGGGCGCCATGTTCTTATCGGCTTCGTGCCTGCCTGTTTCCTCCACTGATCACTTCCCCTCTTAAAAACGCCGTTTTTGCGTCGCAAGGGCAAACATATTCTTTTTTATTCACTCTGGGACTGATTATGTGTGAGTGTGTGTGAATAATATCTAGATATTTAGAAAGGATAAATTAATGTCAGTATCTTACTTGTGCATCTCATGCATAAAGTTTAGTTATAAGGACTTGACATTTGTTTTATCTTAATCAATGTCGTTTCAGCGTTTGCTAAGCGGACGTTAATAAAATTACCACAATGAAACTTCAGAATATATTCGCCATGCGGTTTCTTATTGGAAGAACACACACTCAAAAATGTCTGTAATATGGCTTTCTAGACACATTGCCCCTTTTCGTGTTACATTACAGGGTTTGTCAGAAACTACCGGNTATAAGGACTTGACATTTGTTTTATCTTAATCAATGTCGTTTCAGCGTTTGCTAAGCGGACGTTAATAAAATTACCTCAATGAAACTTCAGAATATATTCGCCATGCGGTTTCATTGGAAGAACACACACTCAAAAATGTATGTAATATGGCTTTCTAGACACATTGCCCCTTTTCGTGTTACATTACAGGGTTTGTCAGAAACTACCAGTTTCTGTCAAGTATGCGGCTATCAGTTCCACTTCATGATGCGCGCACACAACGGATCGGCTCTCAAGACCTCGGTGTTAAGAGCCACCCAAATTTCTGCACTCCACTCCACTCCAAATATACAGGAAATGGATTATTTTATAAAAGCAATTTCCCTTGCTTAAACATACTTAGAGTGTAACAAAGCAGTCATAAAATAAATGCATAAAAATTTGTAAAAATTGTTATTAATTTCAAGCAATAAAATTATTTTCTACAGGCTTTCGCGGACTTCATTGCTTAAGTGTTACAAAAACACTTAAGACTGCCCTACTAGCGGGATCTTTGACTCTCAGGGTTATACTTTCAAATTTTGTACCTGGTCGGAAAATTACAATAGCTAATACACCACTCCTTCTGATAGAATCCAATTCTCTATGTGACCTAACCGCATGGGTCTTACCCTAGATCGAACTTGGCCTGTTCCTTTATACACAATTAAACTTCTCAGGAAATCCGAATATTCACCTGTTTGTTTTATCTAGTTGGGGTGTCACTGGAGTTGTAATCAAATATCTAACGTCTTTGAACCCTGAGTTATTATAATGTCGTAATGGTGATTCATATAAAATAGTTTATTTTGTAAGGTAATGTACAGTGCACTGATCATATGCGATCTCTGAAGCACCATGTGTATATTGAAAGGCAGATCTTTAAAACTCTGGTATGGCGGTTATCGCCCTCCCCCCTCCCCCCGGAAGCAATTCTTCAGATGTAAATAATTGCTCACAGCACAATTTAGCGTGAAGTGTGAAATGCCCGAACGGTTTGGAAAAAAAGTCTAGGCTGGCCTGGCAAGTAATGGGCAAGCGTAAGGCACGAACACGTCGAAAACTTGTTTACAACGCTGGCGATCTGGCGCCGGCAAGCTACAACAAGCGCGGATGTGTTTTGACGTATTGCGAATTGTATTACGAGCCATGCAGCGACCGACGTTTTAGTCATTTTTCCTCGGCATGCCATTTTCGCAGGTTCCCATGCCGGAAATTACGTTGCAGAAAAGTCAAGTGGTCTCGAGTAGTATAAACTGACATCTCGACAATTTTCAAGTAAGCCTGATGTATAGCACTCCGAATTTGGGCCATGACTCGATAAAGCACGGCGTTAATATTCAATGGGTGACAGTTGTAAGGCAAATGCGATTTTTTTTTGCACGTGACACACTCGATACAGCTGGCCTGGGATTAGTAGAGAAAAAAAATATTTATACTTTTTATAGTTATGTACCATTCCGCATTCTCGGTTACGTTTACAAACAGTGCATACTGAGGCGTCATTTTACACCCACGAGCTGCTTATGCACAACAAGTGGAATAAATATTTTCTAGTAGTGGCTCGTATAACACAATTCTCGATAAGCAGAAATTTTCGTTGTTCAACGAACAGAGAAACAAACTGTATGGCCACAATAATCGCAAACGAAGTTCTTCCAACAGACTCATTGTGAAGTTTACATCCAGACACGCAGGTAACAGCAGACAGTATTCAATGGATTACATTCTCCATACTGCCAACTCGTTCCGCACTGCGGTCGTGCGTGGTGAATCCTTACGGAAGAGAAACTTTATGCCTCCACAACGCAGTAATTATGATTTGTTTACTCAACATTCGTTTTTCTGAAAGGTTATATTCTGTCTTTGTCTTCGTGGAGCTGTACATAGCTTATTTTTACAGTGTGATTATTCAACATCTCCACCACAACTCTTACGAGAACCTCACACTCCGCTACCTTCTACTCTCAGAAACTGTATTCAACACGTAATTTTCACAATCGTATTGTTACGTATTAGCCATGTCGATACAGGCGCGATTAATCGCTATCGTGGAATATGAAATATCACTGACACTGTGCTGCGAACATCTATGCCATAGGTACTCGAATAATGCTATATGGCGAATAAGAAATAAATCCACTCGTTAATGTCTAAAACGGTGATATCGAAACACCGCCAATATTGGGTTACCGAAATTTTTGTACCATACAATTCTTCCTATATTTCAGAAGTGTCGAATGTTATCTACACATTGAAATAACGCACAACACTACGCAGGACCTTGAGTATCTCCAATGAAGATTTCGCAGTTATTTTCTTCTGCTGTTTCGTTGAGTCGGATGGATGCGCTTGGGATCCGACCCGTGTCAGCGCAGTGAAATGAAAAACATAAGAAATCACTGGTTTTAATATAATAAAATTTATTTCAGCACCCCCACTTTAGGAGAGGCACAGTCAATAATTTATAAATAATTAGCACAGAGTAGATAAGTATAGAGATATGTATAAGTATGTGTTGCGGTTCCTTTGATATGAGTGTCCTCATTGTATTATTGGCTGTGCGAGGCTTTAGGAACATGTCTTGTGCCTGATTGGCTACCGAGTACTGAAAAAGATTCTCTATTGGCTGGGCTGCTGGCTGACGAGTGAGTTACCAGGCGCTGATTGGTAACGACGCTCCACCACGTTGCTGGCCAGTGACTCCATTTAGCTGGTGGAAGTGAAGAGACTTGGGCGGCTTCTAACAGCGATGTCTTGAGAGCCGATAATGGTGATTGAGGTGAGTGTGGAGCAGCTTACGAATGAAGGGGCGGGGGAAATGGGAGATCCCCGAGCAAAACCCGCCGACCAGCGGCATCGTCCGGCACGATTCCCACGAGAATGATTCTAGGAGTGACCCGGCCGAGGACTGAACGCAGTTCGCCTTGATTGGAGGCGAACGGGCTAACCACTCAGCCACAGCGGCCCCGCCATTTAGCTGGCGTGTGTATCTGAAGTTCGCCGAGTGACTATTTAACCTGTCTATTCTTAAGTAGGTACTGCGTGAACTGAAACTATCTGCAACGCAGAGACAGTTGGTACCGGAAGTATGAAAACCAGAGGACTATTTTTAATCTGCCAGGGAACAAATATATGATTTACTGTAAAAAGGGAGAATATACCTTTGGACACATTTTATTAACGATTAGACCTACGTGTTTGCGCCGCCAATTTTTTTTCTGGTATAGCTAATCGAGATGGGTAGGCCCTTACAAACCCGTGTCTTACCTAGAATTCGAAATGAAACCCCGCAGAATATTATACCACTATCATCACCAGTCAGAAAAAAAATGTCCATAAAAGGTCCTCGCGCAATGGATACGTCTCGGTTCGGATCGGATCGGTAACGGCACCGTAAAAGATCCGATCCAACCGATCTGATATAATCAGTTAACCGCAGAGGGTGACTCTACAGACGACCCGATCCAGCTGCCCGTCCTCCAGTTCACTAATTTATTTCTGAAATCATTGACACTCGCATTTGATTTGAATTGTTGGTATATCTCCAACCGATACTTGTAGCCTTCGTTCCGGCAGTCTTTGTGTTAATAAAGTATTGGAGGCGTCCCAAAGACACCTGTAGCTCTTGCAGCATCCTATAACTTGAACCATAACTTCGTTCCCCATTTTTTAGGATTGAGAACAAATCCGAAATTATCAATTGGCAAAGTAAGTAAATTACCAATCAATAAAACGAATTTATTTTTAAGATGGTTAACGTCTGCTAACAGCACAACAAAAAAAAATAACCTAACTTCACGCTCACAAAACAAAGATGTGTAATAAAGAATAAGGTTGCACTCGCGGTCGGGGAATCGTGCGGATGGTGCTACACACGAGTCTATCGAGAGGGAGAAAAGCTGGGGAGTTGGGACGATTTTCAAAATTGGAAGGTGCAGACCACCCTAGCTCGTGATCACGGTACCCGACCAATTTGAACGGCCGATCAGCCTACACACGACCCAACTTTGGCTCCCGATGCGTCGTGGGCTCGATATCGGGTCATCGGATCGGCCCGTGTGTAGTCCGATTAAGCTGGCGACGTTCCAAGGGTATCTCCGTGCACTGCAGCGACACGGTCCAGCACGGCCGACCACCACTGTTCCCCCTGACCTCCTCCCTACCCTTTTAGAGAACTTGTGTTTGTCTAGTCTAGAATTGTGATATATATGTATATATATATATATACACACACTTACATATAGCCCTAGCGAATGTATTAAGTATTAACTTTACGCTTTTAAATTAAAATTCACGCCATCTAATTCTGTTTACAAGAGCAAACAGTAAAAAATACAATTGCCTTCGGTACTAATTCTTCATAAACACGCTTATTTTATTGCAAAAAGTTATGAATTTAAGAATCTAACATAATACGAATCGGAAGATAATGCTTGATATTGCTTGACTACCTTTTCAATGCCTCGTATGGCTTGGGTGATCATGAACGTGAGTGCACACGTGGGCGCATGCGTGTGTGGATAAACAAACATGGAGTAAATGGTTCATGCTTGTAAACGTAAATGTACAAGTAATATCAGGCTTTGTCTATATATATAACTCTGTAAGTAATAAAACATGTTTATGCCGTACATATTGTTGGGCGCTCGCTTACCGTGACCTCTGCGGCGCGAGCGAGCGGAAGAGTCGTGACATGACAACGGGCGGAAAGTCAACGGAATATTTTGATGACTGGTGAGCGATAATCCTATCAGCGTTTTGAGTTTATGAAGGCATTCCGCCGCGATAACCCTTTGGCGGCTCGCCGCTTCTGACCTTCGACGGATATAATTTCTGCGTTTATCGGAAGAATTGTCTGGTTTACTGACGTCGTTTCTCTCAGCGTTGAACCATCCAGATGGTCAGGGCGACTGATATATAAGTGCGACGGGCCTCCGAGCCGGGAGTTGATGAGTGGATGAGTTGATGAGTTTACAAGAGGCGGAGCCTGGGAGAGCACCGGAAGTGACCAGTGGGAGGAAAATATGCGACTGCTGCAAAAATCAGAGCAGTGAAGAGTACGACTGCAGGCTGGACTATTGGGTTGGATTCGTGAGTGAAAGACATTACAAATGATGGCAACAGATAGACTGAACGAGTGTTAATGGTGAGTATGAGTTAATTGACTGTAACCAAACAGAAACATTAAGGACGTTAATTAGAGTTGAAATATACATTAATATTGCGCTCACTGAGAAATAAAAAGAGTAATAGTTAAGATAAATAATTTAATGCTGTAAATAATAGCTGTGTGTAGAAATTGAAAATCAAATTTAGTTATTTTATATTTATTAAGACCNAAGTAAATTACCAATCAATAAAACGAATTTATTTTTAAGATGGTTAACGTCTGCTAACAGCACAACAAAAAAAAATAACCTAACTTCACGCTCACAAAACAAAGATGTGTAATAAAGAATAAGGTTGCACTCGCGGTCGGGGNAAAAAAAAATAACCTAACTTCACGCTCACAAAACAAAGATGTGTAATAAAGAATAAGGTTGCACTCGCGGTCGGGGAATCGTGCGGATGGTGCTACACACGAGTCTATCGAGAGGGAGAAAAGCTGGGGAGTTGGGACGATTTTCAAAATTGGAAGGTGCAGACCACCCTAGCTCGTGATCACGGTACCCGACCAATTTGAACGGCCGATCAGCCTACACACGACCCAACTTTGGCTCCCGATGCGTCGTGGGCTCGATATCGGGTCATCGGATCGGCCCGTGTGTAGTCCGATTAAGCTGGCGACGTTCCAAGGGTATCTCCGTGCACTGCAGCGACACGGTCCAGCACGGCCGACCACCACTGTTCCCCCTGACCTCCTCCCTACCCTTTTAGAGAACTTGTGTTTGTCTAGTCTAGAATTGTGATATATATGTATATATATATATATACACACACTTACATATAGCCCTAGCGAATGTATTAAGTATTAACTTTACGCTTTTAAATTAAAATTCACGCCATCTAATTCTGTTTACAAGAGCAAACAGTAAAAAATACAATTGCCTTCGGTACTAATTCTTCATAAACACGCTTATTTTATTGCAAAAAGTTATGAATTTAAGAATCTAACATAATACGAATCGGAAGATAATANCTTCATAAACACGCTTATTTTATTGCAAAAAGTTATGAATTTAAGAATCTAACATAATACGAATCGGAAGATAATACTTGATATTGCTTGACTACCTTTTCAATGCTTTGTATGGCTTGGGTGATCATGAACGTGAGTGCACACGTGGGCCCATGCGTGTGTGGATAAACAAACATGGAGTAAATGGTTCATTCTTGTAAACGTAAATGTACAAGTAATATCAGGCTTTGTCTATATATATATAACTCTGTAAGTAATAAAACATGTTTATGCCGTACATATTGTTGGGCGCTCGCTTACCGTTACCTCTGCGGCGCGAGCGAGCGGAAGAGTCGTGACATGACAACGGGCGGAAAGTCAACGGAATATTTTGATGACTGGTGAGCGATAATCCTATCAGCGTTTTGAGTTTATGAAGGCATTCCGCCGCGATAACCCTTTGGCGGCTCGCCGCTTCTGACCTTCGACGGATATAATTTCTGCGTTTATCGGAAGAATTGTCTGGTTTACTGACGTCGTTTCTCTCAGCGTTGAACCATCCAGATGGTCAGGGCGACTGATATATAAGTGCGACGGGCCTCCGAGCCGGGAGTTGATGAGTGGATGAGTTGATGAGTTTACAAGAGGCGGAGCCTGGGAGAGCACCGGAAGTGACCAGTGGGAGGAAAATATGCGACTGCTGCAAAAATCAGAGCAGTGAAGAGTACGACTGCAGGCTGGACTATTGGGTTGGATTCGTGAGTGAAAGACATTACAAATGATGGCAACAGATAGACTGAACGAGTGTTAATGGTGAGTATGAGTTAATTGACTGTAACCAAACAGAAACATTAAGGACGTTAATTAGAGTTGAAATATATATTAATATTGCGCTCACTGAGAAATAAAAAGAGTAATAGTTAAGATATATAATTTAATGCTGTAAATAATAGCTGTGTGTAGAAATTGAAAATCAAATTTAGTTATTTTATATTTATTAAGACCNATAATTTAATGCTGTAAATAATAGCTGTGTGTAGAAATTGAAAATCAAATTTAGTTATTTTATATTTATTAAGACCTCCATCTCACGAACTCAGATACGCCCCTCAGGCATCTTGTAACAATAAAAACAAACACTTAAAATCACATCGATTATATCCGTCATAGAGGATAAATAGGAGTATTTTTCCTTATTGCCTAAATGTATTATATAAATATTATTTGTATTTTTATTCTGTCGTATTTGTAGGCCCTAGTTTCTGAGCAGTTGTTGATCCGTTGCCGTAGTAACGTGATGATTAACTCTTGCCTCTAGTACTCTCGTAATTGGTCAGCTTTCGACGCCGTTATTTAATTAAGCTTTTTGAATGAAATTTTAGCCATTTTGTTTTCCGACTNCGTAATTGGTCAGCTTTCGACGCCGTTATTTAATTAAGCTTTTTGAATGAAATTTTAGCCATTTTGTTTTCCGACGACAGGACGCTGACCTGCGTGGGTTCACCCTGCAGGAATTTTTTATTTAGTTTAAGATGAGGACACGAGTTCGCACCTGTAGACTGGCCGTCTCGAAGGAGACGAAGACGCCGGAGCAAGNATTTAGTTTAAGATGAGGACACGAGTTCGCACCTGTAGACTGGCCGTCTCGAAGGAGACGAAGACGCCGGAGCAAGATTTATAAGAAGCAGGCCTGTATCGGTCGCCCCACGCGGTATTGTACGGGTTTTAATAGACCTAGGTCGAGCTACCGCGGTGTATGGCAGGATTTACAACAACCCGTCGCGTCCGTCCGTCATCCGTCCGTCAGTCACGTTACCTACAGCCAATCAGAGGTGCCCATTAATTCTATCGGTCCGTCCGTCAAAACCTTGGCAAGCTTCCTAACTTTTGACGGACGGACGGATGAAATTACAGACTTCTAAACTTGCATGTTTTGTTACCCGTTCATCCCGAGTTATTTAGAAGGCTGTAGTGTGTGCAGTGTCTTGTTTTGGCCGCCTTTTGTTTTCATATGTTTGTTTTTTGTAGCTGCAAATTAAAATTACGTTACATTTTTCTCGAAGATTTATTGA
This sequence comes from Clitarchus hookeri, assembly GCA_002778355.1. Classification (NCBI taxonomy): domain Eukaryota; kingdom Metazoa; phylum Arthropoda; class Insecta; order Phasmatodea; family Phasmatidae; genus Clitarchus; species Clitarchus hookeri. The sequence goes on from NQII01000604.1 coordinate 453,822, forward strand.
TGATTACGTTTGCAAACTTGAGTTCCTTCTTTGCAATAATAAAAGTAAAAAAATTATGGTTTATATGCTATTCAAATTTTTTTAACTTCAATTCATTTTCGTTAGGTACGTTTCTGCGTATTTTGGGTACATACAAACACAATAGCGTCAAAAATATTCACTTTTTATGAAGAATTTTTTTTCCTATTTGTAAACAGTTTCCTCTGGATTAGTTTGCAGCAATGGACTGATGACGGACGCACGAAGACTGGTTGTAAACCGCTCGTCTGGGAGTCGGACGGACGAATGACTGACGGACGCAACAGGCTATTGTAAATCCTGCCTATGTATGGACTGGGACTGTAACAGCACTATAGGCCCGAGAGCCTAATTAAGGAAACCCGGGATGAAAATGTCCTGCTGCATCCAGGGGGATGCTGTTGCCGACGACCAGATCGACCAGAACTTCGAGAACTTCCAGATTTCTTCATATTAAATATTATTGAGATAAGTAATCGAGCTTAAAGCCATCGAGCTAATTTTTAAAGAAGTAGGGACGAATTTTTCGACTTGAACTGACCCTCGCTAAATTCAACCACGGACACCCTGGGATTATCTCTTTGCGATACCCTGAGCTAATTTGAAGAAGAGACACAATTTAATTAATTGTTTTTTTTTTTGGAAGTTCAATTCTAATTGCCAGGTCTAAACGTAATATAACTTATCAGTCACGAGAGGGGCTAGTGTTTGTGAGGCCACTAACGAGATTTTATGTAAAAACTGATTACACATTTCCTTTCCGTCCTACCTAAAAGTTGCATGAGAAATCGATGACCCAAATTTGGAGCAAATAGGAATGCAAAAGCAGTCCCTGAAATTATGGGACACTCCACGGATTCTTACCAGCAACAACGCGCTAACTTAACTCTTGCCAATCACAAACCGCGGCACTAACTTTTAAACAGCTCTGGTGTAAAACTTCCCCATGGATCATATGAAAAGCAAACGTAATCCTATTATTTGTACACTTCTGCATACATCATAAATAAACGAATAACTAATATCCCTAAGCTGTTCCTTGTTATACTCAATGCGTATTATCCTGTGTTGTGTAAAATGTATCACTGCCATGGAATTATTACTAGCGGACAAGAGTGGGAGAGTGAAAATATAACGTTGTTAAGACACATAAACACGTTTTAGTTGCGACAATTCTTACTATAGTCCATTTAAAACAAAAGTAAAATTAAAATTAAGCTGCTACCAGTTTAAACTCTCCCCTGTTTATAAAATTTTGAGACAGACAAGCGTCCTATTTTCCTTATTATTTTACCAACATTCTCCATTAATTTTCAACGTTGAAATATATTTAATTATCACAGATAATTGTTCAACAATTGATATGAAATGTGGTTGATTAACACAAAAAAATGTTTTTGTGCAATATGAGTTATGAAATTGTGAATCGGTCGCCGTCACCTTGTACTCTTAAGAAATTGTTCGCAATTTTACCACACCAGTGTATACGTATGGTGAGAGAGAGAGAGAGAGAGAGAGAGAGAGAGANGAAATTGTTCGCAATTTTACCACACCAGTGTATACGTATGGTGAGAGAGAGAGAGAGAGAGAGAGAGAGAGAGAGAGCGAGCGGTGAAGTTTTGTCCGATAAATCCAAGGTGTTGTTCCTNGAGAGAGAGAGAGAGAGAGAGAGAGAGAGAGCGAGCGGTGAAGTTTTGTCCGATAAATCCAAGGTGTTGTTCCTACATTTACTCAGGAAACAGTCAAATGCATAGAGAAGTTATCAATTATACTATTATGTATTGTACCGTTCCTAAATATTCCTATATTTGCAGCCTCACATATGGTAGTATTTCCAGACAATATGTAGGTTAAAAACTTCCATTGCAGTTTAGGAAGTATCCTGGGCATCTTTTTTTACAGTGTGGGTGGCATGAAAATCGCGTTACCGACTGCGGTGTCCGTGAAAGTGCACGCAAACTGCTCGCGGGTGCCTCGGCCCGCCGACAGCTGCGGACCTTGCAGACCTGCGAACCCTCCGTCGAGTGGATTACGAACCACCACCTCGAGCCTTGTTTGCACGGTTTTTTTTTTCGAGGGCCGACTCCCCCAGGGCGAGGGCGCTGTTTGTTTTTGGAAGCAATTCACCAGTCCATCGGCCGTGTTGTTATGCTTCCCACCCCCTCCTTCTCCGTACACTCTCGTGCGCTCGGTGCCGGCCACGAATGAAATGTTTGGAGCTGGAAGGAGTCGCCACAATGTGCCCGCCCTCTCCTAATCCACCAATACTACACTCTCCCCCCTCTAAATTCCAACGCCTCCACAGAGCTACCTCTTCGGTGGACCAGTATGCTATTTTGATTGGCAACTACGGGGGGGGGGAGGTTCGATGAAACAACAGAGGTTAACAGAGTTATTTTATATACTTTGTACACCAGGCAGCTTGTTTATGGGGCCTGAGTTATTCTTAGTTTTAAATTCATTATTTTAAGAGATCGTTTTACGATATTTTGAAGATCATAACTCGTTCACAGTTCAATGAATACGTTTGAAATCAACCTCTTAAAAATACTAATGAATTAGGAAAACGAATTTTATATATATTATTCCTAATATTTTCACTAGTATAATATTTAAGACAGTTTACAGTTAAATTTTTGTTTACGCGCGTTACGATTTGGGAAGTGTGTGAGTTCTTTCCCCAGCACTGAACTTAGAAAATTTTCAAGCAGTTGGCAAGTTTCCATGGGCGTCAACAGGAGGGGGCAAGAGGGGTTCCTAACCTCCCTCCTTTTGATATTTGTTTTTGGACATATATTAATAATTATATTGTAATATTATATTCTACATTGTCAACAATAATCAAATTTGTTCAAATTGCAAGTGTAATTTCTATGCCTCCCCGTGGAAAATATCTTGGTGACGCCCATGGGCCTGGCTCACCTCCAACCTACGGAAGGCAATAGGCAAACCACCACTTAATATAGATCGCCTGTGAACAAACTTGGCCGTTGATACTGTGCATGCGCGTGTGAAAACAACTCAATTATTTACCAAATACCCTAGGTTAGATTGAACTGCAAGTATATCCGTCCAACTTATATGTTAGTTTAGGTTAGGTTAGTTTCAAATTTAAAAAGCACGCAATCACACACTATCCTAGGTTATAGTATATTTNTATGTTAGTTTAGGTTAGGTTAGTTTCAAATTTAAAAAGCACGCAATCACACACTATCCTAGGTTATAGTATATTTACGGTTTTTTCACACTTTTTGAATCAATATTTTGAAAAATTACCCCATGTATGATGTTTTGGTTGTTTCCTAAATACGTCTTGTATTACAAGCGTTTTACTTCTGATAACATAAAATTATTTATTTTTGTGTTGANTGGTTGTTTCCTAAATACGTCTTGTATTACAAGCGTTTTACTTCTGATAACATAAAATTATTTATTTTTGTGTTGAATTAAAGTTTTTACCTTTATTTTACCTATTAATTATAATATTACATTTATAATTAATATTAATAAAAACGCGGAGGAAATATGAGTGTTGGTAATGCCTAGTAATAAATAGTTCTGATGTGAACTATTATTCGAAGGATTGCGTACGAATACGGTGCGTTATCCCTGTGGTGTAATTTTCTATAGTCGGTTAAGCTTTGTTTCTGTGATGCGGAGGAATTTTCTGGAAGTAGAACTTTAGCAGGGCTCCAGAAAAGTTGGAAATTACTCTTAATGGACTATATTTGAGGTCGTTTTGTTAGGTTGGAGTGCTATATCGGATAATGAAGGGTGGGAACACGCGTGCGTAGTAGTTATGGCCTGCTACAAACGCATGCGCAGTAACGCCACGGGCATCGGCGGTCCACAGACTCTCGTGCGGAATCACTACCTTATCACCCACCCTGGACGCATCTGGCTCCCATTAAAGCGCCGATTCCTAGGTTTCCTACCAGTCTTCGGCTGCCAACCTCGTCGTCACATCACAATAGCACTTGCCTTGTTAATAGATTGTATATGTTTTTAACATGTCTAGTGTATCACTCAATAGCGTGTATAAGCTAGTCAATATGACATAGCAAGATTAATTTCAACGCATTACTATAAGTCAATTTTCAATTTAACCAGTCATATTATAATTTTATGTTGACAAGTATAAACCGGTTTATACGTGATATATTTACGAAACACTCAAAGACTTCATAAAAGGAGTAATTTTTCAAAAATCTGAATCACAAATTGCTAAGATACTGCGGAAATGTTTAAAATGAATATGACAAAACTGTAAATTGCTTAAATGCTTTGGTGGACTAAGTATTTTTTTAGATCGCTAAGTAAACTGGAGGAAAAGTTAACCGTGCTAAGAATAAGAGGACGACGCAAATTTTGGCATAGGAAAACGCTTTTTTAATTGACGAGAAGTGATTATAAATTTAAAAAGTAGGTCCGACTACATTTTTTTCTCAAATCAGCTATGACCACGGCACTGTCAGCTTGCAGTGGAATTTAAGGCACTGTTCTTCTGTTCCAACCGCAGTGCAAGTAACACGAAGATTTTTTTTTTTTTTTTTACCAGCGNTTTTTTTTTTTACCAATGTGTGACATATTAATTTATCGAATATTATCAAGTGTTTTTACGATCTGTTTTTTGTTTGCAAATATTTCTAATTATAGCAATTTTTGGGCTTTTCACATTTGCTACCGCTGCATTACTTATGTAGCATTTCTTTTTACACTGAAGAGCCAAACAAACTGGTATAGGCGCGTGNGATCTGTTTTTTGTTTGCAAATATTTCTAATTATAGCAATTTTTGGGCTTTTCACATTTGCTACCGCTGCATTACTGATGTAACATTTCTTTTTACACTGAAGAGCCAAAAAAACTGGTATAGGCGCGTGTATGCAAATAACAGAGGTATGGAACCAATCAGAGTAACGCGATGCGGTCGGCAGCTAGATTGGTTACTGCTTACAATGGCAGGTTATCAAGATTTAAGTGAGTTTGAACGCGGTGTTATAGTCAGGGCACGAGAGATAGTACATAGCATCTCTGAGGTAGCGATAACATTCGGATGTTCGCGTACGACCATGTGCAACCTTTTCTCAAATTGGCGCAGATTGGATTTGTGGACTGCCCTGCAGGATTCATAGTGTGAATTGCTTCCTGCATACCTTAAAACATTAGTTGAGTCTTTTCCGCGACGTCTTGCGGCACTTCTGCGAGCTCGAAGGGAAGGGGGGGGGGAGCTACTCGATATTAGGCAGGTGTACGAGTTTTTTTTGGCTCTTCTGTGTATATCGCTCGTTTGACATCCCACTTATTCACTTCAGTAGAACATTAAATCTCCAGATGGATTTAACAGTAGCAGAGACGGAGTTTTATGATTGTAGAAAAAACAGTTGTATCTTTGCGTCGGGATAACAGCCAACAAATTGTCATTGCAGTCTGTTCGGTTGTTTACAAACATAAATGAGCAGGAAAGCAAGGTAAAAAGGCAATGAAGTTTTTACGCTTGAAGTAACGTTAAAATAAAACATTTCCCTTTAATTAACGGTTGTTGTTAAACAGTAAGTCATTCGTAAAGACGTTCTCTCGTTTTAATAAAGTGAAATAATTGTCACACATTGTAAGAGTTTATAAATTTCACTTCGCGACTTAAAGTGATTCTTTGTCAATACAAAAAACATTTATGGGAGTATTACAAATAAAGTTCTTGTAATGTTACAAATAAGACTATTTACGAAGTATATTATTGTTTTTTTTTATGTTTTGTAAATTTACAAATAATTTATAAGTAAAAGTTACATACAAAAATTATTGCAGTGCGAAGTGAATATTGAGGTTTCTTAAATGTGCTTACTAACACCATATTTCTGCAATTTTAGACATTGTTTAAGTGTGGTTTTTATCAATTTTGTCGACAGATAAACAGTANGCAGGTGTACGAGTTTTTTTTGGCTCTTCTGTGTATATCGCTCGTTTGACATCCCACTTATTCACTTCAGTAGAAGATTAAATCTCCAGATGGATTTAACAGTAGCAGAGACGGAGTCTTATGATTGTAGAAAAAACAGTTGTATCTTTGTGTCGGGATTACAGCCAACAAATTGTCATTGCAGTCTGTTCGGTTGTTTACAAACATAAATGAGCAGGAAAGCAAGGTAAATGGCAATGAAGTTTTTACGCTTGAAGTAACGTTAAAATAAAACATTTCCCTTTAATTAACGGTTGTTGTTAAACAGTAAGTCATTCGTAAAGACGTTCTCTCGTTTTAATAAAGTGAAATAATTATCACACATTGTAAGAGTTTATAAATTTCACTTCGCGACTTCAAGTGATTCTTTGTCAATACAAAAAACATTTATGGGAGTATTACAAATAAAGTTCTTGTAATGTTACAAATAAGACTATTTACGAAGTATATTATTGTTTTTTTTTAAGTTTTGTAAATTTACAAATAATTTATAAGTAAAAGTTACATACAAAAATTATTGCAGTGCGAAGTGAATATTGAGGTTTCTTAAATGTGCTCACTAACACCATATTTCTGCAATTTTAGACATTGTTTAAGTGTGGTTTTTATCAATTTTGTCGACAGATAAACAGTANACTAACACCATATTTCTGCAATTTTAGACATTGTTTAAGTGTGGTTTTTATCAATTTTGTCGACAGATAAACAGTATTGTTTTTTATTTACAAGGAAATTTGCATGGTCTAACACACTCAGATCAATGGTTTTCTTTGAAACAGCACACATGGTTAAAACCTATTCACACTATCGAACATTACCATTGCCGCACCCCTTATCATGGTAATTATAAGAGGTTAATATTACTAANAAACCTATTCACACTATCGAACATTACCATTGCCGCACCCCTTATCATGGTAATTATAAGAGGTTAATATTACTAAGCAAATGTTCACACGTTTAACACCGCCGTTAAACAAAACGCAATACTAAAACTTCTTCTTTAGCCTCGCGTAATTGCNCAAATGTTCACACGTTTAACACCGCCGTTAAACAAAACGCAATACTAAAACTTCTTCTTTAGCCTCGCGTAATTGCTGACATTTTAAACTTAACCAATTTCCAAACCTCTTGCATTAAGCGTGCTTACTTCCCTCAATAATCATTTTAGTCTAAGTAAAAATGTGGATTTTGTTTTATTTTGCATTAAATATTGTCTCACGCGTTTTGTGCTATTTTATTGGATACAGCTGCGATTCAGCTGTGTATTAATTATTTGTGTGGATAAGGCGAGCGAGAGGCTGTAATAAATGGTGGCAGTTGGAAGTTATGGCACCCAAAAAAATTTGGCACTGCTGGCTGCAGTGATCGTTACGAGATCCAATGTCACACCCTATTTTCACACGTGTGAAACGTGGCGGAAGCCGCCGTTAGACAGTGGTTTTCCTCGGTGTGCTCCCATCGCTGCTCTATTCATTAGTTATTCAAAAGCTCACTCAACCTGAATCAATCTATTTTGTACATTGTTCATTAGTGAAGAAATTCAACTTACAGTTATTTTGTAGCCACAATGCAGGTTTGAGCTTATTCTGGAGTCATGTAGTGTTGGCGTAAATGTCAAAATCCCATAACTACGCGTCTGCGTAGGCATGCTTACTTCCAGGCACACGGACCTGAAGACTAGGTTCAGTTTCCCGGAACAGAAGCAAGTATGCGCTTAGGGAGACGTTGTCTCGGGCATGAAATACCTTATCGCCTTTATGTGCAAGGCGCTCAACTCAGCGCCGTCTTTCCACCGTCAAGCGTACACATATTAGATTTAAAACGATAACCGTAACATTTTATCACGCAGTAAAGGATGGACATGTGCTTAATGAGCAAGTAGTTTACAAACCCCCAGTTTCATTACAGATATTTGCATCGCGAGCCATCACAAAAAGTCTGTAAAAATGCCACGTAAATGAAATATAAAATATTTTAATACTGACGTAAAATGATAACAATTTCACTGATTCTTATTTAATCCACATACCTTTAAAAAGTATAAAATTAAACTGATTTACTTGTATGTAACATTCCAAGCAGTGCATCAATTTTTATGATTTATTTTTAAAAATTGGATACGAATTTTAATGCTTTTAAAAATGCCTGTAATATTAAACTTATAAAAGTAATAATTCGAAATAATTTTGGGGATGTTATATACAGAGAATAATTGGAATAATATAAAGCAACCATTTATTTATATATCATTTTCTTTTAAATTTTTAGTAAGACATTAAAATATCTTTTTTTAAATAGTTATGTAAATTATTTTCTCTGTTGATATAAAAGATTAATTAAAAGCACACCGATAAAAACAAAATTTTATATCAAAATATTATGTTCCCAGACTTCTAAAATTTCTTAATCATGATGAGTTTGTGCCTGATTGAGAAAATTATACGAAAATATGAAAACATTGCAAAAAATTTAATATGTAATTCTTTTTACATAACTTTCTGTTTGTGTAAATAAATATTCATATGACTGTATAGACTGTACAACTGAATATTATATATAAAGAAAAGGAAGTTATAATACTTGGAAACGTATTATGCGAGTGCGATAAATAGTGTTACATGAACGTCTGAGGGGCGTGTGTGAGGTCGTGAGGGATGGAGGTCTTAATAAAAATAAAATCATTATTTTTAATTTTTAATTTATTCACACAGCTATTATTTACAGCATTAAATTATCCGTCTACACTATTACTCTTTTTATTTTACAGTGAGCGCAATAGTTAATGTCTATTTCAACTTTAATTAACGTTATTCTTTGTGTCTGTTTGGTTATTGTCAATTAACTGATATTAATAATTAATACACGTTCCGTCTATCAGTCTATCTGTTGCCATCATTTGTAATACCATTCACTCACGCATCCTGTCCATAGTCCAGCCTGCAGACGTACTCTTCACCTGCTCTGATGTTCGCAGTCGCAGATTTTCCTCCCGCTGGTCACTTCTCTGCTGCTGAGCAATAATAAGTTGATTCACGGAAAATTGTTGATAATCCCCACAACAAAATATTGAAGTTCGTGGAAGCTTAGCTTCTGGGTTATAGGAATAACTCAGAATAATTGTATTTTTAGTTCCATTACGTAAAGGTTTTTTTATACAGCACTGCATGGGTCTGCAAGGGCCATTGGTAGCAAGCTATAATAGTGAGGCGGAAATTTGGAATTGCACAAAATTGGTTAGATACGAAATGTGTTTCTGTCAATAGTATTGTCTTTCGCTTCCACTCGCTCGCGCGGGACAAAGCAGCGAGCACGTAACAATACACACATGTAGTACGTACTTAGGTTAAAAAATATATGTAAATTCACCATAACATTACAAAATACTGAGACAATAGTTATCAGTACAAATCTTGAAAAGAAACTAAACATAATTGTTCTATTGCTTTGTATAATAAAATGAGCTTCAAAACATATATATTGTTAACAATCTAAAAATAAAAATTTTAACACGTGTTTTCATAATAAACAACTAAACAAATAATACTCCTAGGCATCTACATTTAAATATTATGAGCTTGTATTTTAATAAGACAATAAAAATATATTATGAATATAATTTTAAAATACGTATTGCAAAATATTATAAAATCTTCATAATTTTGAATTAAATGGAGATAGACATATTGATAAGACACGCGAATAGTACGTCTATGACTCAAATATGACAAATTGTCAAATTATAAAAATATTGAGTAATAATCATATTTTAAACAAACGAAAATACGTGAACTTAATTAATACATTAAAACAAACGAAAAAAAAAAAATNAGTAATAATCATATTTTAAACAAACGAAAATACGTGAACTTAATTAATACATTAAAACAAACGAAAAAAAAAAAATTAAATTCTGTTGTTCATTATGAAATGTGCAACTAAAAGTATTCATAAAGAATAGCAAAGAATTNAAAAAAAAAAAATTAAATTCTGTTGTTCATTATGAAATGTGCAACTAAAAGTATTCATAAAGAATAGCAAAGAATTAATAAAAAAATTCTTAAAGAAGCAAAAATTTACACGGTTTCGATAAAATTCATAATTAAAGCCATGTAGGATAAATATAAACATAAAATTATTTATAAATACATTCCTTTTTGTTTTACAAAATTTATATTAGTATAAGGAGTATTAACATTAACATGAAATGACATTTATTAAAAAAATATTATTTCTTTATGTCTATGGGGACAAAAGATAAATACCACCTCTTACACTTTCTTCATTCATTTCATCACAGTTTTTTTTTGTAACTACTTAAAATTCTTAACTTGTTTATTTCAATAATGCTACATCTTCTAAATTAGATGCAAAATAATAAGAGCTACGATATTATAGAATTTCGCAGTCATTTGAAGGACCGCAATTAAATAATATTTTAAACACCATTTAAGTTTCAAGATAAAATTTAGAATGGATGAATATTTTTGTTATATACATTTAAATTGGGAAATTCAATACTGTATCATAAAAGTTCACTTTAATTCTCGGTGTTGAATATTTAATATTTTTACCACATCTTAAATCTCGTATGTACAGAAGTTCCCCTAGAATGTTTTAAACAAGGAGTTTGATGCTCGACGAACTAGGAGAAGTTTACACTTCCATGGTGTAGAAATTAATATACCTTTCCGCTTAAGGTTTCTGTCGTCAGGAAAGCTATAGGGTATTGCGTTACAGAAAAACTAACATCATGAATATAAAACACACAACGGTCTCAAAAAATAATAATAAATTTCACTTTATGTAATTTTGTTTTCCGATTTAATTACTATTTAGTAGTCCATTCTAAAGAAAATTGTGATATATTATGCTTAACACAAATTTACCACGAACAAGCTTGAAAACAAAAGGAAAATGGAAAAAGTTTTGGAAACCCCAGAAACATTTTTTGTACGAAGAAGTAGGTAATTTAACATATTTTGTTCACTGCAATAACGGTATTTTTGAGTGTATCTACATGTCTCAAGAACCTGAATAGAGTAAAAAACAGTTTTGTAAAAATAACACTTGGTAAAGCTTATTTGTATGTAGACGTACATACATATGTTTCATCCGTATCGGAAACTAAATAACATAATTTGAGAACGAGTTAGTTGGCGGCGCTGTGGTAACATACTGTATCCGCATTTGGAAGGACCCGGGTTCGATTATCTTCCGACCTCCCGTAGCGCAGTCGATTGTTGAACCTCCGGTCTGCGCTGCGGGAGGTTCGGGGTTCGAATCCTAGGTAAGGTATGGGTGTTAGTTTAAGTTAGGTAATAAGTTAGTTTGTAATCCGTCCCCTGGTAAGCCTCCAAGCCTAACACCGGGGGACGTTAATAAGCCCTTTCCAATACAACAAAAAATCGATTCCCTGACCGACCATCCTGATTCCGGTTTANACCGGGGGACGTTAATAAGCCCTTTCCAATACAACAAAAAATCGATTCCCTGACCGACCATCCTGATTCCGGTTTACCATAATTTTTCAAAATCACTCCAGGCGATTGCTGGGATGGTTCCTTACCGCAGGCCATAGCCGATTCTTTCCCCATTCTTGCTTCTCTGAGTAACTTGCTTCGTCTGTAATGACCTTGCTGTCAACGAGAGGTTAANCCGATTCTTTCCCCATTCTTGCTTCTCTGAGTAACTTGCTTCGTCTGTAATGACCTTGCTGTCAACGAGAGGTTAAGCCCTACCTACATTATTTGTTGAAAAAATTGATTCAGATACTCGCATTGAAAAAAATGCAGGTNTTGAAAAAATTGATTCAGATACTCGCATTGAAAAAAATGCAGGTGAACTTCGTGGCCGAGATAGCATGATGATAATTTTTTTTATTGAGATGAGTATAATGTATTCGTTAGTCGTCCCTTTATTAGTTTTTGGGCATAAAGCGAGGACATAGAATTGCAATATTAAAATAATTGTTTATATACAGGTTTTAACTTGATTGATTAGTCATAAAATACTAACCTTGTACAACGTCAATTAAACACATTTGGAATAAGATATTGAAATAAACTGTATGACCCTATAATACAGGACGGAAATGAATTCTACCCTACATACCATCGTTTCCGGGAAATTAATTAATGAATTGCAACTTTTGTAGTGTTCAACCATAATGCATTAATTTATGTAAAACGTTGGAGTTAAGCGTAAAAAACACAAAACGGCGTTTTATTTGACCATTCAAGGTACTAAACTAAGCCGCATGAAAAATAGAAAAGATCGGACAGTTGCATTTTTAAATGCACAAATGGGATTCCAACCTATCCGTTTTTATGGCAGAGGGTTAATATCAGCAAACCAATTTTTTATGGCTTGCACATCGTCGTTCAATAATATATTATCCAACAACTCAGAGATTTATCTCTCATTCTGGCTGTGCTACTAGCAATAAACGTTTCCTTTAGCTACACTTTCAAGGGTGGTTTCACCCATCTGGAATATACTTCGACTATACGACGTAAATACAGGATGAGTCGTTAATGTATGCTAACCTGGCGTGAGCGTAATCCTTAGGACAAAAAATTGGGAAAAAATGTATAGGACATTGGGCCTAAAGTGATTTCTGAGGGTGGTAGAAGACCTGGAACGTAGTGATTGGAAATGTGTTATGCAGCGATAAATTGGAAACCACTTGCAACTGAGCAACGCAAATTGGCGTACAGACAAAAGTTTACAGAGAATATTATCGCACAAAACGGCATTACGTACGGTACACTCATTCATGCATTAAATAGGGGTTTACACCCTCCAATTTCTTAGAAGTTTGTAACAGTGCTCTTGAAGCAATTTTACACGACACGTTAGTAATCAGCATTAAAAATGCAATAAAAATGACCACCTTGGTAGTATCCGCTAATCCCTACCGTTTCCTGAGAAATCGCATGTTAGGCTGGAAAGCAGATTAATGGATGCTTGGGAGGTAGGCAGTCTGTACCACTGTCGTGCATGACGTGTGAACTGATATCCTGGCTAATGTCCCTCTCCTAAGGAAACAGGTTTATAAGATTGTGGATGGCTGAGAAGTTGCTTAGAACTTTGTAACTCTGCGCTTGAAGCAATTTAAGATGACATGATAGTAATCAGCATGCAAAAGCAATAAAAAAAAGTCGCTTTGCTAGTATCCGCTACTCCCGACCGTTAGACCAGAGATCACATTTTTAGCTGGATGGCAGAGTAATGGTTACCTGGGGTTAGGCATCCCTTTTTCCGTATATTCTGGTCCAAGACATACCAACTGACTACCTGGTTCATGTCATGTAAAATTGATTCAAGCGCAGGGTTACAAAGTTGTAAGCAATTGGAGGGTGAAACCCCATATTTAATGAATGAAGGGGTGTACTGTCCGTAATGCTGTTTTGTATGGTAATTTGTCCTGCAAACTTCTGCCTGTAAGCCAATTTTCCTTTCTAGCTTGCAGGTGGTTTACAATTTATCGCTGCTAACATATTTCCAACCCCAACGTTCAAGGGCCTCTACCACCCTCAGAAATCACTTTAGACCCAATATCGTATGCATGTTTCCCTATATATTTGTCCTTAGGATTCCGCTCATGCTGGATTAGCATACATTAACGATTCATCCTGTATATTTTCGACCTTGGTATTTTTTGATGAGGAATCGCCTGCTGAAGTTTGTTGGTAGAGTTAATATACATCCTGTGTATGTGTGTATGTTTATATATATATACCACTATTTCGGTTAATTATACATCATAAAATTACCCAATTATTCAAATTTTATTAAAAATTTAATTAAAAGTTTATAAAAAATACAAATATTTTACTTTGTGTCCCTTGTATGAATTTTTATTTTATTGTTCTCTGGTCGGGTCTCACGAAGTGTTGCTTTGACCAGATTATTATTTGAAACATTTTATGTTTCTCAATGTATGGTTAAAATTAGCAAAGGTTTATTTACCTGCAATCAATGTTTATCCTAAACTCAATAATAGGCAACAATCCCTGAGCTTATTGGTAAATTTAATAGAAAATTGGCTGTCATTTATGACTGGTGTTGGATTATACTATTTATTTAAGATATTTGTGAATCTGGCAGATGATTACATATTATTTGATTGTGATAAAAACGAAATTATCGAATGAATCAACGGACATCCATTATTCAAAAACGTTAGAAATAATGTATTGTATTTTTTTTTGTAAGATTTGTATCCTGATTCTGCTTGAAAATATGTAATATATTTTCGAAACTTTTCTTCACGATTCCTTGGAAATTTTTTATGTTATGGTAGGTGTATGTATTATTTACAAGTGATTTCTTGAGCCGTGTTTTGAGAACGTGGGTCTAACCTTTAAAAAAATACTTTCCATTGTCCTAGATTAAATCCAGGATAACTTTAACTGTTGAAACCATTATCTTTCAACCGAGAAAGTATAGACGTAGAATTAAGTTAATTACAAAGAGCGAAGGCCCGCAGAAAAAACAGAAGCATATTCGTTTTTGTCGTCTATGAGTAATGCTGAGGTATAAAAATATAGGTTTCAATAGTACAAAATCGTTAGAATAGAAACTCTATAAGAGGTTATTTGTTGGGGCCCCGTACTACGTAGACCACTCAAAATCGTATTTGACGCTGTATTATTGAAATAGCGTCGTTTTCAATAACGCATTTCTAATATCAAATAAGGAAATCAGTACGCCAATTTACTTATAAAATACGTAATTACCGGAGTTCCTAACAACGTTTCTAAATTACAGATTAAATGGTAATCATTAACAACCTTGTATCAGTCACTCTTAATCTTCACAATCACTTAACTAAGCGCAAATTTCTCGTTCGGAAAAAGTTTGTTCAGTAAGAGTACGATACTAATTACTGCGTAAAACTTATGTTTATCGTAGGCTCAGATGCTCAGATAAGGAATACTTAAAACGAGCATTATGATACCAGCCCTCGGTGTATGAGGTGGAATAATATTAAACAGGTTAATATTAATTAAGTTGTTTCACACTGTAATTTCATGAACGCATAGACAGCACTCGTGGCCATTTAAAAACTTAAATGATATGGAAAGACTTACAATGGGCGGAGAAAAGAAATAGCGCATGTCTTTCACCAGTCTTCAGTTAACCGTCAACACCCTATATTTGGCACCTTTCTTGTACAGTAGATTTGTATCTTCTTGCGCGTGAAGGATGGATGGATGTGAATCGCTAACACGTCCGTACTTTTAGCAAGGCATGATTTCTTAGCAATGTACGATGTACGAATATGTTGATTTCCTTTCATTCCAGATAGCTCCATGGCGCAACATTTCAACATGCAGTTTGATTGTTAACAGGACTGCTCTGATTGGTCAATTGGTTTATGTAATCTGAGCAAAGCATGACAAGAGCTCGCATCTGCTTTGTGATACGAACCCACTGTGATCCACGCAAAAGTCTTACTTTTACGCGGAACAACTCCTGTTCACCTCAGATCATAAGTTAATTTAATTTTGGTGAGGTTGGCATCACTGTACTCCCACATACTGGTATTATATTCCAGTTCTGGAGTGTGCGTTGTGATGTGAACTCCCGGCCCCTGCCAGTTAGGCTAACTTCCGTCCAACAGCGAATCAAGAAAGCCCCATTCACAAGTGCATTGCAGACTGAAATCATGCCTCCATGAGTCATGTTGATTCACGTTATCGATATCGAAAACAAAAGATTATGAACGTAATCGATGATAATTAGATATAAGAACGTATTTCAACAGCTCAAGTCGTCATCGTCGATTGGAGTGAAGCTAGGTGTATAGTAAGCAGTGGCGTAAGACAATGTTGAAAGAGGAGAAACGTGCGTATTCCAAGTAAACCCACAGACTAACGACAAATTCCGCCACGTATCCTAAAGGCTGTTCACGGTAAAGTGAGCACTTTTGAAAGCCCTGCTTAAGGTCTACTTTCCTCCTCATTTTGTATCATTCTGCCATACGTAAATTTACATTGACGTGTGCCTAGTGACTTTTTTCATATGACAGTTGATTGCAAATGTGAAATGGTTAGGAACATAAATTTTTTCCTAATATGCCGATTCGTACTCTGATTTTCATCATCTTTTATCTGTAAATCTAAACATTAGTCTCCTAATATAACGTCAAGACTTGGAACTAGTTTACTTAATTCACCACCAACTTTACTAAGAGTTTGCATAACAGCTCGTACGGTAGCATATATGCTTTTAACGGGCAGTGATATTTTTCAATGGTTTATTCCTAAAGTGCTCACTTTACCGTGAATAGTCTTTACGTACGAAATCAAACAGTAACTTCGCAGAAAATCTAACTCGGTTCTCCGTAGTGGGATGCGAGTATTCTGGCTACTGCAGGACTGTGGTCTTCATAAATGGATGGAAATCAAGTGTCTTAAGCAGATTATTAGAATTCAGAGAGGCCTGTCGCTTTTTGAGTGTGCTTATTAAAAATAAACTCTGCCATAAAGCTCCGGAAACGGTCAAGATTCTTTTGAAAGCACGATCAGCAACCCGGTCTCATTCTGCGGTAATCCTGTCTCAAGACTCGTGGATCCGAGCCTCAAATTGTCTATGGGAGAATCGCTGCATAATATGGGAAGAATTAAAAAGCTGTAATTAAAATATGAAGTAAACCAAAAAAATTCACAGTTTTCGTTACTGACGCATTCCGCTGCTGTCTATCGCGTCTCAACTCCTTGGTCAAAGCGATAGCCATTTCACTCTGCGGTTGTATGCCTCAGTCAAAATGGGATGATCCAATTTTAACGATATTGTTATTTTTATATATTTTGTACGTTATTATTTGTTTAAGTTGCCTTAGTAACAGAAGCGTAGTTCTTTTAGAGAACTTATAATCATTAATGATATTGTTTTTTATATTTAGAATTAAACTTCACAAATATTATGAAATACGTATGTGCGCGAATTGTTACCACAGTTCTACTTTTGATGTGTTATGTGATTTTTTTTGAAAATGTACGTAAATATGTTGCTACTATTAATTTTTTTGTTTGATAATAACAGAAAAATATACAGTAGTGCCAAAAATTCTATATTTCAACACCATTGGCGTGGATATTAATAAATCAAGTATATGGAGATGTAAGCATGTATCAAAAAAAGGAAACCGAGACATTTAATTTGAAGACCGCCACACTTTACACTAAGCTGCCATTAACACTAGATGCCTCGGGCATATAGCGTACTTTTATATAAACTTATTTAATTTCTCACAGCCTGTTTTTGAATTCACGCATACTCGCTCTAGAGATTTGTGATTGAATCTCATTTTTTAGCACGCTGTTAAAAGTTTTGCAAATTTTTCACGCCTAATAAGAAAACACAAATGGTATTGTTTTGACCCCATAAAGCCATGGGAGTTTTCCTATATTTGTCCAGGTAAGACTCAAAGACGTAATTAAGATCTCAACTGTGTATAATAGCATTGCTATATTTGCAGCCTAATGGACGGTAAATTTTCCATATTATATAAAGTTATACTCTTACTTTACAGGTTGGGAAGTTTACTAAAACTTTGCTCCTCTCTACAAGTTTATCGACGCTTTCGTAGAAAACGTATACTTCTTTTTTAAACACTCTGTGCCTTTAGTGTTTTCTCCGCCTCATTCGTCAACCAGACCTACAGTATATCATAAATGGTCGATTAAAATTTATATTGTCTTCAATGGCATAACATTTTAGTTAAATATATTCAGGAGAAGAAATTTATTTTGTGAAAGAGATTCTTTTTTTTTTTATGTTGTAATATAGGAAACGATAACTTATACACGTGCTCGTGTTGAAAATAATATGGCAAGCGGTTAAGAAGTTAAGATAACTCCTGTAATTATTTTTNTCTTCAATGGCATAACATTTTAGTTAAATATATTCAGGAGAAGAAATTTATTTTGTGAAAGAGATTCTTTTTTTTTTAATGTTGTAATATAGGAAACGATAACTTATACACGTGCTCGTGTTGAAAATAATATGGCAAGCGGTTAAGAAGTTAAGATAACTCCTGTAATTATTTTTGTTCTTCTCTGAATCTCGGAAGTGTATCTATGCCCCGATAGTATACGCTGCCCGCTTACCACTTGTGCATTCTGCCATCTGGTTGCTTATTGTGTAATGGCAGGTGCTTCGGATTCCTGTATCCATCGATTGCAGGCCATTTGTATCATCTTCCTACTCTCTAAGACTAATTTTCCATTTTCCCTTCTTTCTTCATTGACTACCTTGTACCTAAAAGCTAGTACATGTAGGGCACATTGACGCCTTCGATTTCTACCAGTTTACCTGGTCGCTCCTAAATAATCGTTGTTGCGTTTATGTCTATAATTAAGGGCGGGCCCACTGGAAATTCAGGCTGCTTTTCTCAAAGATTATGTTGCTCTTTTGACATTTAGCAGTGCGTATCTCATTCAATACTGGTTTCATGTTAACATTAGAACTAAACGAGAGGTTGCTAGCATAACATAAACATTAACTCACTCAAATTAATTTTAAGTTATTCTGTGCCAAGCCGCTCTTCTGTAGCGCAGACAGTATGTACTGTATATCATGATTAATCCCAACTCACAATAATGTTTTTATACAGGCGCAAAACAATGTAGGTTAAGAAAAAAAAATGTAAGTAACGGGGTTAGGTATCAAAGTGAAGTTCAACTTTGCAAGCGTGTCTCGAATATATTCTAAAGCCCACCGAATATGGCGTTTTTATAAAGAAAATTTTGTTCACAATTAACGAATAGACTTTGGGCAGTGTTACGCCAGTTAGTTAAGTCCGATACGTTATTTCATTGATTGTTAATTTTTCTGCAGTCCTGTAATACCGTATTCTAGAGAGCTGTAAAATGGGAATCGACTTAACAATAATCATTTACGTATATATAAATATCTCGAAAAATATTTTTCTGTTCTTTTGCTTGCTAAAGCACATACGTAATGCCAACTCCTCTTGTAGATTTCAAGAACCATGACTTAGTCCTTGGCAGGTAATTGACTCACTTCACCAAGGTGAAGACTAATGGCAGCTGTGAAAACTGGCACTACGCGTTACAATTAATGTGATTGATAAAACAGTACACTGTTATCACTGCTAGGAGGGATATACAATAATTTGCAAAAACAAAATCACCATGAACGAATTGCGTGACTACAACGAAGGTTGCAACATAACCCGACATGCGTCTCATTAACGTTTAATGCAGTTTTATTTCGCGGATGCGCCTCTGGAGGGCTTACAAAATCCCTCCGTAATTCATAGCTGCAATACACCGCATAAAGCCTTAGTAGCATTGTGATCAAGGTAAGCCAAAGAGCCAAGTTAAATGAACACGCAGCATGTCCCGACAGTGCATTAAACAAAACCTTTGCCCAGCTGGATTAGTTTGAGAGAAGCCGCTTCGTCGGCTTCTGAGAGGCAGATTAAACCTTTCGATGCATTGCTCGCCGCTTGTTTCGTTCTCCCTATACCGTGAGTAGGTTCTGGACACAGTTGGAACAGGAGGGCACGCACACCCGTCGAGAAGACTCGGGTTAACCCCGGTGGACCACCAGCAGGGAAGATCGTTTCATCGTTCGACAGGCCGTAAGCACTCCACGGGCGTCGCTGCGCACTATCCAGGGACATGCATGGCGGCTGAGGATACGCCTGTGTCTCCCAGTGCAGTATCTATGCGTCTAACAGAGCGGCATCTGTCGTAGTGGCGTCCTTTACGACGCCTACCATTACGATGTTAGCATCACCGAGCACGTGTGGCTTTATGCCGGGAACGCTCAGCATGGCAGCCTGCGGATTGGTGAGGAGTGGTGTTCAGCGACGAATCACGGTTCTGTATTGATACAGACAACCGTCATATTCGAGGCTGGAGACGTCCTGGCCAGCGCCGTGATGCATGCTTCATTGTAGAGCGGCACACCGCCCCCAACGACACTGGTGGTGATTGAAGAAACTCAGACTGCACGGCGGTACGCCCGGGAAATTTTGCGACCATGTGCGCTCCCCTTTGTTGTGCAGCTTGACATCCCCATTTCCCAGCAGGATAATGCCCGGCCACACAGAGCACGAATATATCTGGCCTGACTTCGTGATGTCAACGTACTTCCTTGGCGAGTAAGTTCCCCAGACCTCTCGCTCATCGAGATCGTTTGAGACTAGGTTGAATAGCAACTTCGGCCAGTGGCAACTACGGTGGATTTGGAGGGTCAGTTGAGCCAGCTGTAGCAGGATCTTCCTCAGGAGAAGATCCGACGTCTGCATGCCTCCATGCCCAACCGTATCACCACCTGTCTCCGTGCTACGGGTAGTCCAACACCATACTAACTGAATCCTGCAAGTGTTGGTCCCCTGCAATAAATGCTTCTTGTGGTACAATGTTTTGATGTTTTCTTTATACATACTATCACGTACTGAGCCTGTACCCGTTTACATGCTCCTGCGAGGGTACCTTCTGGGTAATCAATATTTTTTTGCAAATGAGTGTATTTCACAGAAAAGTGTTTGTGATATACAATTGCTTTACCAAATTGTTTCGTGAAAAATTGCTTTTTCCTTAAATGTAATGCGATCAATAAATGAGTCCTACGTAACTATAGCCATTAAAGTGCATATTCTAGCTGTACTAATGAAGTGCGCAATTTTTTAATGACCTCAAAACTTTAGTATAATTGCCAAAATCCTTAGAGAATGGGCTTTTTATTATAATTGTGAAATGCAGAACTTATAAGATATTAGGGAAGATGAATCAGATTTACTTAACGTAACAATAATAATCTGAAAGAATTTTTATATTTTTGAGCACACAAGAAAATAATTTCCTGAACCGACTATTTGGTATGCAGAAAAAATAATGACGTTACTATGCAATGAAAGATGAAACAGATTTGCGTATTATGGCAGTAATCGTTTGGACGCATTTGTAAATTTTTCACACCAAAGAAGAAATATGTGAATTAACACTTTTACCACGGAAAAGTTTTCCAAGTTCCTGTTAAAATACTAAGGTCACATTTCCCGCAATAGGGAAGTATGTTGTGGAGTTGTAATTGTAGCTTGTACTGGAACGTACTTTCCTGTGATTTTGTAAAGTTTGTTCTACACAGGTTGGAAAGCTCAATCCTTTTAGTTTGGCAAATAAAATTTTCGCCCTCAGAATGCATTTGTGTCGCATGTGTTCCCGTAACATTGCAATTTTTTATAAAAGTACTATAACTGTGCAAAATATTCCGTTTTGCATTGTGTTAGAATCTACGCAAAGAATAAACATTGTTGTTTGCACTAGAGTGGAAATATAACGAAATATGTTCACCTGTTGTTAAAAATTCTGTCGTAAATTGGATTCAGCGAAACGTAGGCTTACATAATTTCTTTATTTTAATATCGCAACTGAATCAAACAAAAATCAGGAAACTATAAAAAATATTATTTTTAGGGGTTTCCTGCGCAATTTCTTTGAGGGGAAGGAGAAAAGTACAAAGTTGCTTTTAATAACGGCTATTTCTATTTCGCATTTAAATTCGTAGTTTTTTTTCCATTGAAACAATATTTCTTATGAACGCTCAACGCCCAACACAGTTAAATTTTCACTGCTCTTGTAAACACCTTTGGAGGGTGTGAATAAAAGTTACGAATTTAAGTTAATAGTTAAAACTTTAACTGGGGCAAGTATATATCACTATTCGAGCCATGTATCAACTTTTACACACAGATAAATAGAATTTCTCAATTTACTACCAGCTCAAAAGTGACATCTTTGTGACACCAGCGCATCTTGTGTGTGGAAATTTTCCCTACGCCAATCTCTGCCATAGGACATCGCGTTTAGTTCCTGACCTGAGTATATTAAACCTTAGCTGTACTCAGATCTGCGTTGTGGTTCGGGAGCCTGGCGTTCGACGGCGGGCGCCTCAATAATGGACGATCCCGCCCCAAAAGTCCGGGAATACAGGCTGCGTCATCTGGGCTGAATATTTCACCGGGTTCCGAGCCACGAGAATAACTCGCTTTGCGGGCAACTCGGAAAACTGGTTTTATTAATAGCCCCGCGGCCAAACTTTCTGGATGGAGGGGCCTACATTATACATGCAGAGAAGAAGTCCGCCCTCGCGGACGCAGTTGGGCGCAAAGCGACGCGGCGGTGCGAGCTCTTCCTTTATCACCAGCTCGCCCCTCGCTTCGTTTCTAGACACGTATCGAGCTGTTTACATTTGTCATCTAGGGCCCATAAACATTCCGCATCTCATGGCTCTCACTTTAGGCGATTGCTTGGAGAAGAACTCTTACTTTGAAGTTCGTTTATGCATGCAAATACCACGTCATGTAGTTTTCTTTTTTTTTTTTAACTTGCCAAACCATAATTTGCATTCCTTTCCTTTTTTTTTCATTTTTGTCTGACAAAGTATTGTTTATTGATGGCAAAACAGAATTCGTCTCAACAGGATCCAGTTTCAGGTACGGTGGTCGCGTCCGTAGCTCAACCTGAAATCGAGATCTTTTTGTTTGCCTGAGGATTTTATTTTTGCCCTCTTTATTGTTAGTAAGAGGCATCTCGGGTCGTCTTCCTGCAGTATACCGGGAATTAATTCACAATACCGGATTAATGTACAAAAAAAAGGGTGGATGCATGATATTCACGTCATATTTTGAAAACTTCTTCGTACCAACATCCATGGATGCTAAAAATTTGCTAACAGAATTTTGTTGCAAGCGAAAAGTATGGAATTAAATCTGTGAAAGAATAATAATTACTAACTTATATAATTTTATGCTATGAGGTTGACTTGAACTTAAATCTAACTGCGGAGTAATTTAAAATGCGGTTTTGTGAACTGCGACATTTACCCGCAAATTAATATGGCTTATCGTTGTTCTACTTATTTGCGAAATTTAGTATGAAATCGGTTAATTGATTCCCAGGATATGACACAGAAACTTTATTTCTTCATGAGGTAATATATTACAAAATGGTGGACAAGAGATTTTCCGTGTAGACACATTTTATGGTTGTAATAGATACTGCCCGCATAGAAAGTTAAGTTGAAAATGGTTTCATTGTTTTCGTAGATTTATCATACAAAGCTAAAATGTTTATATTGACGACATTTAGGAAATAAGTTCCTGACTTATTTAAATCATACACGTTTACGTGGCCTAAAGTAATACTCCTTGTTTGTCAAATTTAGTAAAAAAAATTGGTAGATTGTTTCCGAGATACGATATAAAAATTTTATTTCTTCATGTAGTGCCATCTTACAAAATGGCAGACAAATTTGGTTGTATGTTGTTAAATTTGATGCATGTAATAGATTCTTTCAGCATACACAGTTTGGTCGAAATTGGAAAAACAGTATGATGAATATAGCAAATAAAAATTAAATTATGTGTATCACAACCAATATTTTAAAAAGTACCGTATCAATTTATATTGCACATGTTTAGATGCCATACCATAGTATTATTAGGTGCCAAATTTGGCGTATAACGTAAAATCTTAAATTTTTCATTTAGTTCTATATTACAATATGGCGGTACAACGATATGCATCTTTACATTTAATACTTTTATTGTGTATGCACTGTCAACATACAAAATTTGGTTTCAAACAGTTAAATGGTTCCCGAGATATAACATATCAGCCTAAATATTAAAATGGCCGCTATTTTGAAAATAAGCACCAAGCGTGGTTTAAAACTACAAAAGTTGGATTTCCTTTCTAAGTACTATATGTACACCCGAGTACGGTGAAGTTCGTTTCACGCGTTCAAAAGTTTTTGGGGTGAGAGACGCAGACAGGAAAGTTATCCCATAAGCATATTTCTTTCGATAAGTAGGCTAATAAATAAACATCGTAAACTGGGATTACTTTGCACCTGCTGGGGGAAATTTGCACCACTTTAAATGTTTGTTTTGCAGCCATTTGATGAAGAGATAGCAAAAATTACCTGCGCAAATAAAATTCAAAATTTTAAATACCGAGCTAAAGTATTCTCATTCTTTGCCAAATGGCACGAAAACAAACATTTTGAGTGGTGAAAATTTACCCCAGCAGGTGTAAAGTAACCCCAGTTTACAGTATAGGAAAAGTAAAGAGCGGATCTAGCACAACCTGGTCAACGAGGGAAATATATAATATTGCAGAGAGCAGCCATCGGACAAATTAAACGAACTTGGAAAACCATTAATTCTAGCCGTTCTGTCAAATAAAATGGATGCATTTTCGGTGCTGTGTTTACTACTTGTAAGTGATTTTTTTTAGCGACGACAAATGCACGGCGAAATCTATTTAAAGCAATTAATTATTTAGTAATAAGAAGCGTTACAATAATTCACACACGCACTTGTACCGGCGGGGTTGAGATGAGAAACATAAGCAGGCAAAATATATTATGGTCTCCGTCCCATAAACACGTACATCGTGACGATTTCTTTCAAGTGTGCACTATCAGGAAAACCGACGATAGATGCCGAGTTAACTTCGGAAGTTAAGCCTTGCTGTACGAACACAAAGACGTGGCAATCCATTGACGTAAATTTGAGGACAGGGCTTCGGTTGTGAGTTATATCAGCAGCAAGTTTTTAATTCATTAAAATGAAAGTCGGAGCGTACTGAAAGACTAAGGAGGAATTTTCGCCATATTACGTGGCTTCCGCGGTGACAACGTTGATTAAATATTATATTTTTAATGAATAGTTTTGTTGTTAATTTGAAAATTTGATCCAAACCTTGCTAGGTTGCCTTATAATGGTATTGGTTTTAATTCTCGGTTATTTGAACTTCCACTCTTGCTGGTAGATTAATTGGTGGAGAGGGTTTTCTTATAAATTAAACTAAACTTTAAGGCGCACGTGTTTATTCTTTACCCATCATTCTAATCCTCAAACCATTGCAGATGAAACACATTGACACTGTGCGTTAAGCACTCGGTCAGCGCGTCTGAACACCATCCAGTGTTCCCCGCAGCCCAATTCCCAGTTTTATCTGTTTGTCCGTTCGCGTTAAAGCAAGTCTTCCTGCATAATCCCCGCGCATAATTAAATACCACCAGCGTCACCTACTCGCCGCTTTTTTTTTTCTGCCGGCTTTACCCAATTTTATTTTAACAATCAGATTCCGTGACTGGCTCAGGGCTCGCACGTTTCCCGTGCGAATTAGGATCGGAAGAGGGTTAGGGGAGTGTCGGTGGCGAGGGGTGGGTCTGTTTCACCAGCTCCCCCCGGGCTCTCTGCGAGGGCGGTAATTACCCGGCCTGTGAGCCGACGGTCTTTTCAAAGACTGCACGCGCGCGGCGAGGCCCCAGCACGATTCCCTGGGCGGGCGAGCGTCACTTCCACTTGCAGTGCTATCGAGAGTGGGAAACGTCGAAAGATCGACCGGAACTGGGAGCTCGGCTCTCACAACGCACCTGAGGGGCCAAGAGCCTCACTCCGGCATCTGGTGTAACTAACCCCTTAACATATTATCCAGAGTGTGCTCGTTCATATCTGACACGTTGCAGAGCAGGTGAAATCATAGTCCGTGCTCCACAAGTCCAGAAAATTACACCAATTCAGACATCGCATTTTACTGGCCAATGCTATTCGTTGCAGCTGAGACACAAAATATTTTATAATTGGTTGCTTCTTCTGACACGGATGTAATGGAACCTTTCTCGTATGTTCCAAAGTGTCAGCGGCTATAAGTACTTATCACATCATAATATCTCATAGTTTGCAACACCCGAAACAAAATGTTACTGTGCACATTAGGGGGTTAACCAAACCTACGATACTGACGTGATGTTCGGGATCGTAGCATCGTAATAACAGGAGGTCGAATCCGCGAGATACCANACCAAACCTACGATACTGACGTGATGTTCGGGATCGTAGCATCGTAATAACAGGAGGTCGAATCCGCGAGATACCAGCATTTCCCTAAGCGAGGTTATAGTACGAGAGTTCAACGTTCTCTTACGCAGTGTGAAGGTTAAATAAGAACACGTAATAATACCC
Source organism: Clitarchus hookeri (assembly GCA_002778355.1). Lineage (NCBI taxonomy): Eukaryota > Metazoa > Arthropoda > Insecta > Phasmatodea > Phasmatidae > Clitarchus > Clitarchus hookeri. The sequence continues at coordinate 479,820 of NQII01000604.1, forward strand.
AGAAACGCAGAACCGAAATGGATTGCACCCCTAGAAAAAATGACCTGATATGTCATCCGCCAATCAGCACCCAGAAACGAAACTTCCGGACGCCAGATGGACTAATAAAAAACCATCTACAGTTCGGCGGGAGCCAACCAGGCACGAAACCCGTCCTCATTAACCAGCAGCCATCGATTTAGGACGATTAAATTAAAGAAACAGCCATGCCATGCTGCTTTGTGTAGTTGTTAAATACGTACCCACAACCAGTCCTGAGTCCTGGAAGGGAATTTCCTAAATACGACAGTTCCCCGAACGTGCAAGGAGTCGTAACTAAGCCCACTAGCCAGGCGTTATAATCACTGGACTACGAATACCAAGGACCTACCATCAACGACAAGACGCGAGCACTGGTTTGGTATCGCCAAACCACAGCTGTTAATTTGCCAGTAACGGCATAGTCGGTTCTGGAATACACTACGGACTGAAATCACACAGGCGGACTGAATTCACTGACCACCTCGGCTGCAGTGTCTGACACAGAATGCACGGTATTATATTTCATTCCTTTAAGCCAAAGAGAGAGAGAGATAGAGAGAGAGAGAGAAAGAGCAAGAGGGAGTCATGAAGTACGCTATAATTAGACTGGACAACCAAATACAATCGATAAAGTACGTCTAATTATTATTTATAGAGCTATTTACCAAGTAAGTAAATAGGTGCAGGATCTGCAGCAAAATATTAGTGAGGCGTTATTCACATAATGGGTTTTATAGGGGAAAATGGGTGAAGAAATTAACTCTCTCAGCAGGTAAGTGGACTTCGCACAGCTCAAACCCCTGACCACTTGTCTCAGGAGAGATTATAATCGCTGATAGCTTGGGGTCCTGCCAACTGCGATGATACAACGTTTTGGAGACGCACCTTCTCACCATANACACAGGCGGACTGAATTCACTGACCACCTCGGCTGCAGTGTCTGACACAGAATGCACGGTATTATATTTCATTCCTTTAAGCCAAAGAGAGAGAGAGATAGAGAGAGAGAGAGAAAGAGCAAGAGGGAGTCATGAAGTACGCTATAATTAGACTGGACAACCAAATACAATCGATAAAGTACGTCTAATTATCATTTATAGAGCTATTTACCAAGTAAGTAAATAGGTGCAGGATCTGCAGCAAAATATTAGTGAGGCGTTATTCACATAATGGGTTTTATAGGGGAAAATGGGTGAAGAAATTAACTCTCTCAGCAGGTAAGTGGACTTCGCACAGCTCAAACCCCTGACCACTTGTCTCAGGAGAGATTATAATCGCTGATAGCTTGGTGTCCTGCCAACTGCGATGATACAACGTTTTGGAGACGCACCTTCTCACCATATCTCACCTGAAACTATGACACCTTGTTGCCTAATGTCTCCTTTGTGTTCTGGAAGTGGATTTTGGGACTAAAATTCTGATTCTCTTTGTAAAATCCAAAATGTCAGTTGGGTCCATAATCCCTCCATATTTTGGTAAATTTCAAAGCCTGTTGTAGCCTCAGAAGCTAAAGATGTTACGTCAAATTTTATTAACTAGGCAATGGTTCGTCGGTAGGTTAGTAGCTCCCAGGTTGCGCAAATTTGGAAACAAAAATTGGAGTTGCTTGAAAGAACCAATTGATAATTGCAAACATATCACTTTTTGGGGTACAAAAGAAAGGGAGGGGGTATTATAATCAATCAGATCACGTATCTTATCGTTTTATATTATAGTAATATTATGATCATCCATTCTGAAGCTTAACAATTATTGTGTGTGGGCTTTTATACGATAAACTACGACACGCTACGAAGATGTCAAAGAAGATGGAAATAATTCATTTAGTATTCTTTCTTCCCTCCCCTTAATGCAGCAGAGTTTCTATTGACGAAATAAAATTGACTAGTCTCAATGTAAAATTATTCATTTCGCCCAAACACTGTGCGTTATTTCGGTGTTGTAAATTTTCCTTACAAGACATACGTTAAAGTGCATGATATTTAACTGACGTGTGCAGTTGTTTCCCATTGTCCAACATGTTCGTCAAAATCTTCGTTTGCACTTGTTAGTCGTACCCCAGATTTCTTAGAGAAACTTATAGGTCCTGACAGTGCTCGCCAAGGCGTTAAACTCATGTGATAAAGAGGTTGCACAGGTGGATGATTCACATCCAACCTCCAGTATGGCTCAATTTATGAATATCGAGTCGGCGAACAAGTGGCACAGAGGCTGCTGTAGTCGAGGAGGTCTGTCTATCTTCTTTAGTATTTCTGCGCAGTCCAGAGATGGTAACTCAGAGACGGTTAGTTACCTGGCATCATCTAGAATATTAAAATTTGAATGGTGGCCATAAAAACGAAAGTTTTTTTAGTAGATCTTTATATACAAGTAGCGAGGTTTGTATGCTGAGGATAAAAACGAGCGACTGTCTAACTGTCAAGATGAGATAAATGTAATAATTTTACGCGTGTATGTGTGTATACACAAATATGCGTATACACATGTAAACACTCGCGCGTATAGGCTATTCTCGGTAAAGTGAGCACTTTTTTTATGACCTGCAAAATTTTTCCTTTCAAAGATTTTTTACATTTTCGCAACTTTTTTAAATATAGACATTGCCATGTGACTGATAGACAGTGTATACATTTCACTAGTCTCAATAGTTAACGTCTGAGGGTGCAACGAAAAATATTTATTAGTCGTTAATGCGTGGTGCGAGGGCCTTCAAATGTGCTCACTTTTACACTTTAAACCAGAATCAGTGATATTAAAGTCAATGACTTGCAGGTCCTTTCTCAGAAGACCGTGGCCTATATGATTGTTAGCCCTGCTTTAGTGTGCTCCCTCACACGTCATTGCTTTTCTACTTGAGTGGTTTACATTAGTTTAAATATAACCTTGCCATTTAATGAGCTGATTTGAAGTTAGCTCAAATGATTCCAAAAGGTGGAAACCGCAAAATAACTGAATTCCCGTTACAGATGGGATTCCTAACTTTCTTTAACCTGATAGCAACAATGTGGTGGAGATTTTAATTTGGCAGCTCACTTAGACTTCTATNGGATTCCTAACTTTCTTTAACCTGATAGCAACAATGTGGTGGAGATTTTAATTTGGCAGCTCACTTAGACTTCTATAAATACCGAGTTACAGTCTGTTAAACATTGAAATACCAAGTTTTCATAAATTTTTCGTTTCATTATTTTTAAGAGTATTTCGTATTTTGAATTCTTTTTGGCCTATCTCACGGCATACCAAAATGCAGCAGAACACCAGTTGCAAAGTGTGCGAGTTCCTTGACCCTAAGTTCGTGTGTATACTCAAGCCGCTCTCATCGCTTGATTAGCTGATACAGCAGGGTATCATTAGTTAATGATTGGACCTACCTTTCATTGCGAATTCCCAGATAACGAAATCCGGTCAGCTCTCAAATTAATCCGACCATTTTTTTTTAAATCTGTAAGTGTAGGCTTTACCTGGACAGCTATCTTAAACGCCGCCAGAAGGACACTACACGCCGATGTTCAATTACTCGACTGTCTGCCGCTTGAGAGAACAGCTCAGCTCCGAGGGGAATCGTTCTTTCCCCACTGCCGATCAGCTCTACGCGTGAGCATCTCACACAGCCTTCGTCGCTAGTAGCACGTGCCGCAAACACAGTCGCCCCCCTCCCCTATTTTACCATCACTTCCGTTGTTGGCTGTCACGTAATTCCATTTGGAATCCCAGGAGCCGACAGCGGATAGCAGACGCCGCGCCCGTATTATACCGCCCNAGGAATTGGCTCGCTGGGAGGAAGGGGCGTGTCCGCGATCAATCCACGAGGTGTGGAGAAGGTGTGAAGGGGGTCCAGCACGACCGCCACCCGGCCAGACTGCTAAACCTCGCCCCCGCCCTTAAACGATTAAGGTAATCGCCCCCTTTCACGTTCCTCACTCTCTCGCACGGGAATTAATAAATAAGTTGGGCTCGACTTAGTTGCTGCAACTGAAGCAACCTGGATGGCCATTAGCTAGGTTGTCTTGTTGGTTATGTAGTTGCTGGAACGGGGGGGGGGAGTAACGCGGAACATCATGAACATTGCAATGGAACTCCTGGAGGGAGAGATAATCACCGCGAGCGAATAGTGCCATGGAGGGGAAGGGGGTTGTTTCGAAGGACTCTCATTTGCGAAATAGGACGAGCTGATTACTGTTCCGTCGAGGTGGATTAAAAACCCCAGCATTGCCTTCTGTTAGGCTCCGATTAAGCGTGCGCCAATTTTATTTTCAAAGTTAGACAATTCTGTCTACCACTGGACGTGTTTGTCTCTATCTTGTGCTAGGAGTTTTGTAATTTAATATAGATATTCAAGGGACGATAAAATTATAGGGTTTTACATGTTAAATGGTTTTAGGCGTTCCTCGGCCACCTTTCACGATATCGCTTTCAAACAACAAACACCCTGGGCCAGATTTATGCAAAAGGTTTTCTGTAAAAATTTTTATACCCTGAAAATTACCGGTAAATTAGGATCCATAAACTAAAAAAATCTCAAAATCACAACAAAAATAAACACTTATTAATTTACTCCTACTTGGTTCTTCTCTTCAAAGGGAACAACGCATATTTTGTATGAAGGCAAAATTGTGAAAGTTATTATGAGACACACCTAAAATAATTTAATATGGAAAACAATTTCTATTCCTTCGCCCGGTCTGGTACTAGGGAGCGCACGTAATACCGTTATTTATTTTAGAGGAGTTAAAATTAGGGCGGTTTTTGATTTCGTGAGTGAATATAAAAACCTGACCACAATTCACACAGCTCACGCAACGGAAACACTAACAAACAATTTCTGTGGTTTATTTTGCACTAAAAACAGCTAACTATGAAATAAGGTGTGACATAAATGACCAATAGTGAAATTCACAGACAGAAGCTGCATCTATTAAAGTTGGTTTGTTGCTACGTACATCATCGGCCTTAATTTTTCTTATATTGCATCACGCTCAGAGTGAATATACTCCGGATTGAACACTGCTTGGTCACACCGAGGAAAGGATTTTTTTAATCAGACAATGTTTGTTTGGCGCAACCAAATTATATTGTTGTTTTTATTTGGTTGCTCCAAACTAAGTTTTAGTTGGTGCAGTAATGATTTGTTTGGTTATACGTACATAAAACCGTTAAGGTTAATACAAAAATACAACTAAAGCCCCTAGCTGAGATGCGAACCTAGATCACGTGCGTCCGAGCGTTACCCTTTAGCAATCTCAGCTGATGTGGCTGCTGCCGAACTAGAAATGTTTTTAAATGCGTACATTTCAAATACTGGACAACGTGTGCAAATAGAGATTTCAAGTTTTACAGCTTTTCTTTTTAGTTTTGCGTTGAGCTTGTTTTATTAGGATGTTTCTACCTTTATTAAGCATCAATAAATGTACTAAGAAACACTGTTACTTTCCTAGTTGTAACCGAAAACGCAAACAAACTCTCGAGCTGTATTTTTGAACTAAGGCAATCAAATGAGTGGCCAAACAAGTGTGTATATACAATTGATTCAACAAAATGTTTTGTTGACAGTCTAATTTGTTTTGGTCCAACTACTCAAGCAAGTATTTTTAAATAAAAAAAAATTTTTGGTTGCTTTTTNTTGACAGTCTAATTTGTTTTGGTCCAACTACTCAAGCAAGTATTTTTAAATAAAAAAAAATTTTTGGTTGCTTTTCAAGATTTGTATATTCAACAAAATATTTTGTTGGGCCACTAAATGCATTTTTGGCCCTACACAAACAAATATTTTGTNAAGATTTGTATATTCAACAAAATATTTTGTTGGGCCACTAAATGCATTTTTGGCCCTACACAAACAAATATTTTGTTGGCTGTTCTCTCAGTGTATGTATAACTGTGGTGTTGTTGTTTCCTAATTATTTGAGCATTTGAACGCGATGGACCTATTCGGGAACATATATTGTACTCGGCCATTTCACATTTCGTGTTGCTAGGATTAAGCTCTACGTATTTCCAAATTATGCGTCANAACATATATTGTACTCGGCCATTTCACATTTCGTGTTGCTAGGATTAAGCTCTACGTATTTCCAAATTATGCGTCGTTTTGTTGCATTAGGTCTTCATGTCTGTTATACAGGCTACGAGATATTATGTTATACCACAAAGAGTTGTCGGAACGTTTTGACAAACCTCGAACTTGAAGGACACGACTTTGTTCTGAGCTACCGCCTCTTAGGAAGTTGCCTTCTGCACGGTCAGTGGGCNACCTCGAACTTGAAGGACACGACTTTGTTCTGAGCTACCGCCTCTTAGGAAGTTGCCTTCTGCACGGTCAGTGGGCTTGTTCTTTTGGGTTTTCTTTCGAAAATTTATTTTCTTAGCCTTTGGAACAGTCACTAGCATACAAAAGAGAATATAACCCTCATAAACCTTTAATGTACATTCCACGCCCCCAACTACAGTCTGATCATCGATCTGTTCCACAAAATTTATTACAGATACATTTCTGGAACAGACATATTAGCTACGGTATAAGCATGTCATCTTATTTTCATACTGGTACATATTATTACATTATTTTACACTCGAGTAATTTTTGGGTAGATGAACTAGATTAAGTTATAAATTTCCAAGCTGTTAAATGCAAATACTGGTTTTGAAAAATAAAGCAGATGGCGATGTTTATATTTACACGCGACGAAAGAAACAAGCGGGTTCATGAAAGTCAAACTGGATTTCCAAAAATGCTCACTTTGCTGCGAATTGGATTGGACTACTGTAAAAAGAAGTTTCCTTAGGAACTGTAATGATATAAAAACATTTGACACTATAAGGTTAATTAATAAAATCCTTCATGTTTTCGTGCCTGGTAGTATAACACACTTCCCCTAAGTTAGCCTCGCACTTCTATATTTCGTACAACGCTTCTACCATCGGCACTACTGCTCGATATGGCCTCCAAGTAAGTTCACATTTGAAGGTAAACATTACCGGCACTGCACGCTCCCCACTGACTTACAAACATTGACATTTACCGAAAATTATGTCTCAAAATGTCATGTTTTTTCTTAACGACTTTTTGGTTCTTTAGCGTAACTCTTACATTATTTTATATAAAACTACGTACACCGCTTCCATTCTGTATACCCTACTACGGCGATAGGAAAATTATTTATACTGGCAATAAAGACCTGGTTTATGGCTTCGAAATGAATAAGAAACAATTTTACGGCGATTAAATATATTCCGAATAATTACGTAATGTTTGGCATGTACACAAAACATAAATACTTTTGTTACTGTTATGTGGTGAACGACATAATTTTAATGACATCGCCGGGAAGTCGGATACCATCTGTTAACGTTAACAATGTGAAAATTTTGTACGTTAGGAATTCCTGATGGATTTTATTCATCAGATCGGAAAGTGACGAAACAGAAGTATCCGAGATCTCTTTACGTGTCTCTCTTTCTTTCGCTGTCGCGACAGAGACATCGCTATAACAGCCGAGTATAGGCTGTTCACGGTAAAGTGAGCACTATTGAGGTCCTGGTTACTTTTTCCTTTCTGTCATTTGTTATTCTTTAACTACTTTTCAAAATAAATATTGCCATGTAAGTAAAAAACACAGTGTGTATACTCCACCGCACTCGAAAGTAAACTTCTAAAGTTAAAATAAAATATATTAATTGACTATTATTTCAAAAGAGATGGCTTTCAAAAGTGCTCAATGTACCGTTAATAGCCTGTACGCAGCCTTGCAGGAAGGACAAACGATATTGGAGGCGGCTGCTAAACGGCTTCCAAGCAAACTTCCCCCGGCAAGGAAAGGAGTAACCAATCAGCCATCCGTTATTTCCTCCAGAACTGGCGCGTGAGAAACCTTCG